>JACEFZ010028097.1:0-207500 GCA_014155875.1 Cepaea nemoralis
GGGCCTTGGGTTTCCTCGTAAGATGGGGTCGAGCTGAGTTGAGTTGGGTAAGAACTGAAACACTGCACTGGACATTCCCCCATGCGATCCGTTCCCTCGTTAAAAAGCAGCGAGGGGGGAGGGGTCCGTGTGCCATTTTCCAACTACAATATCCCGAAAATGACATTCGCCAAATCGAGCTGGTTGAGTGAGCTAAGAACTGACAACACTGAATCAGGGCATTCCCACAGGATCCGTTCCCTCGTTCAACAGCCGCGAGGGGGGGAGGAGGCCCGGGCAATTACCCAAGCTCAAAATCCGGGAAAAATGACATCGCCAATCGAGCTGATTTTTGAGCTAAGAACTGACAACACTGCACTCAGGACATTCCCACATGCGATTCGTTCCCTCGTTCAACAGCCAGCGAGGGGGGGGGGGTGGTCCTGTGTGCAATTTGCCCAAGCTACAAATATCCCGGAAGATGACATTCGCCAAGTCGAGCTGAGTTGAGTTGAGCTAAGAACTGACAACACTGCACTCAGGACATTCCACATGCGATTCGTTCCCTCGTTCAACAGCCAGCGAGGGGGGGGGGGGGTCCTGTGTGCAATTTGCCCAAGCTACAAATATCCCGGAAGATGACATTCGCCCAGTCGAGCTGAGTTGAGTTGAGCTAAGAACTGACAACACTGCACTCAGGACATTCCCACATGCGATTCGTTCCCTCGTTCAACAGCCAGCGAGGGGGGGGGGGGGTGGGTCCTGTGTGCAATTTGCCCAAGCTACAAATATCCCGGGAGATGACATTCGCCAAGTCGAGCTGAGTTGAGTTGAGCTAAGAACTGACAACACTGCACTCAGGACATTCCCACATGCGATTCGTTCCCTCGTTCAACAGCCAGCGAGGGGAGGGGGGAGGGTCCTGTGTGCAATTTGCCCAAGCTACAAATATCCCGGAAGATGACATTCGCCAGTCGAGCTGAGTTGAGTTGAGCTAAGAACTGACAACACTGCACTCAGGACATTCCCACATGCGATTCGTTCCCTCGTATCAAAGCCAGCGAGGGGGAGAGGAGGTCCTGTGTGCAATTTGCCCAAGCTACAAATATCCCGGAAGATGACATTCGCCAAGTTGAGTTGAGTTGAGTTGAGCTAAGAACTGACAACACTGCACTCAGAACATTCCCCTGCGATCGTTCCCTCGTTCAACAGCCAGCGAGGGGGAGAGGAGGTCCTGGTGTGCAATTTGCCCAAGCTAACAAATATCCCGGAAGATGAACAATCGCCAAGTCGAGCTGAGTTGAGTTGAGCTAAGAACTGACAACACTGCACTCAGAGACATTCCCACATCGCGATCCGTTCCTCGTTCAACAGCCAGCGAGGGGAGAGGAGGTCCTGTGTGCAATTTGCCCAAGCTACAAAATATCCCGGAAGATGACAATTTCTCCAAGTCGAGCTGAGTTGAGTTGTGAGCTAAGACTGACAACACTGCACTCAGGACAATTCCACATGCCGATTCTTTCCCTCGTTCAACAGCCAGCGAGGGGAGAGAGGTCCTGTGTGCAATTTGTCCCAAGCACAAATATCCCGGAAGATGACATTCGCCAAGTTGAGTTGAGTTGAGTTGAGCTAAGAACTGACAACACTGCACTCAGGACATTCCCACATGCGATTCGTTCCCTCGTTCAACAGCCAGCGAGGGGGAGAGGAGGTCCTGTGTGCAATTTGCCCAAGCTACAAATATCCCGGAAGATGACATTCGCCAAGTTGAGTTGAGTTGAGTTGAGCTAAGAACTGACAACACTGCACTCAGAACATTCCCACATGCGATTCGTTTCCCTCGTTCAACAGCCAGCGAGGGGAGAGGAGGTCCTGTGTGCAATTTGCCCAAGCTACAAATATCCCGGAAGATGACATTCGCCAAGTCGAGCTGAGTTGAGTTGAGCTAAGAACTGACAACACTGCACTCAGGACATTCCCACATGCGATTCGGTTCCCTCGTTCACAGCCAGCGAGGGGGAGAGGAGGTCCTGTGTGCAATTTGCCCAAGCTACAAATATCCCGGAAGATGACATTCGCCAAGTCGAGCTGAGTTGAGTTGAGCTAAGAACTGACAACACTGCACTCAGGACATTCCCACATGCGATCCGTTCCCTCGTTCAACAGCCAGCGAGGGGGGGAGAGGAGGTCCTGTGTTGCAATTTGCCCAGCTACAAATATCCCGGAAGATGACATTAGCCAGTTCGAGCTGAGTTTGAGTTGAGCTAAGAACTGACAACACTGCACTCAGGACATTCCCACATGCGATTCGTTCCCTCGTTCAACAGCCAGCGAGGGGGGGGGGTGGTTCCTGTGTGCAATTTGCCCAAGCCTACAAATATCCCGGAAGATGACATTCGCCAAGTCGAGCTGAAGTTGAGTTGAGCTAAGAACTGACAACACTGCACTCAGGACATTCCACATGCGATTCGTTCCCTCGTTCAACAGCCAGCGAGGGGGGGGGGGGTGGTCCTGTGTGCAATTTGCCCAAGCTACAAATATCCCGGAAGATGACATTCGCCAAGTTGAGGTTGAGTTGAGTTGAGCTAAGAATGACAACACTGCACTCAGGACATTCCCACATGCGATTCGTTCCCTCGTTCAACAGCCAGCGAGGGGAGAGGAGGTCCTGTGTGCAATTGCCCAAGCTACAAATATCCCGGAAGAGACATTCGCCAAGTCGAGCTGAGTTGAGTTGAGCTAAGAATGACAACACTGCACTCAGGACATTCCCACATGCGATCCGTTCCCTCGTTCAACAGCCCGCGAGGGGGAGAGGAGGTCCTGTGTGCAATTTGCCCAAGCTACAAATATCCCGGAAGATGACATTCGCCAAGTTGAGTTGAGTTGAGTTGAGCTAAGAACTGACAACACTGCACTCAGGACTTCCCCCATGCGATTCGTTCCCTCGTTCAACAGCCAGCGAGGGGAGAGGGGGTCCTGTGTGCAATTTGTCCACGCTACAAATATCCGGAAGATGACATTTCGCCAAGTCGAGCTGAGTTGAGTTGAGCTAAGAACTGACAACACTGCACTCAGGCCATTCCCACATGCGATTCGTTCCCTCGTTCAACAGCCAGCGAGGGGGGGGGGGGGGGGTCCTGTGTGCAATTTGCCCAAGCTACAAATATCCCGGAAGATGACAATTCGCCAAGTTCGAGCTGAGTTGAGTTGAGCTAAGAACTGACAACACTGCACTCAGGACATTCCACATGCGATTCGTTCCCTCGTTCAACAGCCAGCGAGGGGGGGGGGGGGTCCTGTGTGCAATTTGCCCAAGCTACAAATATCCCGGAAGATGACATTCGCCAAGTCGAGCTGAGTTGAGTTGAGCTAAGAACTGACAACACTGCACTCAGGACATTCCCACATGCGATTCGTTCCCTCGTTCAACAGCCAGCGAGGGGGGGGGGGGTCCTGTGTGCAATTTGCCCAAGCTACAAATATCCCGGAAGATGACATTCGCCAAGTCGAGCTGAGTTGAGTTGAGCTAAGAACTGACAACACTGCACTCAGAACATTCCCACATGCGATTCGTTCCCTCGTTCAACAGCCAGCGAGGGGAGAGGAGGTCCTGTGTGCAATTTGCCCAAGCTACAAATATCCCGAAGATGACATTCGCCAAGTCGAGCTGAGTTGAGTTGAGCTAAGACTGACAACACTGCACTCAGGACATTCCCACATGCGATTCGTTCCCTCGTTCAACAGCCAGCGAGGGGGGGGGAGGGGGTCCTGTGTGCAATTTGCCCAAGCTACAATATCCCGGAAGATGACATTCGCCAAGTTGAGTTGAGTTTGAGTTGAGCTAAGAACTGACAACCACTGCACTCAGAACATTCCCCATGCGATTCGTTCCCTCGTTCAACAGCCACGACGAGGGGAGAGGAGGTCCTGTGTGCAAATTTGCCCAAGCTACAAATATCCCGGAAGATGACATTCGCCAAGTCGAGCTGAGTTGAGTTGAGCTAAGAACTGCCAACACTGCACTCAGGACATTCCCACATGCGATTCGTTCCCTCGTTCAACAGCCAGCGAGGGGGAGAGGGGTCCTGTGTGCAATTTGCCCAAGCTACAAATATCCCGGAAGATGACATTCGCCAAGTTGAGTGAGTTGAGTTGAGCTAAGAACTGACAACACTGCATCAGACATTCCCACAATGCGATTCGTTCCCTCGTTCAACAGCCAGCGAGGGGAGAGGAGGTCCTGTGTGCAATTTGCCCAAGCTACAAATATCCCGGAAGATGACATTCGCCAAGTCGAGCTGAGTTGAGTTGAGCTAAGAACTGACAACACTGCACTCAGGACATTCCCACATGCGATCCGTTCCCTCGTTCAACAGCCAGCGAGGGGGAGAGGAGGTCCTGTGTGCAATTTGCCCAAGCTACAAATATCCCGGAAGATGACATTCGCCAAGTTGAGTTGAGTTGAGTTGAGCTAAGAACTGACAACACTGCACTCAGGACATTCCCACATGCGATTCGTTCCCTCGTTCAACAGCCAGCGAGGGGAGAGGAGGTCCTGTGTGCAATTTGTCCACGCTACAAATATCCCGGAAGATGACATTCGCCAAGTCGAGCTGAGTTGAGTTGAGCTAAGAACTGACAACACTGCACTCAGGACATTCCCACATGCGATTCGTTCCCTCGTTCAACAGCCAGCGAGGGGGGGGGGGTGGTCCTGTGTGCAATTTGCCCAAGCTACAAATATCCCGGAAGATGATAATCGCCAAGTTGAGTTAAGTTGAGTTGAGCTAAGAACTGACAACACTGCACTCAGGACATTCCCACATGCGATTCGTTCCCTCGTTCAACAGCCAGCGAGGGGGGGGGGGTTTTCCTGTGTGCAATTTGCCCAAGCTACAAATATCCCGGAAGATGACATTCGCCAAGTCGAGCTGAGTTGAGTTGAGCTAAGAACTGACAACACTGCACTCAGGACATTCCCACATGCGATTCGTTCCCTCGTTCAACAGCCAGCGAGGGGGGGGGGTGTCCTGTGTGCAATTTGCCCAAGCTACAAATATCCCGGAAGATGACATTCGCCAAGTCGAGCTGAGTTGAGTTGAGCTAAGAACTGAAACACTGCACTCAGGACATTCCACATGCGATTCGTTCCCTCGTTCAACAGCCAGCGAGGGGGGGGGGGGAGGGTGGTCCTGTGTGCAATTTGCCCAAGCTACAAATATCCCGGAAGATGATAATCGCCAAGTTGAGTTGAGTTGAGTTGAGCTAAGAACTGACAACACTGCACTCAGGACATTCCCACATGCGATTCGTTCCCTCGTTCAACAGCCAGCGAGGGGGGGGGGGGTCCTGTGTGCAATTTGCCCAAGCTACAATATCCCGGAAGATGACATTCGCCAAGTCGAGCTGAGTTGAGTTGAGCTAAGAACTGACAACACTGCACTCAGGACATTCCCACATGCGATCCGTTCCCTCGTTCAACAGCCAGCGAGGGGAGAGGAGGTCCTGTGTGCAATTTGCCCAAGCTACAAATATCCCGGAAGATGACATTCGCCAAGTCGAGCTGAGTTGAGTTGAGCTAAGAACCGACATCACTGCACTCAGGACATTCCCACATGCGATTCGTTCCCTCGTTCAACAGCCAGCGAGGGGGAGGGGTCCTGTGTGCAATTTGTCCACGCTACAAATATCCCGGAAGATGACATTCGCCAAGTCGAGCTGAGTTGAGTTGAGCTAAGAACTGACAACACTGCACTCAGGACATTCCCACATGCGATCCGTTTCCTCGTTCAACAGCCAGCGAGGGGGGGGGGGGAGGGTCCTGTGTGCAATTTGCCCAAGCTACAAATATCCCGGAAGATGACATTCGCCAAGTCGAGCTGAGTTGAGTTGAGCTAAGAACTGACAACACTGCACTCAGGACATTCCCACATGCGATTCGTTCCCTCGTTCAACAGCCAGCGAAAAGTCATGCTACTAATAGTTCTCATCGCTATCTCATTGAAAGTTCTCCTGATCTTCCCTCTCAGTTCTGAGATTTTGCCAGAGCCCCTGCCAATCCCCCGCAATCTCATCCTTCCCACATGCAGGTTCTCAATCTGTTCCTCCACCTTCTCCACCTGGTCCGACAAGCGCACGACCACCTCCCCCTTGTCCATAGGCAAGATACCACCAAGAGGTGCATTCCCTGCTAGCCTATCAGCCTATTCATTCCCCCGCACTCCCGCATGGCCAGTGCAAAAGTTCCATACAATTCTCACAATCTGTGACCTCCGAGGCTGAGAAATCGCCAAGTGTAGGAAAAGCCGTTCGGAAAGAAAACGTGTCCGTGGGTAGTTTATAGATATAGCACATTATCTTGCATGGAATAAGTCTAATGCTGTGGATTCTGTGAAGCAACATTTCTAGTTACACTAGTACCAGGTTTTCTCAATGTGCGTCCCACCCGACGCCAGTGTCTTTCCCCTATCTCTTGATTTGTTGAAATCTGTATAGTTCTCTCCTTGAGCTCTGCGTTAGTTTTTCTGTCATACCATCGTCAGATACTGTGCATGCATCCGTTAATTGATTAAGTGTCATGGGATGATCAATCGTTTTAAGTGACTTCCCGTACCTGCCATGGTCCTATATGTTGCCGAAATGTTGTAAACATAATACATCTGGGCTACCACATTAATAATTTTAAAATATAAGTTATAACTGTGACACACCCCTACTTACCATTTTCGATCATTCATTTTTGTTTGGTCCAAACCTAATTTTTGTTAGGTACATAATGTGTTAATAAATGTTGGTTGTTAATTAAACATTGTTTTAGTCCATCTCCATGCTTCTCATCAATACTGTAGTACTGATTTCATGCTCAGCGTGAAGTATTCTACATTTGGTTCTAATGTTAAATTCTTTTGACGTCCTCACATTTCGTAATGCTATTAAAAGTTCCTCTGCCTTTTGTATTATTTCACATCTTGATCTCTTCCGTCATCTGTGTCTCCATCCACCCATCATGTGCCATGCCGATAAGCGTGGGCGGTCATGTACTGTCATGTCTCTCGATCACCAGAGTCGTGGATCAGCTCTGTATTCCTGTCTCGGTCACGTGGCCAAGCCATCCAGGTATTTACTTCTCGGTCTTCCCCTTGGTCTGTTCCCTTCGATCTTGCCAGTCGTCACCAAGTTCTCCAATTGATTTCTTCTCATAACGTGCCCAAAAAATTTTGACTGTCTACGTCTAATGTCTCTAATCAGTTTACGATCTTCATTTGTTTCTTGAAGGACTTGTTCATTGGTGTTTTCTTTGTCTCCATTGCGACCTAAATTTGTGATTGGTTCGACGTCTTGAATTGATCGGGGCCAGGTCATTTTTCCACGACCCCTACCCCGTCCAACATCATAAGCAAAGATATAATTAGGGCCCATCCCAGTCACAGACTAATCATCCCGTGACGGAATCATTGGACATCGTGTCGGACATTGAACAGGATTGTTGTCCAGGGAGGTAATGGCGTTGTAGAGGGTGTATTTTTAGTGCCTGTGCAGTGTTTTAAAATATTGCCGGTCCAAGTTTTGTATTCGAGTTTTGTAAAGTTCATGCAACATAATAGGTAAATACAAAACTTGGACCAGCAATATTTTAATACACCCTATATATGTCTTGAATTGATTCAGCATCTGTTCTGTAGTTTTGACATGATATGCACAGACCTTGTTCATTTGCAACGGTCAGCTCTAACACTTAACACCTCTCTTGACCAACCGGGGGGGGGGGGGGGGTGAGATCTTGGGCAGACTAGTTTGGGGCATCCTGGGCAGATAGTTGTATTAGGGCATCCAGGACAGACACTAGTCTGTGGGGCATCCTGGGCAGACAGTTGTATATACAATATACGGCATCGAGGACAGACACTAGTCTGTGGGGCATCCTAATCAGACACTAGTCTGAGGGGCACCATGGGTACACGCTAGTCTGTGGGGCATCTTGGACAGACACTGACCTATGGAGCAACTTGGCAATCACTAGTCTGTAGAACATCCTGGGCAAACACAAGTCTGTGGAACATCCTGGGCAAACACAAGTCTGTGGAACATCCTGGGCAAACACAAGTCTGTGGAACATCCTGGGCAAACACTAGTCTGTAGAACATCCTGGGCAAACACAAGTCTGTGGGACATCCTGGACAGACACTAGTCTGTAGAACATCCTGGGCAAACACAAGTCTGTAGAACATCCTGGGCAAACACAAGTCTGTGGGACATCCTGGACAGACACTAGTCTGTAGAACATCCTGGGCAATCACTAGTCTGTAGAACATCCTGGGCAATCACTAGTCTGTAGAACATCCTGGGCAATCACTAGTCTGTAGAACATCCTGGGCAGACACTAGTCTGTAGAACATCCTGGGCAAACACAAGTCTGTGGAACATCCTGGACAGACACTAGTCTGTAGAACATCCTGGGCAAACACAAGTCTGTGGAACATCCTGGGCAAACACTAGTCTGTAGAACACCCTGGGCAAACACAAGTCTGTGGAACATCCTGGGCAAACACTAGTCTGTAGAACATCCTGGGCAAACACAAGTCTGTGGAACATCCTGGACAGACACTAGTTTGTAGAACATCCTGGGCAAACACAAGTCTGTGGAACATCCTGGACAGACACTAGTCTGTAGAACATCCTGGGCAAACACAAGTCTGTGGAACATCCTGGACAGACACTAGTCTGTAGAACATCCTGGGCAAACACAAGTCTGTGGAACATCCTGGACAGACACTAGTCTGTAGAACATCCTGAGCAAACACAAGTCTGTGGGACATCCTGGATAGACACTAGTCTGTAGAACATCCTGGGCAAACACAAGTCTGTGGAACATCCTGGACAGACACTAGTCTGTAGAACATCCTGGGCAAACACAAGTCTGTGGAACATCCTGGGCAAACACTAGTCTGTAGAACATCCTGGGCAAACACAAGTCTGTGGAACATCCTGGACAGACACTAGTCTGTAGAACATCCTGGGCAAACACAAGTCTGTAGAACATCCTGGACAGACACTAGTCTGTAGAACATCCTGGACAGACACTAGTCTGTAGAACATCCTGGGCAGACACAAGTCTGTGAAACATCCTGGACAGACTCTAGTCTGTGGGGCATCCTAATCAGACACTAGTCTGTGGGGCATCCTAATCAGACACTAGTCTGTGGGGCATCCTAATCAGACACTAGTCTGTGGGGCATCCTAATCAGACACTAGTCTGTGGGGCATCCTAATCAGACACTAGTCTGTGGGGCATCCTAATCAGACACTAGTCTGAGGGGCACCATGGGTACACGCTAGTCTGTGGGGCATCCTGGACAGACACTGACCTATGGAGCAACTTGACAATCACTAGTCTGTAGAACATCCTGGGCAAACACAAGTCTGTGGAACATCCTGGGCAAACACAAGTCTGTGGAACATCCTGGGCAAACACTAGTCTGTTGGGCATGCAAACACTAGCCTGTGGGTCATCTTAGGCAGAATTTAACAAGTTTTGCTCTGTGATGAAGCCTGCCAATGTCTTCACTGCATTCTACAAGACTGCAAAGGTCTCAGCAAACCCTCACACAATGATGGTAGACAATCATTTCCCAAGTCCTGCACCTACCACTTGAAGAGCTCACAAGCATGCATGGACTGAGTGCATTGCTTGTCTACTTGAATCGAACCAACTCATCAGCAGTCTCCAATTTGTAATCAAGTGAACAACAACAAAAGTTACACCCTGAATTAAACACAACAAATAAGTAACACACATCAATCAATTTTAATTTTTTTATTATTCATGTTTTGTACATAGTTTAAAGTAGTCACTGTTGTGAAAGACTTGCTCATTAAAAACTGAGGAAAAAATATGATTGGTGATGCATACATGTCTGTTCGCCTACAATACAAAAGTAAGAAATTAAAGCAAAACTAAATTAGCCACAGCTGTTGAAAACATCAGCAACGCATGACAGCAGAAGTAACAAAAAATGAGTGTTATTTAAAACCTTTGATGGATAATACACATTACATTTTCTTTAAAATATTTTGTATTCAAAGAATACAAATTTAAGTTTATGGTATTTAGTGACAATATAAGTTTATGGTATTTAGTGATAAGAGTGGTCTAAAACCACATCATACACCTCTGACTGAAAATATTTCGGGTCGAATTTAGCGGTGATAATTTTTACACATGAGAAACTCGAGGAAATGATACTCTCGTGATCCTTAGCAGTAGATCAGTGGCCTAGTCTCTGATTGGATGACACAAGAAGCAGTCCGTGTGCATGTTAAGGAATCTTCGGTAATTAGAAATTGTAAAAGATAGGCGGCAATTAGCTGACATTCCAAACAGGTGTGTAAGTCAAGGAAAGTCAGCACATTCGATTTCTCAAGAATAAATATCAGAGGTCACACAGATTTATGCTGCAGCGTTAAACAACAGATCCTTGCATGTCATTTATATACCAACACAATGAAACCCAACATTTAGTAGCTGTTTGTGATTTACTCCGCAACATTACGTTCTGTGGTTTATCACTGCGTTCTGATTGGCTGACACCCCATGCCAGTGAAACCAATGCAAAGTCATTTGCTTGCAAAGTGCCCACAGCTGATTTTGAAATTGGTATGATGGGAACTGTGAAACTGCATCTCATTATCCCCCCTAAGCCACAGACACTGACAGTGACATGTTAACAACTTCATGCCAAGTGTAGGACTGCATAAATTGCCATATATATATATATATATATATATATATATATATATATATATATATATATATATATATATATATATATATATATATATATATATATATAAAACAATAAAATACAGAAGCCGTAATAAAGAGTGGCCCTAAGTCTTGGTTGGCAACTGGTCTAAGATCGAAGTTAGAGCAATGATTCGACAGTTTCTACAGCCTGCCTGTTCCAGGCATATTGGTGTTATTTTTCCTCTGGAAAAAACTATGCGGGATAATACAACATATCGTCTATCAATTTAACTCAATCTTTGTACTAATTTTTAAGCACAATGAAACAAACTAATGTCCATCAAGGTGCCAGGTGCCAGAATCAATGAAAGTGAACTCTTCAGTAGGTTGAAATATTTTTAAAGAATGAAGTATTTGAGATGGGGAGAACAAATGCCACAGTTTCACAAGCTGACATTTCATAATGCTAACATTTATAATACAGAATGTTAACTGTGACCATTTTTAAAATAATAATTAACATGTTCAGAGTGCAATTCCCAACAGTGATAGCATTTTCCCCCCACTAACCTGACTCCAAAAAAGGAAATATTACATGTTCTTTTACAGGATGATGTAATCATCGCCAGATTTTACTGACCGCTTATATAATATAAAAAGTATAGTTTTCAGAATTTACTGGGAACTGGGAAGGAAGGCAGTGAGAGAGGTACCTGGCCACGTCATGCCCAGTTCAAGGCCTAACACACAACACCATGAACGTTGGAGGAATGGCTAGGAAGTTTCGCTGACAATGTCATAAACTTGGTCAGGTCAAGGTTTGATAAAGACTGACCCCCTATTCCTCCATACACACAGGCCTACACAATCTGATGGTCCTGACCAATCACTGAGCCCCTATTCCTCCACACACACACACAGGCCTACATAATCTGATGGTCCTGACCAATCACTGAGCCATAACAAGTTCAGGCTTCTGGAATTTAAAAATACTCTATGACTAGGAATTTGTGCCCTGTTGAAATGTTATCTCTTCTTATTGCTACCATGCATTGTGCAGGCTATATAATTTTATTTGTCCTCCAACATTGAAAACCTTCGCTTAGCCGACATTCAAGCTGCTGCCTCTGATTCAGAGAGACCAGTATTCTAACAGCTCAGACACTTGCTCTTCTTTTCAATGTACATTAATGTCTAATTATATTTGTTTTAACAGCAGTCGGTAAACTAATAAACATGTGCATTATGATTCAAATTTAGTAGTAAAATTATTAAACTACAAAGTAATAAATTTACAAACTTACGAAACATGATTTCATGAAATAAAAATTTGCATTTTAACAATGTTATCTTCAACTTCAACCATGATAAAACTGACATGATGCACAATTTTCATGAACTCTGAATGTTTTATGCGAATGAATAAATGATGCCATTATATTGGTCCAACATAACAAGACAGGGTGGGTAAGTTTACACAAATTGTACAAGCTTGCCAGGTTTGATTCTCCTGCACATCATACAGTAGAGGATGTAACAAAGACGGGTAGAAACATCAAGAGAGTTCTGTGCTTGCTTATGTGATAAGGTATTGAAATCACTCATCAAACAAGATGTTTGCACTGTACTAAGTGGACAGCATTCTGAAGATCATGAAAACTGTTAACATCCCATTAAAACGTGTTGCTGTGTCAAGCTGTAGAAAAGATAAAGCTCCTTCCATCACAAAATACAGCCACAGACAACTACACATGGGGTAATTTTAGTATTAAACCAGCCATTTTTATCTATCCCATAAATCTCTTAACTATTTTTATAACCTATGTTGGTGGGAGTAAACATTCCGCCATCACAAGAGATCAAACTGCAGCCCTTTGTGTTATCAGGCAAGTGAATCAACAGCTACGCTACCATGTACTTCCTAACCATAGACAGAAGCAATCACATGGCTGATAATGAAGTGCTGGGTCTCAAGCTATTTTCTTTTTTTAAATTTACTGTCAAAGTTAATTTTAAAAAAACCCTGGTTTTTTAATCTCCCTTTTTTTAAAAAAAATCTCCCTCTGAACTCAAGCATAGTCCATACACACTATTCTATTAGTTCTGGACCAGATTAGCTTTCCCTATTAACAGTGTCCCCCGCCATCAGGCGAACCCACTCCTGACTTCAGAGGTACTTGTAATTTACGTCCCCAAGTCAAGGACGAGAGGTGAACACTTTAGTCCAACTGTCCGGTGTAGGGGTTGAACCCCTGACCTCAGCATCAACACACCGTCTGTTTAAGAACACACGTTCTTATCCATTAGCCCATGCTGACCTACTCTAACCCTGTTCAACCCCTTACTGATCTGAACTAAGATATATAGCATCCATTATTATTTCAGATAACAGATTTGTTATTTGTTTCTTCATGTCTATTCAGCCATTTTGATATTCACATTGTGGTCTCAGCCATCTTCGTAGGGAAGTGTAATATTTTGCTATTTCTTATTATGAAGATGATTTAGACTTGACAATTTCAAAAATGTGTGTATTGGAATGACTCAAAACTACGCATCACCTGCCACAATTGTAATGTGAGTTGAGTTGCCTTCAGAACAAAATAAACCAATCAATATTAGAAAAATTATATAAAAATCGAAACTACAGGAGTTTTCTTTCTGAGTTTTTTTTCCTTATCAGAAAGTTACATAAACATGTTTTGACATTCTAGTTTCTCCCTCAAAAGAGTACCGAAGAAAAAACAGAAGAAAAATTCTAGTTTCTGACAGTCAAAAATAAGAAAGCTTGAACTGTGATAGACCCAAAATAAAACAAGAGCCAGCATTATAAACAACAAAAAATAAAGTTATAATGGTTCTTCCGTTTGCTTGTATAAGTGCCCAACAATATCTGTAAATACTCTTGTTATTTGAATTGCCTCAAGGGTTTCCAGTGATAACTTATTTCTGTGTATTACATAGACAAACAATACAATAATTTCTGATGTTTAATCGTACAAGATGGTATTCTTAGTTCTATAGAAAGCTAGAAAGGGTTTAAAAAAACAACACACAAAGTATAGAATGAGATGACAGCTTTAGCACAGTAACCTCCCAGTGATGTGGCTGATGCAAGTCTGTGATAGGTTGCATGATGCAACAGCCTTGAACTCTACAAGATTTGTTGTAGCCAATGGCAGACTCCTGCCTGAGAATCCTTACTAATGCTGCTACTTTTAAATTCTGACCCTGTGCTTTTAAAACAGGGTGTAGAAATGATGCAATACATAATATATATTTCATTAATATCCAGGGCAAAATATTTGCTTGAAAATTATTTCTGAGTTATATTAATTCACATATTCACGTTATCTTTATATAATGACCTTTCATCTTGTTTTATTACTTGTTTTTATTTTAAAGCAATTCTTTTAACCAGGTCAATACATTAAAAACAGCCTGGGAAATAAACTTAACTCATTTTCTACTGCACACCTCTTGCACTTGTATTGATTTCAAAGACCTTTCTAGCTTCGGTCACAGACAATTCTAACATTAAGATGTTCTACTTAAATTGTTGGTGTGACTCCTCAGACGTATAATGTTACGTTTACTTCTATTGTTATATAATATTGCTACCTTTAAATCATCCCGCCCTATAATTTATTACTTTAATCCCTTCAGACCCAGACTTTACTGTGAAGATTAAAGCTCCTAGAGAATAGAAAGCACTTCAAGTAAGAAAGCTGTCTGTGATATACAAATGTAGCTGCTTTTATCTGCTGACAATGTCAAGTGAAATGCAGCTGGAACAATAATCTAAAAATAAGTTAAACTTCATCTACATATTTCAAATACCCAAAATGTGTCAAATTTGATAAACTATAGCTGAAATCTATAGGTTTAAATATATTAAAAAATTTGTTTTTAAAAACTATTACAGCTCTGGTGTTAATCCAAACTGGTAAAATGAATATGAAATCTGGCAGTATGGTTGCCAATCATCTCTACAAGAAAGACGGTTAAAAAACACCATAATGCTTCAGCATTAATGACGAAATATGTGGCGAGCTCTATTGTTTGACATCCTTAACATTCTTCCCCCAAGATCCATTTATTTTGACTGCCATTTTTGTATATAACATGCTGGCCATTGGTGATCACATTTTATGATAATAATAAAATGCTAAATTATCATTCAATCAAAGTTTTTTTGTTTTTCTTTTTAAATGAATGATGGGATATCTGCCCCCATTAGCAAAAATTAAATGAACTCTGAATACAATTTTATGTGGGGATTTTAAAATACAATAAATGAGACAAACTAAACTGGCTAGTCATGGAAAATGCAGTAGATCCAATTTGTTTATGTCACAAGAAGTGTTGCAAGTGCTGAAACGTAGAAAGAATAACAACTTTTGATATGAATTTTATGTTAGAAATGTTCGCAGCTGGCCGAGATGATGAATGTAGAGGTGATAGAATAACCAATATCTGAGATTTCAGGAGAAACACTGGTACAAGGCATTTTAAGGTCATAGAAAAGCAGAGATCAAATGGGGCAGGCAGAATCTGTCATGGAAATGGCTGACATTTTACCAAACGTATTTCTACATGTTTGTTATAACATGGATGAAAAACTGATTTTTAACTCTTCTGAAAGAGCTTGAAACAAGGTTTTGAAACATCTTTAACTTATTTTATTTAAAGAAAGTATTATTTCAAAAGTAATAAATGTTTAGGTTTCAAGGGGTTAAATAATAATCGGGAAAAAGTAACAACTGTAACATATTCACATGACTCCGACATGACTTAGGTGAAACATAAAGAGTTAAGAAAAGTATATTCATGTTTGGAGACGTCAAGACTTGCTGGAGAAGAGATACTGTGCAGACCCTGATAAGGTGAACTCACCTGGGACCCAAAAAATAGTTCTTCTTATCAGAAATTCCTCTTATAAGAGTTCATTCAATGCATTTACAACGTACAATATAATATTGTTCTTCACAACAAAAATTCACCACATCCGAGATTGCCTTAAGCGGTACGCACTGTACAAGGTTTCTACATCACAGGAGAAATTGTAGAAGAACAGATAGTTACAAAATACCCAGTGATCTCTTTGTAATTATTTGATCAGGGCTTAATTGTACTACATATGAATACGTTAGATAAAGACAAGTGAACTACCATCAGATCTAAAAGATATGAAACAAATAATACAGCAGACTCAAGAATAATTAACGTAACAAATAATTACAAAATTTCTATAAAACATATTTTAGCCTAACTGGCACTTGAACAAAAATTCAGCCAGATATGTTACATTATAAGTATTAATGTTGAGTATGGTATAATTATATTTGGTTCATGTAATACTGACACAATGATCGGATGAAAAATGGAATTATGCCAAAAACTTATTCCATGGGCATAACAATCTGGAAAGTAGTCTCAAATTAAATCAGCCATGGCATTTATGAGAATTATATGAATCTGAACTGTTGGAAAACGTGTGTATAAATGACATCTGTTGTTAAATTTTATCCACAAGCTTTTCATGAAAAGTAGCAATTCTAGAAGTGTTAGCATGAGTTGAATTAACAAATGAAGAGTTGTATATGGTAGGTAATGTAATAAAAATGTGGTACTGTACAACTATTACAATTCAAAGTGCTGATGAAAGGTGCCAAGTTTCTTTCTTTCACAAAGGCTTTTGTTTTCTTCTTTCCTGTTTTGGGTCAACTGCTAATGTCTTAAAATTAAACCAAACCAGGTATCACTGCTTCAAAAAGTCAGGCCGCTTACCATGCTTTGGTACAAATTCATGTGATTTTATCAGTGTCCTGTTGAATTTTGTGCATTTGGCTGATCAAAGGCTACAATCTTAACTCTGTGAGTGTATTCTCATACAGTTAAATCTTTTCCACTTTGTTTTTTCATTTACTCGTTAACCACTTCACTGTTGAATACTGAGTTTATCATAGTCCAGTACCCCTATTCCAACATAATCCTAGTCCATAACCTCTCTGACTAAACATTCCTAAACCACTTTAACTCTGTTACTGAACATTCCTAGACCACAATAATTGTTACTAAACATTCCTAGATCCCTAGTAACTCTATTACTAACCATTCTCAGACATCTAGTGCTGATATCGCTAGCCTCTGTTACTAAACATTCCTAGACCAACAGTAACTGTTACTAAACAATCCTAAACCACAATAACTGTTAAAATATTCCTAGATCCCTAGTAACTCTATTACTAAACATTCTTAGACATCTGGTACTGATATCTCTTGTCTCTTTGTTACTAAACATTCCTAGACCAATAGTAACTAACTCTTACTAAACATTCCTAGACCACAATAACTGTTAAAATATTCCTAGATCCCTAGTAACTCTATTACTAAACATTCTTAGACATCTAGTACTGATATCTCTAGTCTCTCTGTTAATAAACATTCCTAGACCAATAGTAACTGTTACTATACATTCCTGTTGGCTTGGTCATTTATAAGATGGTGTGCATCCAAACTGAAACATGCCAACAATTTTAATTAACAATAGAAGTTATAAAACATACAAAGCGAACAAAAACTTAACACTAATATAGGAAATATGATTACTAACACATGATTACTTATTTAGTTGAAAAGCTCATAAAATACGCTAGTATTTGGAAGCGTTCAAATAGCATGGTCATGAATAATTCTGTACCAAATTACAACTGCAGTGTATTCCATCAATAGGCTGTAGATATACATGAGAAATTAAAGAATAAATTGTGTTAACATCCAAATATGGATGTAGATATAATCAGGATATGGCTTCTTACTGGACAGAAATCTGGTCACCAGGAGCCAGAAAATACTGAACAGGTACTGCAGGATATGTAACACTAAATTGGTTGTGATGAAGTGCTTCTTGGCCCATTGGATCCGCAGCTTGGTTGAGATTGAAAGACACGTGTTGAGAATTAGGATGATTCTGAAAGTTCACATTTTTATCACAGTTGTTATTGCCATTTTTGTCAGTCAACACCGACACCGACATTGTTCATGTTGTTACTATTGCACAGTCCCACGTTAACTAAACCCACAAGGGTCCCTGTGACAGGGCCAAGAGTGGGTTTCATCTGGGCTCTATTCCACCAAATAGCATTAATAACTGGATATTGATCAGATGGGGGGCTTGTTTCATTTTCTGGACTAGTAGCATCTACAGTGGGGTGGGCACCTGGGGAATATGTTCTTAAGAGGTTGCAGTTAATATTTGAACTTGAGTAGGCCTGGGTGTGGCTTTCAACAGGAACCATGAGAGTGGAAACGGCTGCTGGGGTGGCAACACCTGGTGTGGAAGCTGTGGCATCAATCAAAATATTTGTGTTAAAAATAAATTTTGGTACTAGTGCTGGACACAACGCTGGGTTTGGACGACTGGGAGTGGAACATGTAAAATCTGGAGCTGTGTTTGCTCCCAACATAGGCATCGGTTGGAGTGGGTCTTTAATTACAGTTGAATGGGGTGGCTTCTGGGGAAAACTGGGAAGCGGGAGGGTAGGGTTTGGATCTGAATTAAGGAAGTTGACTGCACCAAGGCTGGAACGTGATGTGTGCATGTGGGAGTTGCCATGAATCATTGATCGGGGATTATGCTGGCCTGCGTCCATATCTGATATGTTGGCAGTTGCTCCTTCTAGTTCTCTGATTGGCTGGTGCACATCAACTGCAGGAAATGAACATTCTCGAAGCAAATGTTTCACATGCTCTGTTTCCTTCTCCAATGACTCAACAATTGTGTGCAGTTCCTTGTTCTTTGTTTCGAGTTCCATTAAAGTCTGCAACATAACATATATAAATTAACATAAAATTAACATACAAATCTAGAATATTATAAGAACTTCAGTATAAAAATCTGATAAACATTCTGTTTAAAATAATGTCACTGACATCTGACCGTCTTGAGACAATTGTTACATTGTGCTTCTAACAAGGCACAACAACTATAACCCATGGGAAGGGCAAATCTTAAACCTCTCCATCGCACAAAGCCTGGGCTGAATTGTAGAGACCATGTATTCCTCATACAGCATGGTCACTTTCTTGCCTGCATAGTTCACTCCAGAGAAAAGGAGTACTGGTGTTAACCAGTACTTCTGGAACAAGGCAAGCTGCAGAAACTGCCGATCTTTAAAGCAATGCTCTAACTGTCCGCCTGTCGAGCCTCGATCCTAGACCAGTTGCAGACCAAGCCTGGTCTGTCCTGCCATGAAATTTAATCTTTTTGTTATTTCCTCACACTAGGATAAGGCTTGTACCCTCCCGATTGTGTTCCTCTGCCCGAAACGGAGGCTTAAAATAATGCAACATCATAAAATACAGCACTGCAGGAGAAATAATAATGATTGAATGATTATAGAATCAATGTCATAGCACATAGAATTGATCCATACATGCTTAGTCTCTCTCAGTTTCTGTAAGTCTTGACTGTTCATATTCTTACATTGGGATAAACAGGGTGTTTGTAAAGTCTCACTACACTTTGTATGTAGAACAGATTTGAAAAATGAAGTACAGATGTCATCAAAAAATGTGCTCCACAGTCCATTGTGAAGCAGCATGCTGGAATAATTCTTTGTACTCCAAACAGAATGGTGTTATTAATGGAAGAAGAATACTTCAAATCTGTTCTACATACAAAGTGTAGTGAGATTTTACAAACACCCTGTATAACGATTAATAAATAACAAAGGCATGTGTAACCTACAGGCTAATAATGCTGCAGGGACAAAATTCTATTGTGACATATTTTCACTCCATTTGAGGACAAAATCTAAGTTTTCTGTGGACTTATTCATACTGATGTCTGAATGTTTTCTGTGGACTTATTCATACTGATGTCTGAATGTTTTCTGTGGACTTATTCATACTGATGTCTGAATGTTTTCTGTGGACTTATTCATACTGATGTCTGAATGTTTTCTGTGGACTTATTCTACTGATGTCTGAATGTTTTCTGTGGACTTATTCATACTGATGTCTGAATGTTTTCTGTGGACTTATTCATACTGATGTCTGAATGTTTTCTGTGGACTTATTCATACTGATGTCTGAATGTTTTCTGTGGACTTATTCATACTGATGTCTGAATGTTTTCTGTGGACTTATTCATACTGATGTCTGAATGTTTTCTGTGGACTTATTCATACTGATGTCTGAATGTTTTCTGTGGACTTATTCATACTGATGTCTGAATGTTTTCTGTGGACTTATTCATACTGATGTCTGAATGTTTTCTGTGGACTTATTCATACTGATGTCTGAATGTTTTCTGTGGACTTATTCATACTGATGTCTGAATGTTTTCTGTGGACTTATTCATACTGATGTCTGAATGTTTTCTGTGGACTTATTCATACTGATGTCTGAATGTTTTCTGTGGACTTATTCATACTGATGTCTGAATGTTTTCTGTGGACTTATTCATACTGATGTCTGAATGTTTTCTGTGGACTTATTCATACTGATGTCTGAATGTTTTCTGTGGACTTATTCATACTGATGTCTGAATGTTTTCTGTGGACTTATTCATACTGATGTCTGAATGTTTTCTGTGGACTTATTCATACTGATGTCTGAATGTTTTCTGTGGACTTATTCATACTGATGTCTGAATGTTTTCTGTGGACTTATTCATACTGATGTCTGAATGTTTTCTGTGGACTTATTCATACTGATGTCTGAATGTTTTCTGTGGACTTATTCATACTGATAGTCTGAATGTTTTCTGTGGACTTATTCATACTGATGTCTGAATGTTTTCTGTGGACTTATTCATACTGATGTCTGAATGTTTTCTGTGGACTTATTCATACTGATGTCTGAATGTTTTCTGTGGACTTATTCATACTGATGTCTGAATGTTTTCTGTGGACTTATTCTACTGATGTCTGAATGTTTTCTGTGGACTTATTCATACTGATGTCTGAATGTTTTCTGTGGACTTATTCATACTGATGTCTGAATGTTTTCTGTGGACTTATTCTACTGATGTCTGAATGTTTTCTGTGGACTTATTCTACTGATGTCTGAATGTTTTCTGTGGACTTATTCATACTGATGTCTGAATGTTTTCTGTGGACTTATTCATACTGATGTCTGAATGTTTTCTGTGGACTTATTCATACTGATGTCTGAATGTTTTCTGTGGACTTATTCATACTGATGTCTGAATGTTTTCTGTGGACTTATTCATACTGATGTCTGAATGTGTAAAACGAGGAAGAAATTCCAAAATACTTCATGTATGCTTTATCTGAACGTCAGTGACTGTTGTCTTTGAGCTAATCTTCAGTTCCAGAAGAATTCCTCCAACTTAATTTTCTATAGCAATGTGTTGTTGCAATGTGTTGTTGCAATGTGTTGTTGCAATGTGCTGTCTATG
Source organism: Cepaea nemoralis (assembly GCA_014155875.1). NCBI lineage: Eukaryota > Metazoa > Mollusca > Gastropoda > Stylommatophora > Helicidae > Cepaea > Cepaea nemoralis. Next base: position 21,156 of record JACEFZ010028097.1, read on the forward strand.
CATGGGTTCAGGTTCTGTTTCCCAGAGCAGTTACAATGAGTAGCTTAGGGTTGTGCTGCATCTTTATGCTTCAGCTCTATCTCAATACCATTAATATTTTCTGCCAGTTATTTTCTCTCTCGCTCGCTTTGAATTCAAGTGTAGTCCAGATCAGCATGCCTGAATGGATAAGAGCACTCATTTATGAAAATCCAGTGTGCTAATGCTGAGGTAGTGTAAACAACCCTTACACTGGTCTGTTGGGCTGAAATGTTGACTTCTCATCCTTGACTTGGGGGAATAAATTACAAGTACTTCAGAAGTCGGAGTGGGTTTGCCTGATGGCGAAGGACACTGGTAACAGGGAAAGTTAATCCAATTCACACGCAAAAAATCAGTCCAGTGCATTATAAATAGTAACACACATTTGAACTATGCTTGAATTCAAAGCGAGTGAATGTAAAATACAAAATATACACACTTGCTACTACACGCGCTACACACTACACACTTGCTACACACTACACACTTGCTACTACACGTGCTACACACTACACACTTGCTACTAAACGTGAGTGCACGAGAATTGATTTTTTTGCATGAGAATTAGCTTTCTCTATTATCAGTGTCCCTCGCCATCAGGCGAACCCACTATAACTTTTGAGGTACCCAAGCCAAAGACAGGAAGTCAACACTGAAGTTCTACTGACCAACGTGTGACATGACCCTCCACCACGCAGTAGTTAGCAGAGAAAGTTTAAGTGTGACAAACGTGTGACATGAGCCCACTACACAGTAGTTAGCAGAGAAAGTTTAAGTGCATTAAACTCCTCAGCCACATTGACAGATTTTTCTACCAGTCAATGTTCTTTTTCTCAGTCTCTATGCCAGGAATGTTTTTTACCAGATCATGAAAGTCTTGCTGTCTCCAAGCAGGCATCCTGTACAGAGTTTGAGATGCTAATATTTGGATCAATATTTCCAAGCTTTTGTGATGGGTTAACTTCTATTGAATTTTTTGTTTCATTACAAATTTTACATGTCCCTTTTAAACCACTAAACACATTCTTAGTTTTAAAAACTGTACAAATTAAATAACTTTCAGTCTTTAACAGTTTGATTTGGCTTTATACTGATGCTAAATATCTATCCAGATATTTTGTATGTGTTGATTCTAAAGATTTTCATTGTAGTAATAGTTCCCTTCCAAGAGTATTAAACCTCCAGTAGACACATTTCATCAGCTTGAGTATGTTACATGAACGGGTCATGACCCCGACGGATACAAAAGCAGGTCGCAGTAGTTTGATAAGTATGCCGTTTGTGCTATCTGTTAAGATAGGCTGTGCATACGTGACAACAAACACCATTAACTGGCAATGTTTGGTCAACAATAAAAACAGGAAATATGATACAGACATAGGATAATCAATTATGGCAGCTCTGATGGCTCTGTTTGTGTGTGCATATGTGTAAATATGAAGTGTAACCTTCTGCCTGCACATACATACTTCTTTCTTTCACTGGACATAAGCCAATATCTGCACACTTATTTCCCTTTTGACCTACACTATTTTATGCAGATCTTGCAGCCTTCAATAGAGTTTGATATCTACTGTTGTTTCATCCAGCCACAGAATAGACCTTTCTTAGCTGTGTTTGGTACAATGTTGTATTTATCTGCAGTGTGAGGTCCTTGCCTGCGTGTACACATTGCTGTAGAATCTTTATCTTTGTGTTTAAGTGACTATTGAGCCTGTTCTGAGTCTAAAAAGAATATTGGTTGTGTTTCATCTGTTAACAGCAAATATGTCTGCCTTGTGCTCAACACATCAAACTTCAGAAACCCCAATATATCTGCCTTGTGCTCAACACATCAAACTACACAAACTACAATATGTCTGCCCTGTGCACAAGACACACTTCACAATGACGTATTAACACCAGCTTTCTCTTCCCTCCAACACACACTATAAATATTCTACTTTTGGTAGATTTTACATTTTAAAAGGCTAGGGCAGTGCCCTTATAGACTACATAACTCCCAAAGGATGTTAATATGAACTTTATTCATACATGACCTATAGTTGACCTCTGCCCTAGAAGGTTCAGCTGATGACAGCGCCAACTTAGAGATCACTAATGGAACAGCTAAGAGGTACACAGTCTGTCTCTAGCTTGAGCACGCCTGCTATGATTCAGTGTGAATGGTTCAGAGCTTTAAAATAAACATGGCATAATCCACCCTGATCCTAGAATAGTGGATTAGATGCCTAGCTTTCTCAGACAAAGGCAAAAACTAGTAGGAGCTATGTACATTTTGCATATTTTAAAATCCGACAGTTGGCAATAAAAAACAGCAGACTGAATAGTCCACTGCCGAGGCTAAATTCAAAACTAGAAATCCAACCTGCAATAGAATATTTATAGCATTTGTGATTCTGGTATGCAAAGATTTAGATCGTTGCAGGTTTGGTTCAATTCAGATGATCATCTTTGCACTCCAAACACATCCATAGATGCTCTGATCTCCTCTGCAGTAAACCCATAAGTGTACATTGATCATCTTTGCAGGAAACCCATCAGTGTACACTGACTAACTGTACCAGTCCCATGTTGATTGACAACAACTCCTTCACGCTTGGTATGCTGCTATTTACTGGCCACACCAATCTTCAATGCCTGTATTCCGACTACTGATGCCGTTTCAACTAGAAGTCCTTGCTTCAGCTGACCTCACTAAAGGCATTCATTATATCAGCTCAATTCATTGGTTGACTCTAAGACAGTGGCGTAATGGCCAACCCAGCCAGCCTTTCATTGTCGACAACACCTGTGTATCCTGGTATGAAGGTGAATGTGACTTTACAAAATGTGGACCTTTCCAAGGATTCAATCCAATACCTGCTCACAAAACATGTCCCAATTTTCCAGATTATGCTCACCTCGCTGGTGCAAGGAGTTTGTGCATTGCTTTGAGAATCTGTGTGATCTACAGCACATAGGAAATAACTGTGTGTATCAAAAGTGATTCTTGACAAAACAAAAACACAGGCAGAGTGTGGCCTATTCAGTTTGAACGTAGGTTACTTACTTGTTGGGCCTTGACATTCTCAGACCGCCTGCGCTGCCTATAAGCCTGTGCGGATAACTTGTTACGCTCTCTACGCCGCTCCTTCCTCCTGCTTTGGACATCCTGCAGTTAAAGAATAAAGAAAAGCAAACATATCACATGATGATTAACTAAGAGATGGTATGATGTTCATTATCATTAGGCATCAGATTATTCTGTCCTGGCTAGTCATCACATTGACGTGTGAATGTGATGAAGGTTGGGATTTCTTATGTTTAGTGTGGAATCTTTCTCTTTTAAAAGTTAATCATAGCTATAATTCTTTTTAAAAATATGCTCATATTATATGTGAATATATTGTTTTGATTCACTGTGGGGCGGTTTCAAATTTTTTTTATGTGTTAGTGTAAATGAGACCTTGATTTCTGTTTTTTTTCTAACATCAAGACCATAAGGAAAAGACAAAATTTATCGAGCATAGCAAAAGAAGAGATGGAACAGAGAAAACAGCCATACATGGGGAAATATTTGGCTTATGAGACAGAGGAGGATGCAGACAGACATTCATGCAAAACTTAAACACCGGGGCATTAAACAGTAAAATACAGAACAGCGATGTCTGCAGTATGCACCTGACGAAATGTAGCGAAATATGCGAGGCAATAAATCATGCAATCTATTGTTTGTGTCTTCATTATTCAAATTCTCTGTAGTAAAACAATTTTTTTAACACCAACATCATCAAAATATCAGATTGAAAACATAAGAAGCGAAGAGTGGACAGTCATGAATTGCCTGCAACAACTGGCAGAAGTAATGGAAATGAGATGGATGGCAGCATGGCATTTACTGATGGTGATAATGAATTAAGTCAAATAACCATGTGCATACTAATTGTAGACCATCAATGACCTGGTTGCATCAGCCTGTTCTAAATGTTATAATGAACAAGTTTCTTGTCAGAATTTTAAACTAAACATTTCAATTTGTTCTCTCAATTAAATATTTGTACATCTGTTCAGTGTTCGCTGTACAGATGCTCAGTTTGACCAGTACCAAATTGAACCCTTGCTGACCCACACAACTGACACTGTATCAGAGTAGTTACTGGGCTTGCTCCCAGTAACATCTGTTTGGAGTAGGAGAGTTACTTAAAAGAAGCAGGTGAGGTAGAATGTGTTATGTAACAACTGATTGAGACAAGAGATATAACTATAAGTAACACTTTGGGCAATGTGCTTTAATGTCAGTAGTAACAACTGATTGAGACAAGAGATATAACTATAAGTAACACTTTGGGCAATGTGCTTTAATGTCAGTAGTAACAACTGATTGAGACAAGAGATATAACTATAAGTAACACTTTGGGCAATGTGCTTTAATGTCAGTAGTAACAACTGATTGAGACAAGAGATATAACTATAAGTAACACTTTGGGCAATGTGCTTTAATGTCAGTAGTAACAACTGATTGAGACAAGAGATATAACTATAAGTAACACTTTGGGCAATGTGCTTTAATGTCAGTAGTAACAACTGATTGAGACAAGAGATATAACTATAAGTAACACTTTGGGCAATGTGCTTTAATGTCAGTAGTAACAACTGATTGAGACAAGAGATATAACTATAAGTAACACTTTGGGCAATGTGCTTTAATGTCAGTAGTAACAACTGATTGAGACAAGAGATATAACTATAAGTAACACTTTGGGCAATGTGCTTTAATGTCAGTAGTAACAAATGGATGGGAGTTGAAGATCTGATACTCTTCCAGTCTAACACTGGATTGTTTAATTTCTGTCTGAAAATGATCATTAATGGTGACAACTTGTGGAGTCACAGTGTGTCAAGACCACTTCACCTCAGCCACTTATTCTATTTGTTAGTTTTGTGATAAGAAAACAACTGCTTTACACTTGTAGTTCCAGTTATTGGAAATATGTTGCATATCTTTTGCAGGAAGTTGCAATCAACCCCAACACCAGGTTGCATTTCTAGGCAATGTTACCTGCAGTAGTTTTTATTGAATTAATTGCATAAATATGTCTGCTCTTTTGCTACTTAAACTCTTAACTCCTTCAGTGCTACACTACACCTTTAACAAGTTTGACACTTTCAATTAAAAAAAAACAGGAGAAAAGGGTTAACTGGCAATCAAGCATCTTAATTACATTAGGCATACTAAGGGAATGTACATGGTATAACTATAATTATCTACTAAGGATCCATAGATCATAAAGTGAGTTAGGTCTAACTATTAGAGCCACGCCCAGATATGCAACATCTGTCTCCACTCCCATGGGAGCCCACAAACGACAAGGAATGCCCCAGCCAGGCTGGAGTCTGGTCCCCCAATAGAATAGTGCAGGCAAGGCGACATATTTGAATCTGACATCTGTATCTATAGTTTGTCTTTCGTTTCTTTACTGAAACAGCGCCGTCTACAGCCAGTTACGGGATCGGGCATTCGCGGTAGATGACTAATACCGTTTTTTATGATGTTTTCGAGGCCGTTGGAGACCCGAATAAAGAGAGTACGGAGCTTTCTTAAGTCAGTTAATTTATTCAAGGTCGAAGGTCACACTGAATGGCGGCATCTGGTGGGTCAGTAAGTAACGGCGTATATTTACAACAATCACGTCAATAAGAGTTAGACCATACATGTAAAATGTGGTGAAATTAAGGGTTTGAAGCAGTGAAAGAGGCCAGGTAATAGAACAATGGGCCTGTGCACTGTGGGCGTGTCTGTGATCAGCTGGCCAGCCGGTTAGTTCCCCTGATGACCTCGATCAGCTGCGAGTTTAAACATTTATGAAAGAACAAAGTGGTCAGAAACGCACATTTATCTATTAAATACACTTAATAGCTCCACTTGTGTATTGAATAAAGTATTTAAGAGCTACGTGCAGATATATTCAATACTGTGTGTGGGAGACGGCGATTGCATAAGGGGGTAAAACAAGACTTGTTTACCGGGGACCGAGTGACGCAGTATCTCATGCAACTGATCACCACCTGGACAGCTGATCAGCCAGCAGCTGAGTGGCACAACTAGGTCAAGCTATACTCACCGACTTTACTGGAGTTTCGTTCCCGTTGATGTCGCTTGCCGCCATCCCAGGCTCGCATCCACCAACATCACACTGATCACCATCCAGTTCAGAATCCCAGTACGAGTCGCTGGAAGATTCAAAGTCTGGGGTCTCAACTCGTTTTCTGCCATGAACTGATAGAGCTTGGCTGGCCCTTTCAGCCAGGTCTCTGTCTGTTTCCCCAGAGCTGTGGCGGCTTCTCGGGGGGCTAAAGTTTTGGCTAACCACACGAACCATGTTTAATGTTCACGAATTAACAATCAGGTAAAATTTGATGAAGAATATACGTGTATTTCCCAGAGAAATAAGGCGAGAGCTGAACGAACTATGATCCACCGTTCGCCGGCTGACTGACTTAATAATACAGCTCAGCTGGAGGGAGCTGCGTGGTCGATATGAACTTAAACACCGGTAGGGCAACCAATGAGAGGCCAGCCAGCCAACCTTGGCGAGCTGGCTCATGAATATGTATGAGCTGATCACTCCCTGACATCGGGATTTCTTCCTGCTGATGAAATCTGTAAATTTACGTGGACTATTTCTGACGCCCGCGTCACCAATCTGACGTAATCTTTCACTTGTCAAGGTTAAGTCGTGTCGTTTCACATGAAATATATCACTTTATGAAAGTAGTTTTGATAATGCATTGATTGCATCAAGTGATGACAGTTGCAAGAAATCAAGGCAATGATGAACACTGGACACAAGAGAGCAGGGAATGTGCGTGCAAGGAGCGATACCATGGCTGCGTCTGGACGAAAAATCCGCACAACGATTCCATGAAACAACAGCTAAACGGGAAGTAGTTAACTGCGGCAAAATAATAATGGATACAATTAAGATATAATGAATGCACTAATTAAGTAAAGGCTGTATCCTCTTACTCTTAGTAAATTTAAACATAGAAGTCACAAACAAATATGTTGCACGATTTATTGTCTGGCATATTTTGCTGCATCTCGCCAGGTGTATACTGCAGAGTTACATATCATATGAAGTGAATAAATGAATTATACTTCAGCTGAAACAATTAAAACAGGCATACTGGTAAAAGGGAAAACTAACCACACGCAAACATCAGCCCAATGTACTAGCAGTAGTAGCACCTGTGTGGACAACGTTGTAGTTAAAACCGAGCAAAACTAGCAAGGAGTAAGTTACACATGAAGGCTTCACTGAGTTACAAAATTAAACCCTAATGGCAACATTAATCATTACAATCATCCCACATAAAACCTAATGACAACAGTAGTCATCACAATCATACGACATAAAACCTAATGATAACATTAGCCATCACAATCATCCTACATAAAACCTAATGATAACATTAGTCATTACAATCATCCTACATAAAACCTAATGATAACATTAGCCATCACAATCATCCTACATAAAACCTAATGATAACATTAGTCATCACAATCATCCTACATAAAACCTAATTATAACATTAGTCATTACAATGATCCCACATAAAACCTAATGACAATAATAGTCATCACAATCATCCCACATAAAACCTAATGACAACAATAGTCATAATCATCCTACATAAAACCTAATTATAACATTAGTCATTACAATGATCCCACATAAAATCTAATGACAATAATAGTCATCACAATCATCCCACATAAAACCTAATGACAACAATAGTCATAATCATCCTACATAAAACCTAATTATAACATTAGTCATTACAATCATCCCACATAAAACCTAATGACAATAATAGTCATCACAATCATCCTACATAAAACCTAATGACAACATTAGCCATTACAATCATCCTACATAAAACCTAATGATAACATTAGTCATCACAATCATCCTACATAAAACCTAATTATAACATTAGTCATTACAATCATCCCACATAAAACCTAATGACAACAATAGTCATCACAATCATCCTACATAAAACCTAATTATAACATTAGTCATTACAATCATCCCACATAAAACCTAATGACAACAATAGTCATCACAATCATACTACATAAAACCTAATGACAATATTAGTCATTACAATCATCCCACATAAAACCTAATGACAACAATAGTCATCACAATCATACTACATAAAACCTAATGACAACATTAGTCATTACAATCATCCTAGATAAAACCTAATGACAATATTAGTCATCACAATAATCCTACATAAAACCTAATGACAATATTATTAATTACAATACAATGATCCCACATAAAACCTAATGACAATAATAGTCATCACAATCATCCCACATAAAACCTAATGACAACAATAGTCATAATCATCCTACATAAAACCTAATTATAACATTAGTCATTACAATGATCCACATAAAATCTAATGACAATAATAGTCATCACATCATCCCCACATAAAACCTAATGACAACAATAGTCATAATCATCCTACATAAAACCTAATTATAACATTAGTCATTACAATCAGCCCACATAAAACCTAATGACAATAATAGTCATCACAATCATCCTACATAAAACCTAATGACAACATTAGCCATTACAATCATCCTACATAAAACCTAATGATAACATTAGTCATCACAATCATCCTACATAAAACCTAAATTATAACATTAGTCATTACAATCATCCCACATAAAACCTAATGACAACAATAGTCATCACAATCATCCTACATAAAAACCTAATTAATAACATTATCATTACAAATCATCCCACATAAAACCTAATGACAACAATAGTCATCACAATCATACTACATAAAACCTAATGACAATATTAGTCATTACAATCATCCCACATAAAACCTAATGACAACAATAGTCATCACAATCATACTACATAAAACCTAATGACAACATTAGTCATTACAATCATCCTAGATAAAACCTAATGACAATATTAGTCATCACAATAATCCTACATAAAACCTAATGACAATATTATTAATTACAATCATCCCACATAAAACCTAATGACATCATTAGTCATTACAATCTTACTGCATAAAACCTAATGACAACATTAGTCAGTCATCACAGTCATCCGACATAAAACCTAATGTCAGCATTAGACATCACAATCATTCTGCAGTGAGAAATGGCACTGGGTGCTGATTTGTTTGTTGCTCGCTTTGAAGTCGAACAATATTTAAACCACGCACTCACGCGCGCGCACACGCACACACACACAGTAATAGAGCTTTCCATTCATCATGTGCCATGCCGGAAAGCGTTGGCGGTCATGATTCGCCATTTCACTCGATCACCACAGTCGTGGATCAGCTCAGTGTTTCTGTCTCGACTATGCCATGTGGCCAAGCCATCCAGGTATTTACTTCTCGGTCTTTCCCTTGGTCTCTTCCCTTCGATCTTGCCAGTTGTCACCAAGTTCTCCAATTCATTTCTTCTCATAACATGCCCAAAACATTTTGACTGTCTGCGTCTAATGTCTCTAAGCAGTTTACGATTTTAATTTGTTAGGAGCTCTACAGAACACAATTACGAAAGACACAATTCACATTTATAAGTCATGGACGAGAATTCAACATGTTTGTCCAACTGACCAGTGTACGGAAAGAACCCCCTACCCTGCCATCATAGCACCGGAAGCTTAAGAGTGTGTGCTTTTAATATTTCGGCTACGCCAATTTTACTGGGTGGCGATGACAATGATGATTTTGATGATAATGCTGTATATGATAATTTTGCTTCTGCTAATGATAATAACGATGATAATATACTTGGTCGACATTTGCGACACCAGTCTGATGTAATCAATGATAGCTCTAGGTTATGCAATCCCCGTTAAGATGAAATATTCAGTCAGTGAATATATGGCTGCGATCACGTGATTGCACGAATCGTGCAACATTTGAACAAGACGACGCCATCTTAGATGTAAGTGTATATACGCTGATGCAATGAGCAAATCCGTCAAGAAGCAAATGAAAACCGTAAACTGATTAGTGAAATTAGACGCAGACAGTCGCATTATTGGGTACGCTATGAAAAGACATAAACTAGAGAACTTAGTGACAACTAGCAAAATTGAGTGGAAAGAACAAGGGGAAGACAGCGAAGTAAATATCTGGATAGCTTGGCCTCGTGGCATGATCGAGACAAAACACAAAGCTGATCCACGACTCTGGGGTGTTCGTGTGAAATGGCGAAACGTGACTGCCCACACGTATTGGCATTGCACATGATGATGATGATATAAAATGAAAATGGTTAACCGGAGAAAGGCATGAAACAAATAAGCCTAGAATACCAGGAACCTGCTGTGAGTATATAAAGTGTTAGGACCATAACATATCTTGCATGCTTGAGTGTACGGAGGGACTTATGGCCTGTCTTTCTCTCAAAGCCTGGTACAGAGTCCTCGACCCACCGCACCCATGCCACTGTCAGAGCAGTATCCCAACCGTTACACCAACGGGCTCATTATCCTAAGTTTGTTGCCAAGCTTAATTTTCTTTAGGAAATACAAACAGTTAGGTAAGTGTAACTCCTGCGAAAAGATGAGACATACTAAACACAGACACAACCTACATACCTTACAACGGACTCTTATGATGGTGAACATAAATCACAGAGAGAAAATCCCTAAAATATATACCAATATCTTCACTGGGAAGGAATAACACAGACAGATCTAAAGAAACACGTGCAATTTTTAAATAATATTAAAATATAGCATGCTTCGTGGAGAAGGGTTTACTGACGCGGTTCGTGATCCCGCATACCCGCGGTCAAAACAACAGACCGCATTGCGTTGGTGTTTTTCGAAATCGTATGGTTGCCGGTCGTTCAGAAATTAATGACAAACTACTGAACATAAACTTGCTAAGACAGTGGTTCTCAACCGTTTTTGGCCCATGCACCATTTCACCACATGTCAGAATGTCATTCCCCCCTTTCCAGCGAACGAAAGAAGAATTCTCCCTTTCCAAAATTGTCAGCCTCAAAAGATGCATTTTTTCTTATATTCACAATATTTTATTAACACACCAAATTAATCATATTACAATAATCAAACAGTTAAAACGTCAAAGAATTGTCACTTAATAAAATAATGTGCCGGAAGCTTTTTGAGTCTGCCAATTTGTGGTCTTAATTCCCCCCCCCCCCAACCCTAAAATTCCCCCCCCCCCGGGGGAATTTCCCGCCGATTGAGAACCACTGTGCTAAGAGATCACAACAGCAAAAAATGCTGGTGTTGCCTGCAACGTCCTGTAAAGGATATGTAACTAACTTTTTATTCAAACACAACTCATTCTTTGCAATTTCCTTTGACTCCCACAAAATTCCCAATCCTTTGAAACCCACTGTGCCTTTCGTATTCTCATTTGAATATTCATCTCAACAGCACCTCGCCTTTCTTATTCTTATTTTAATACTTCTTCTCAACAGCACTGTGTATTCTTATTTTAACATTTCCTCTCAACAGCACTGTGCCTTTCATATTCTTATTTTAACACTTCATCTCAACAGTACCGCGCCTTTCGTATTCTTATTTTAACACTTCATCTCAACAGTACCGCGCCTTTCGTATTCTTATTTTAACACTTCATCTCAACAGTACTGTGCCTTTCATATTCTTATTTTAACACTTCATCTCAACAGTACCACGCCTTTCGTATTCTTATTTTAATACTTCATCTAAACAGCAATGGCATATCCTTGAGATGCCAATGATTACATCTGATTGGTGTCTCGAATCTCGAGCAAGAAGCTGTTTTATCATCATCATCATCATCATCATCATCATCATCATCATCATCATCATCATCATCATCACCATCATCATCATCATCATCGTCATCACCATCGTCATCATCAGCATCATTCGCAGCAGCTGCATTTAAGAAAATAAAGACTATCTTATGTATTAAGTCACCATCATTGAATTTAAGAAAGACAGAGTTGAAGTGCTATATAGAACCACTTTTGCTGTATGGCAGTGAATCTTGGAATGTAAATGAACAAACTAGGAATAACTTGGAAGCAACAGAGATGTGGTTCCTAAGACAATGTTGCGAATTCCGTGGACTGCCAGAGTAACTAACGACGACTGCCTGAAACAGGCTAATGAAACTAGAACATTATATACAACAATAAGAAAGAAACAAGAAACAAACAGCCTTTTTTGGTCATGTTGTGAGAAGAGAGGCATCGGAGAACATCGTGACAACTGGAAATATCTAGAGGCAGAGGCAGAGGCAGACTAAGAGAAGAAATTATACTGGATGGACTATGACGGTGACATGAAGAAATGCCATCAGCAAAGCTGATCCAGAACACCAAAGACCGCGATCCGAAGAGTCATAAACGCCTATGCCAGCTTAAAAGGGACGATGATGATGATGATGATGATGATGATGATGATGATGATGATGATGATGATGATGATATGTTCCCCATCTTTGTTTCCATGTATATCTAAACAGATGTATGACTCCTTCTCTTGTAGCGAGTTTTCCCCAAAGGAGATCGGGTTGTCATTTCATTGGTTTATTCTCACAATTTACTAGGGGCTTGATGATTATGATGATGATGATGATGATGATGATGATGATGATGATGATGATGATGATGATGATGATGATGATGATATGCTCCCCACTACAACACTCTACCCATCATGTGCGCTAAACGTCATGACATTACGGGTACTGTAACCTTCAACTAGAGACAAAACTCTACCCGTCATGTGAAAACACGGAATACACGAAGTGCCTACATTCAGGTATGCAACAACACTATCACAGAAAGGCCATTGCAGCGACAAGTCTTCTCCAACCAAAAAAACAAACAAACTATAATAATAACAACAGACAGAAACAGAAATGGTACACAAGCGCCAAACGCGACACCCGTCAAGTTTAGTTTTCAAACATTGATTCATAACAAAAAGTACGGTGAATAAAAAGATATATACTGCACTAAATCCCCAACGTTAGAGGGTAGGAGTGATTGTAGTGGGGCTAATCCTTTTCTCGTGTTGCTGTACAAAATGTTACACCGTTGCACCGCATGAAGCCATTATCATCATCATCATTAAGGTCATTCTTCTGCGCCTCAGAACAGGACACAATAGATTACGCAACCACATGTATACAAAATTCAAGATTGGTGACTCAGCCATGTGCACATGTGGTTTGGCGTCGCAGACAGCAGAGCACATACTCCGGGAATGCCCAAACTACAACATATCCAGGCGAACCTTCTGGCCTAGAGAGACAACAGTGGAAGATAAACTCTATGGACCGCTGAATGAACTAAAAAAGACTGTTGGATTCATACAAGAGACAACATTGCAGTTATAAGCATATTTCAGGCGAACGAAAGAAGAAGAAGATCATCATTAAGTATTTCAGAGCCTGAGCTGGCCGTGCCTAAAACACAAACAAACAAACTACAAGTTTACAGTAAGCTTTAAAAGTAGCAAAATGGACGTTGCGGCACATGCCTTCATCAGCACAGAAACAACAAACACACTGATACAATGACATGAAAAACATTACATGAAAATACACGTATAAAAGTTGCTCATCTGTTTCCTTGTTGTGAACTGGACACTTGTGTAGTCGGAGCCGCGTGTATGATGATTATAACGATGATATAGGTCAGTGCTCAGAAAGCACATACGTCCTTACCCTGGCTGTGACTGAAATGATACAAAGAACTAACATCTTGCTAAGTGTTCATTCCTTGACAATGTGGACACCACTTGAATTGGCACCTTACGCCATCCTTACTTGGCCTTGAACGGAGTTTAGAAATAGGATACACATTTTAAAGCTGGACCAGTTATCAAATGACAATTTACTTCTACCTCACTGTCAAAATCATCTAACTGGAGCTGTTTGTTAAGTATAATAGAACTAAATATGGTGAATAGGGTGGGTGTGGAAACATTTCAATATCCACGTCCTTGTCTACTAGCTTCACAAGCCGTGCTTTATGAGAGGGCATGTTGTGTTGAAGGAAAGGAAGCTTCGGCGTAAGTGCAGTCCCTCATTTTCTGACCAGAACTGTATTTTAGTTTGGTAAGGAGAATTGGATATTACTGTCCTTTAACAGTGTCGCCACGAGGCAGATAATTTTTTGATATGACATCTTTGGCGTTCCAACAGTCAGCATAACTTTGCCTTCGGACGTCTGTACTATCGGTATGACAGGAGTTGGTTGGGAGATTGGGGTTCTCCATTATTTACTGGAAATGTTGAAATAAGGGTCGTAACGGTGCATCCAAGTCTCACATGTTGTCACTATGATAAAAAATGTCAGGAAATTTTAGACAGCAATTCACCCTCTGTTATCCACTGCCTGTAGTATCTTGCGGTGTAGGACAATTTACCCTTGTTTGCTTCTATTCATATGTCAACAGCAGCGGAACCCAGCTGGCATACATTTTTCTCGTGTGTTTGACTGAATAAGCTATCTCCACAATTGTGATTGTTCGGCTATAGCCGCTGATTTTCTTCACCCTTGTTGCATTTGCGGCGTCGCACTTTGACGACTGTCTCCCAGATCTTGGCAGATCAGCACACATTTGAGCAGTCATTTTTAACTGCCTGCTCCAGTTATTTACCAAAGCGTACGTAGAGCAGGAATCATAAATCACTAGTTCCACCTCCTTGTGTATCTCTGATAGTGATTATCCATGTAACATCGGGCATTTTATCACAGCACTAACGTGTGGCTTCTCTATTGTTCTGACAAATTGCTGAAGCAGTAGTTCCGGTTCAAAGTGTAGGTTGCGCCGCCCGCAATAGCAAGATATCCCGTTTAAAAAAAAAGACAAATGTACACTTCACAGGCTCAGTGCGACAATAGTGGAGCTTTGAACGTGTCCTAGTTTGAACCTTGTCCCGTCAGTCCTTCATAATCACGGCAAAGGCTTATGACCAACCTATTGTGTCTTTGCATTAATAAACGTGTATTGCCTGCTTTCTAAATGTTTTCTTGGTTCGCCCTTCCTCTGTTTCTCAGTATTTTGTCTTCTCGATCCGCGCTGTTTCTCCCCGTCTCGGAAAATGGTCAGTCCATGAAAGCTATATTTTGTGTATTACTTTAAGCGGGTGGCATGTCAGCGACAGTAAAGTAATCCCACAGATCAATGATTGGTCAGGAAATTCATGTGACTGTTTCATTACATATTTACACCCCCCTCCCCCCCCCCCCCCCCCAAAATGTCCCCATTCAGGGACAATGAAGTAAATTTAACGCAGTGCAACGCATAGAAATACCAGTCGCTAAGGACCTTTATTATTATTATTATTATTATTATTATTATTATTATTATTATTATTATTATTATTATTATTATTATTATTCATCCACTATTCCTGGATGGGCGGGACCCACCTGACTGGACCCCAAACTTGTAAGGGTCTATGTTCAGGATATATAGGGATTCTCTGACACCAGATGGCTGCTATAAAAAAAAAAGTTAAAGGACCGCAGTTTGTTGCCTTGAAGCGTGTTAGGTAGAACGTGCTAATCGCATATATTTTTTTTTTTACACACGCTGCTGCGCGAGAATCGGTAGCGGTTCTAGCCGTGCCCGTTACTTACGAGATATGTGAGCCGGCCGCTCAGAAAGCAATAGCAAACTACTGAGCGTAATCTTGCCAAGAAACCACCAACAGCGGTAAAATGCTGGTTTTGACAGCGATGTCCTGTAATAGGATATGCGGAAAAAAAGTCAGCACTCAGGAGGTGATATGATAAATAGTTAGTTAGTTAGTTAGTTAGTTAGTTAGTTAGTCACGGTTCCAACTTCACGGCAACGGGTCGTCCCCATATTGCTCCGTTCCTGCGCCAGTGAATATCAATTATTTGATATGATATGATAAATTTGATCTGATATGATAAATATCGTACGGTAACCTTGATTGTCCGGAACATTTCATTTTTTAGCTGGTTCGACATGGTAAATCCCCCCCCCTCCCCACCACCCCTAAAAATGACATGAAAGGATGTGAACACAAAACCATAGACTGAGCAGGCAAGTGTGGAGGCCACTGCGCTATCTCTTCTCCCCCAGGGAGCTGATAGTGTGGCTTAAAAGGCTCAGGTCATTGGGGCTGTGAAGATGGACATAGAGGATATAGTTACAGTTAGTGGCATGTCCTTAACGGCACGTTACACTCAACCCCAGCATTTATTGGCTGCTTAAAATTGTCAAGATAAATTTATGTCCAGTAGTTTGCCACTACTTTCTGAACTGCCGACGCTCATTTTGTAAATAAAATCCTGAAGCAGTCTCCTATTGTGGGAGTGGGATGTGATAGGGCCAATCACTTGTTGTAGCTCGGAGAGCAGCGAGGAACTGGTGGTCAGTCTCTCCCTCAGGTTAGCAGTCGACGAGGCCAGGTATCGTACCCGTGCCATGACATTATATGTGCAGTTCCTTATCAGCTGCGGTAACGGATCAGAGGTTGAAGTGCTACATAGAACCTGTACTGTTGTATGGATGCGAATCATAGACAATGAGCAGACAAGTTGGAAAACATCTAATGGCTGTGGGAATGTGGTTTCTCAGGAAAATGCAAAGAATACCATAGACAGACAGACCAAAAAAAAAAAATGAGCAAGTCCTACAAAAATCAAAATAAAACGGTAACTGATTAGAGAAAGTAGACGTAGACAGCCCATATGTTTAGAGCATGCTATGAGAAACAATAAACTGGAGAACTTGGTGACAATTGGCAAGATTGAGGGGAAAAGAACAAGGGGAAGACAGAAAAGTAAATATCTGGATGGCTTGGCCACATGGCATGGTTGAGACAAAAATACAGAGCCGATCCACGACTCTGGTGATCGCGTGAAATGGCGACAGGACAGTGATATGATACAGAGAGGCGACCCCATCAGGTGGCACCGTAAGGGGGCGGCATAAGTAGCGAAATCAAAATACAATTTGAACCATTTAATAGTTAAAGATTATTAAGGGGCAGCATTTCGAAAAGAAAGAAAAAAACATTTAAGGAGCGACACTTCGAAGACTTGCATCATACTAAGAAAATCTCCCGCACGACCCTGGATGGCGAAACTTGACCGCCCACGCTTATCGGTATGGCACAAGATGATGATGCCCAGCTAACGACTGAGCCAATCAGCATTCACACCCATCGACTTCCACTGCCAGAGACTGGACACTGATGGGCTTGTCCCAAGGGAAGTGTGCTGGGAATGAAGATCGCTGAAATATTTACAGAACTGTATTCTAACTACCTCCAGCTGTGCAGCTGTGACAGTCGTGCTTATGTCAATGGTTAGGCAACTTTGTAATGCGTTTGGCATTTATCGGGAAAATCTGTCCGTGGAAAAACCGACAGCTATTTGTAGTAACCTAGTAATCTTTGGAACGGAGGTATCTTCGCTGTAAACAATAGGCAGTTTCGTGTGGGTTTATATTTAGCTAATACAAGCGTAGAAAACTGCATGCTTCAAAAGAGACGCTTAAAGATGTGAAGACGATGATCACTGTAGGGTCGCGATAGTTCCACAACAGTTACCGCGAATGGTGTCACTTGATAATGGCTCAAATATACTAAGTTACTGTGGTAATAAGATCGGAATTTTACATATATACACTCTTCTTATTAGGTTTCTCTTGGTGTAGGGATGTCTGGTGTACATCGTTCTTAGAACACATGTCGTAAACAGCGACTAGGGAGGATTCCGCCTATGTGTTCCCAGGATCGGTAAGGGAAGCCAGGAATAGCATCACTGTTCCCGTTCAGGCATGATTTTAGAGGCTTTAAGGAAGGGTTATGCTCAGGGCAGACTACCACGTCACGTGGAAATACCCAGCCACAGAATACAACCATCCATTAACAAGTCACGAAAAGAAAACATAATTACTTAATCAACAAATGATAAAAAGAAATTGGTTATTGGGGAATGTAACATGAAACTTCAAAACGTAATTGGCAATCTAAGAAATGGCAGTATCAATATTTAATTGGGTGATCTAAATGGGGAAAAAAATGGTGGATAGGATAACACTGGTTACGAAGAGGTCAGAGGGAAACACGGACTAGGTGTAATGAATGGCATGTTAGAGTAATTAACAAATTTTTGCTCATTGAATCAATATATCATAAGCAGGAGTATTTTTCCTCACAAAAGAATCCATATTGCCACAAGGGCATCACCCAACTACAAAACGGAAAACCAAATCGACGACATCTGTATTAATAAGAACTTTAGATCATCTCTGCATGTAAACATCTTTAGGGGTGCAGATGTAAATACAGACCATCACCTGCTGAAAAGAAAATTAAGTTACAACTCAAGAGATGTGTAACATCTTATAAGCATGGACTTCAATAAATTGTGGGATATCCCAGAAACCAAGAAACTAAGGATTAGCTTGTGGTCATAGTCTCTATTAAGTAGCAGGTCTTGTAAGACTTAGCACACCAGGAGAACACGGAGAAGAGCTGGCAACAGGTTAGAAAAGATTGGAGTGACGTATGTATGGAAACAACAACAACAAAAACAACAACCATATCAACAAAAACAACAACCACTACCTCCACCCCCACCACCACCACCACCACCACCACTACTACTACTACTACTACTACTACTACTACTACTACTACTACTACTACTACTACTACTACTACTACTACTACTACTACTACTACTACTACTACTACTACTACTACAATTTGTAATGACTGTTGGGTTTTTGAAAATATTGTCGTTCTAAATGTTGTATTCACCCTCTGTGGAGTTCATGCAACATAAAAGGTAAATACAAAACTTGGAACGGCAATATTTTCAAAAACCACACAGTCATTAAAAATACACCCTGTCTGAAAAAGCCGCATCACCCCCTTTTGGGATGACTGCTACAAATGTGAAAACCGCTGGACTGCCATTCATCAGCGCGTGATTGTTAATTATAGAAAGGCGCTGGGAAGCGACGGTGGCCGCTGACTGCCACAGAAGCCAACACTGAAGCTGTACACACGTCGCTCGGCTGTGTTCTACCTATATAGTGTTTACATGTACCTGTGTTTGTACTGTTGTGATTTCTCCGCAAGTTTACGTTTCCACCCTCCCTCCTCCTCCCTTCCTCATCCTCCACCTCCTCATTCTTCTTCTTCTTCTTCTTCTTCTTCTTCTTCTTCTTCTTCTTCTTCTTCTTCTTCTTCTTCTTCTTCTTCTTCTTCTTCTTCTTTTTCTTATTCATCTCTCGTTTGTACTATTATGTAGCTCTATCGCCGACTTCGTTTTCTTTATTTTCATCTTCCGCATTAAAAAAAAAAAATTGTCTTTCGCATTATCGGACTCCTCCTCCCCCCTGTCACGCCTCCCCCGTTTCCTCTTCTTCTAGTTCCCTGTATGCATTGAGTCTATGGGGGAGGGGAAGGAGGGTGTGGGGGCATGGCCGTTCTATGCTCAGTGCAGCCAGTCCTTTATCACCTCGTTAAACCAGAGTTTGATGTCAGGTCTTAGTCAGATATGAATGAGCTACCGTATGACGACATTGTGGGAGGAAATGCACCCTAACGACTAGATGTCATAGCAGGGCAGACCAGGCCCTAAGCCTTGGTTGGTAACTGGTCTAGGATCGAAGCTCCGACAGGCGGACAGTTAGAGCGTTGCTTTGCTGATCCGGCAGCTTGTCTTGTTCCAAACGTATTGGTGTTACTATTCCTCTGGAGTAAACTAGACAGGCCGAGAGAGGGATCATGCTGCATGGGCAACACATGGTCTCTAATTCAGCCCAGGTTTTGTGTTATGGAGAGATAACCCTATTTTACAAACTATTGTCTGTCAAGACGGCAAAGTGCCAGGCAGTCAAACCAGAGGATGCCTCAATGCAGACGTGAACTATCAGCACAGGTCTTGCAGACTTGGCTGGTTTCTTGCATTGGAGAGTGGAAGGATGAGTCTACAGTACACTCATCGTGGAGATGGTACCCCGGTCACGGGATCAGCAAGTTCTGTAGACAGTTGCACTGATTCAGTGCCGAGGGATAATATATCGTCAAATGTGATCTCTCATTTGGACAGAAGGATGATATATCGCCATACTAGAGTCATCGTGTTTCTGTTTTGATTTGTGGTATCTTCCACAATTTTAATGCTCATTGAGAGGACATTTACGGTATAATACTTGTTCATTTAGTTGTGTACCATGTTTGGTAATGCTTTTTATTTTAAACTTAATCGGTTAAACGACCCGACCCCCAAAGCAACAAAATTAAGAATTGAATGTTCAGTCTTTCAAAAGATTCACCAAGCAACCAATCCAACATTCACAACACATCCAATATTCGCAACTCATCCAACATTCACAACACACGCAACATTCACAAACGAAAGTTGCAATCTTTAAAACATGTCCCGTACTAAATGAGATTGTTGGATTGCTACTGACTGAGTGTGATAAACGTTTTGACCTCCTGTAATCCCGTACATAATTTTCAGTTTTGTTTTTACAATGAATAAATCAACCAAAAAGAATAAGTAGATAGCAAGCTTAACTAGAATTAGAACACGATCACATGTAACAAATTGCACGTTGTGGTCAAAGCCTTCGTCAGCACACAAACATCACACACATACACCTATACAACTACATGACAACTGGTACATGACAATGTATATATACACAAGTGAATCAGCTATGTCTTGTTGGGGACTGGACACGTCTGTAGTCGGATCCGCGTGCATGTGTTATTATTACTGGCCCAAGGATGCTGGCCTTGTGATCTGGGGATAGACATTAGCACTTGCGACTTAATTGATGGAGTGCCATGGGATTATTAATGGTCTTAACTTCTCATATATACCATGAGCTTATATAAGTAGTTTCCTTATTCACCCTTCCATCATGTGCCATGCTGGTAAGCGTGGGCGGTCATGATTCGCCATTTCACTTCACCACCAGAGTCGTGGATCAGCTCAGTGTTCTTGCCTCGACCATGCCACGTGGTCAAGCCATCCGGGTATTTACTTCTCTGCCTTCCCCTTGTTCTTGTCTTATGCAACCCCTTAAATTGTATATATAATACAAAATGTCTGCTAGCAATACAACGTGTGACATCAGGACTGCTGGTCCCCAACATGGCGGATAGGCATTAAACGTTAAGGCCTCTGGAGTGTTTATACTTGTGGCTACGGTTTGCATTCGCATTTTCCTCATATTGGACTGGTAGTACATGGTTCCGTCGCCCTGCTGCTGAATGAGTGCGTGGCACGACACTGTGAGCTGTGAAATTCGTGTGGAATGCTTTTACATCTGTCCGCTGTTACGTGTGCAGTGAACTGCATGTTCGGAACAATGGCGACCGGCTGTCGCTGAATTGACTAGTTTGCCTTTTAGGTTCACGAGTGCATTTTTCAGGAGACTCCTGGGAGTCGTCGATGGAGCTACGGAGTTCATGTTTTGTGTGGCACTTTCGGCGGGTTGCCCTACGGAAAGAGATCGAGCCATGTGGGATAAAACCAGGGTCAATGAAGTCTTTCTGGTGACTGCCGATTCCATGTATTTTTTGTGGAGGATTTGTGTTGGCATTCTGGCGGCGGCATTATGTATGGTATACCTGTGCGGGCTGTTGGTTTGTCGAGGCCCCTGTCTTTTTCACTTTTCACACTGGGCAGTGAGGATCATTTTGTGTGATATTCACTGGCACAGGAACGGAGCATAATGGAGAAGACCTGATGCCTTAATGTTGGAACCACGACTAACTAACTAACATGTCTGCCAGCATATTAACAACTGTTAAATCATAACTGTGACACACCCCCCTACTTCCCATTTTCCGCCATACATTTTTGTGAGGTCCAAATCGACTTTTTGCTTGGCAAGGAATCTGTTAAAGTCAGGCAGAAGGGGTGGGAAGGGGAAGGGGGGGGGGCACATTGACCTAGGTACCTTTAACCTTTGAACTACGTCCCCGGGAAGGTTAACCCGGTCAACAAATGCCCGCAGAAGTCGGATGTGTCGGCCTAACGGCGCAAGAACGCAGCTCTGCTGTAAACAGGCACAACGCAATCACATCCGAAAAAAAAACTCCGGATGAACGAAGAAGAAGAAGAAGAAGAAGAAGAACTACGTCCTCCCTATGTGATTGTTTTCCGTGTCCGTCATTCGGTTCACGAGTGTAATACTTTTCCAAGGGGTCGTTGCTGGAGCTACGGAGTTCATGCTCTGCGCAACAATTTACACAGGTAAATATATGGAATGAAGACCCAGACATATGTGGTATAACCCGGTGCAATGAAGTTTAGTTACTTACCTATAAACATATTTAGCCCGTTAACTTATGATCTAACCCTTGTCACAAGATACGCATGCGCAGTGACTTGTTTACTAATATGTCATTGAAATGCACTCTGAGAAAACACCATTTTAGCTGCACGACTACAAGTAAACGATTTAGAAGTCCTTTCAAAGGGGATTTAAATCCCAGCCACTTTCTACCCTGTGTTAACAAAGCATGTTAAAAGAATATTAACATGTCTTTTAAGATATGTTTATTAAAGGAAAAACAAACTTCCGGCTCAGAATGACATAAGCCTGCGTACTTTGCTTGTGTTTTTGTGTAGTTTGACATGCACTGGAAGGTGTATGTATGTGTGGGTGTGTGAGTGTGTGTGGGTGTGTGGGTGTGTGTGTGGGGGTGTATGTGTGTGTGTGTGGGGGGGGGGGGGTATGGGTGTGTGTTCGATTGGACTAAATGTTGGGCATTGACCTTTGAATCGAAATACATTAGTATAACAGAAGTAATGATTTGGACTGAATCGAAATAATTAAGTATCAGAAAGGTAAAGTTCTGGACTTAATCTGAATATTTAAGTATCACAGAGGTAACGTTTTGGACCGAATCGAAATAGTTTAGTATCAGAAAGGTAACGTTTTGGACTGCATCGAAAGTGTCAATGACATATCGTTTCTCACACGAGAAGAGTCGGGTCTGATTCTAGCAGAGGGAAGACAAGGCTGCAATCAAATGGAAGACACCTATCTGCATACCATGCAATGAGCTAAATAACAAGCTATTTCTTATTAAACCGTCAACAATTTAATGAACAAAAAGAGGATCTAATGAGATTCTTCAATTTAAAAAAAAAATAAAGAAATGACAACAAGAGAACTTTTATACGTAGATACTGAACAAGGAATACAAAGGCGTATCAAACAATGTAGACACAGAATGAAAATAGTAATCTAGCAAACTGGAAGAATACAATGGGAAATAGAAGATGTCCTTTAAGGACTAGTCCTTTTCAAGACCGTCACCCGACAAGAAGAAGAAACACCAGAACGACAGAAATACCAGCACAAGAAATACACTGAAAACTAGGAAGCAAGCTATTCAGTATGACAGATGGATAAGAGCGTTCGCTCTTAGACTTCCGGTGTGCTGATGCCAAGGTAGCGGGTTCAACCTCTACACTTGTCAGCCGGACTGAAATGTTGACTTCTCGTCCTTGATATGCGAACGTAAATTACAAATACCTCAGAAGTCGGAGTGGGTTCACCTGATGACGAGGGACACTAGTAATATGGAAAGCTAATCCACTCAAAAATTATTCCGGTGCACTAGAAGTAGTCCTATCACAGAGACAACATCAGATGGAAGATGTATCTTAGAGGTTTTTTTTTTCTTGCATATCCTTTACAGGACATCGCTGTCAACACCAGCATCTTTCAGCTGTCTGTTGATTTCTTGGCAAGATTACGCTCAGTAGCTTGCCATTGCTTTCTGAGCGGCCGGCTCATTATCCCGCAAGTCAGGAGAGCGGGTCGAACCGGTTACAATTCTCGCCTCGCTGCGAGACCCTGCGTGGATAAACGGGATTACGGAGAAAGTGGTGTAACCCCTCAGCCAGAGAGACCGGCATCTTAGAGGTAGCGATCAGAATATGACAAGCAAAAGCTGCATTTTAATAAATAAAAACATCTAATGCAATAAGTGCCGGTCTCTCTGGCCGAGGGGTTACACCACTTTCTCCGTAATCCCGTTTATCACGCAGAGTCTCGTAGCGGGCGAGAACTGGGAGCGGTTCGTCCCCCGCTGGTGACTTGCGGGATAACTGAGCCGGCCGTTCAGAAAGCAATGGCAAACTACTGAGCGTAATCTTGCCAAGAAATCAACAGATAACTGAAAGATGCTGCTGTTGACAGCGATGTCCTGTAAAAGGATATGCGAATTTTAAAAAAAAAATGCAAAAAGTCACCTGCAGTGGAGGTTAGAAAATGAATTCTTGTGTGTTGAATAAAACGAATTGTAATTGATCGACGAGAATCACGGACAATTAGTAAACAAGAATGTATGCGTCAATAATTGTAACAGCTGTTGCATGTTGTGTACATGACTTTGTGAGCAACCCCAGCCCTAGACTAATTTGTTAGGTAAGGTAATGTTCAGTAGTTTGCCATTGCTTTCTGAACGGGAAGTTAATGTTCAAGTCCAACTGACCGTGTAGGAAAGGACACCGCGACCCAGCCATCTGCGCACGGGAAGTTCAAGCGCAAATGAATTAAGTCCCGAGGTCAAGCAGAAGATAAACACAGTCATTTATCTATCCATTAAATAAATCCATTAGATCTGTCCAGTAATTTTTCTATCCATCCGTGTATCCATCTATTCATTTGTTCATCTATATGGCTGTCTGTCTGTCTGTCTGTCTGTCTGTCTGTCTGTCTGTCTGTCTGTCTGTCAAAGAGGGCAATGCTCGACTAATATGTCTGTCTGACATCAGTCATGACTATCAAAGAGGGCAATGCTCGACTAATCTCTTAACTAAAGAAAAAACACACTGGCTTGCGTCATCCAAGTTCATAGTCCAGGCTGACCTACTAACCGAGATATCACAGCTGTCTGTCAAGCACTCCAGCCTGGCATTCTGGGAATTATTTCAGCTAGTTGACTACAAACTTCTGTTCTAAACCAAGCGACTTGCCAAACGTTCATTAGTTACTGCACAAATCTCAGACACAACTCAAGCGAGCTGTCTCTATCTTAACCATGAGACTTGTCTTTGCGTTTGTGGTTATACCATGTTGTTTGTGTGGCTGCTACAGATGTTGTTGTTCTTGATGCTGTTATTGCAGTTACTGTCGCTGACGTTGTTTGTTATTGTTGCTACTGCTGCTGTTCTTGATGCTGTTGCTGTCGCTGATGTTATTGTTGCTGCTGTTGCTGTTCTTGATGCTGTTGCTGTCGCTGATGTTATTGTTGCTGCTGTTGCTGTTCTTGTTGCTGTTGCTGTCGCTGATGTTATTGTTGCTGCTGTTGCTGTTCTTGATGCTGTTGCTGTCGCTGATGTTATTGTTGCTGCTATTGCTGTTCTTGATGCTGTTGCTGTCGCTGATGTTATTGTTGCTGCTGTTGCTGTTCTTGATGCTGTTACTGTCGCTGATGTTATTGTTGCTGCTGTTACTGTTCTTGATGCTGTTGCTGTCGCTGATGTTATTGTTGCTGCTGTTGCTGTTCTTGATGCTGTTGCTGACGCTGATGTTATTGTTGCTGCTGTTGCTGTTCTTGCTGCTGTTGCTGTCGCTGATGTTATTGGTGCTGCAGTTGCTGTTCTTGATGCTGTTGCTGTCGCTGATGTTATTGTTGCTGCTGTTACTGTTCTTGATGCTGTTGCTGTCGCTGATGTTATTGTTGCTGCTGTTGCTGTTCTGTTCTTGATGCTGTTGCGGTCGCTGATGTTATTGTTGCTGTTGTTCTTGATGCTGTTACTGTCGCTGATGTTATTTTTGCTGCTGTTGCTGTTCTTGATGCTGTTACTGTCGCTGATGTTATTGTTGCTGCTGTTGCTGTTCTTGATGCTGTTACTGTCGCTGATGTTATTGTTTCTGCTGTTACTGTTCTTGATGCTGTTGCTGTCGCTGATATTTTTATTGTTGCTGCTGTTGCTGATGTTGTTGCTTTTGTTGGCGTTGTTGCGCTGTTGTTGTTGTCGTTGTTTGTTGTTGTTGTTGTTTCTGTTGTTGTTACTGTTATTGTTTCTATTGTTGTTGTTGTTGTTATTGTTGTTACTGTTGTTGTTGTCTATGTCGCTATTACTGTTTTTGTTGTCTTTGTTGTTGCAGTTGTTGTTGTTGTTGTTGCTGCTGCTGCTGCTGTTCTTGTCTTTCTCGCTGTTGTTATTGTTTCTGTTGCTGCTACTAGCGCTACTGTTGTTGTAGATTTTGTTGTTGCCATTGTTGTTGTAGTTATAGAACCCATAGGCTGGAGCTGTTCACTGTTGTAAGACTGGAAACAGTGTGAAACTGGTGATGACGCGATGTTCATCTTGGCAAGCAATGAACACAATCATTCCAGCATGTTCGTGAGCTCGCCAAGCGGTGAGTGCAAGATGTGGGCACTGAATGTCTATGTCATCTTTGGGAATTACTATGTCTCTTCTAGTCACGCGGCGTGCAAAGTCTGACGTCCCCGAGAAACTTCATTGCAGTGGAAAACATGGTCAATGTTACTTTCGTTAGACAGATTAGTGTCTGCCCAGGATGTCCCACAGATTAGTGTCTGCCCAGGATATCCCACAGACTAGTGTCTGCCCAGGATATCCCACAGACTAGTGTCTGCCCAGGATATCCCACAGACTAGTGTCTGCCCAGGATGTCCCACAGACTAGTGTCTGCCCAGGATGTCCCACAGACTAGTTAGTGTCTGCCCAGGATGTCCCACAGACTAGTGTCTGCCCAGGATGTCCCACAGACTAGTGTCTGCCCAGGATGTCCCACAGACTAGTGTCTGCCCAGGATGTCCCACAGACTAGTGTCTGCCCAGGATGTCCCACAGACTAGTGTCTGCCCAGGATGTCCCACAGACCAGTGTCTGCCCAGGATGTCCCACAGACTAGTGTCTGCCCAGGATGTCCCACAGACTAATGTCTGCCCAGGATGTCCCACAGACCAGTGTCTGCCCAGGATGTCCCACAGACCAGTGTCTGCCCAGGATGTCCCACAGACTAGTGTCTGCCCAGGATGTCCCACAGACCAGTGTCTGCCCAGGATGTCCCACAGACTAGTGTCTGCCCAGGATGTCCCACAGACTAGTGTCTGTCCAGGATGTCCCATAGACTAGTGTCTACCCAGGATGTCCCAGACCTAATCATACCTATGTGTTGTGCTGAGCTATGACCTGGTCAGATCCTAACAAACCTTGTCATTGATGTGAATCTCAGTACTGGCCTTGCACACCATGCTGATCCTAGGAGTGGGGTATGAATCCTGTGCATTAAAGTCCCTCTGACGATGGGACTTTGGTACCCGGGGGTGGGGGGGGGGGAGACACCAACTTAACTCGGATAGATGCAGGCCGGTTTTAATACTCGCACGGCATGTCCCACAATCATCTGACTTAATTGTTTAAAGCCAGTCCTCCAGAGAATGCACCAACCATCCACCAGCCTGACATCGTTACCGCTTGCTTCCTGTTGTCAGCCTGTTTGGTGTTTCCCGGTCTTGTCACATTGAGTATTCTTGGGCATTTCATTGTTGCTTTCTTCTACTGGTACCATTAGTATTGGGACTCGTCACTAGCTGTTGAAGATTAGAATGAAACACGTAAATTAGTATTTCTTCTATGTTTTGTATCTCTAGCATAACGTGTCTTTTAACTTAGTTGCTGTCAACTGACATTTTAGTAGGCATGTTTTGTCTGCATATTATAGACTACCTTTTCCACGTCTGATGTCCGGAAAAGGTCATAGTTGAAATCATGTTGCACTTGCGCAGAGAAATGAAGTCCATGGTTACTTCCTTCGTTGAAAAGAGAAAGGAGAATTGGTCACCACACTGTATTAGTGACCTAGAGTTTCATCTCATCTCATCCCGTTCCTCTTGTAGCTTGCGTGCGGTGTCGAGCTGAAACATAAAGAGCGGGAGAGTGCCAGTGTCATCATCTTGCTCTTATCTAGGTAACTGAACTTGGGTTCATTCATACAGGCAACAATAAATCTGCTCACTATGAGAATCAAATATTTATTGTATATACATTTACAGTATGCGTTGACGCATATTACATATCACAGATAGTTAATCTCAAACACATAGTTGTCATACAACCATCTAGCACACTATCTAGCCTATGTATATATATCTATGAATATCTATTGAGTCCCTCTCAGGCAGGCCCTGTTGCCTCTCTCAAGTCCGTCTGTCCTCTGCCGGTCTCCTCGTGTCCCAATCCGACACGGGCGGTAACTCTGTCCGAGTTCCTCGTGGACCCCGCTTTAGGCGGGCCACATCAGTGTCCACGGACCCATGGACTCGATGACCGGTGGTTCGAGAAGGCTCTAGATTACTCGGGCTCTGAGCGACTCGCTTCTCTCTCTTGGGCTGGAGTTGCAGCCCTCTAATATATCTATCGGTGAGGCGGTGACAGGATCCCCCCTCCCCCCTGATATGATTTGTTGTTGGGTAATTAGATCTGTTCTAATTCTGTCACCGAATCACATAAAGTTGGTGTATGTAGTTTGGTGGATAGTAACCTGGTAACCTACCTACTAGCACTAAAACTCATGTATTCTACCATACAACACTTCTCTGATTTGGTAAAGAGATCACTCTGTCTCCTGTGTCCTTAATAATGCTTATCAGACCGAAGTTACGTGACGTTTAAGTAGTTGTATTTACAACCCGCCCTTCTCAATAGTACCCAACTGGTACCCAGACAATTAACCTCTGTATTAAAGAGAGTTAACAAGACCGAAGTCCTGGCTAATTAAGTACACCTTCAAATCTTGATCTGTGTGTGCATTTCAATACATTTTTACTCTCGTATGTTATATAATGCTAAATATGTAGTTCCCTTGTTATTTTATCCCCCTCATACTACAAGTGTCCCTGTTGGCTTGTTAGTGTGCTTGACTAATAAGTTGATGTTTCTAATAAAGTGACTGTATTTTAAATTGATAGTGTTGAGTTTTAAGGTTTGTGTAATGTGTGTGCTGAATGTGTGGCGTATTTCCAAGCGTCACGAGTTGGGATAACCTCAATCATGAATCACTGCACTGTGTGCAATACATGATAAGGCATTCCAAGTAGTGGTGCTTAGATGTATCCTAACTGCTAAACTAAGTATATTACCTCACTATTAAACTAAGTACTACACATGTATTCACAAATTAGACAAGTCATGCAATGTTACATGAAAGACGCAGACAAATTACAATAAATACGGTTTGCGTACAATTTGTCCGCCAAGTGTATCGTTCTCTCATTTAATCCTTTCACGCAGTCAATCACTCACCTTTCATTCAAAATAGTATTTGGTTAAAATATATAATTAAAGTTGAGGTAAGTGTTATTGCCCTTAGAAAAAATGGGCTAGGCGATATTTGCCCTTTACGAAAATACGTACTTTTTGTACGATGAATGAAAAATAGGTCACAATTTAAATAGAGACAATTGTATAGGACGGTTCTTTAGCCTATGAATGGCCCCGCCTGTAATATTAATGTAGAATATGTACAAATTACAGGTTAACACAATTTATATACATCATTAATGGAAATATAATACATATTTAATCCTAAGCTAATTAATTAATTAAATAAATAACTCCAACGATGATGTGCGCGTTGTCGTCCTGTTGTTAGCGTGTTATGCCATGAATGTTAAAGTTAGTATGGCTGTCTCTTGAGTGTTGTAGTCGTTGTCGTCTTGTTTCGGCTGTTTGCAAAGTTTCGTAGCAACAGCAAATATGGATTGTTCTAAATGTCCCGTATGAAATATTACAGTGTTCAGTAGTACACTTGATATTATTGGTTGAAGCAAACACAGTTACTGTTTCTTGCTGGAATCGTTCTAGCGTTTAGGCACTTGATGGTATAGTTCTCAAAGTAACGTATCATGTTCTTGGGTGTCGTAATTAACCTAATCACTGAGAGTACTCTAGCAGGTGTAGAGTTACACTGTTATATGAAACCGACTAAAAGTATCACAGTTTATAGTATGGCTAATGGTCGATGTGATAAAGAGTCATTCTACTGGCGCATTTACTTGCCGTGATAAAAGGTCAGCCATAGTATTATCGGTGCCCTTGATATGGCGTATTTCAAAGTCGAAATCCTGAAGTAGAAGGCACCATCTTTGTAACCGGTGGTTTTTGGGCGACCCATGGTTCAGGACTAATAATGGCGAACTGTCTGTGAGGACCACAAAGTGGTTACCCAAGAGGAACTTAGATAATCTCAATATACAGAACAATAGGCATAAAGCCTCCAATTCAACTGTGGCATAACGAGTCTCAGCCTTCTTTAGTTTGCGGCTCACGTAGAGAATCGGGTGTCTTATGCCATCCACTTCCTGCATCAAGCATCCTCCTATTGCGATAGCGCTAGCATCTGTGGTCAAAATAAAGGGTAAATTTATGTTGGGTAATCGTAAGACTGGTGGATTGGAAAAAATATGTTTCAATCTACACATTGCATCATCTAAGCTGGTACTTTTACAAATTTTTGATGGATGATCTTTAGTTAACATATCAGAAAAAACTGAGGTGAGTTCTGCCCAATGTGGAATGAATTTAGAATAGTAGTTAATAAGACCTAGTAAACTTCTAATCTGTTTCTTTGTGGTAGGAACTTCTAGATTAAGGATCTTGGAAACAATTTTATCATCAGTCAACAATTTACCTTCAGAAATTCTATGACCAAGGAAGTCTATTTGTGTATAACCTATTTCAACCTTGGAAGGTTTGATAGTAAGTCCAAAAAGAGAGATTTGGTTGAAGACTTGTTTGAGAGTAAGTAAGTGAGAAGTCATATCAGAAGAATGGACGCATATATCATCAATATAGGCTACTACATCTTTAATTCCGTGTAATAACAATCTTGTTAGTCTCACAAATGTGGCCGGTGCGTTCTTCAGGCCAAAAGGAAGATATAGCCATTCGTACAAACCGAGAGGTGTTGCGAATGCTGTTATATGTCTACAAGAAGGGTGTAGTGGAACTTGCCAATATCCTTTCGATAAATCGGTCTTAGAAAATAAGGATGATTGAGCCATATTTAAAATAAGATCTTCACAACTGTTCATAGGCTCTGCATCAGTTGTTGTTCTTGTATTTAATACTCTATAGTCGATGCACAAGCGGATTGTCTGGTCTTTCTTTTTCACCAGGACAATCGGTGAAGAATATTGAGACATTGATTTTTGAATAATGCCATTCTTCTCTAAATCTAAAATTTCTTTATCTAAATTAGATCTGTAATGGAGAGGAATAGAATATGGTCTACATTTGACCGGTCTCAGATCTGTCAGCACAATTGAATGTGTTATTTTATCAGTGCGTCCAGGTTTGTTAGAAAAGATAGCTTTATACTCGTTAAGGATAGTCAAAATGTCTTGTCGCTGTTGTTGTGTCAAAGTGTCAGAGATATGTATGTCATTTATACTCCCGTCGTCAGTCATGATTGGTACAGGGATTTCAGTATTGTCCCCGTCTGTCTGATTTATCACAGATGCTACTGTTTGTAAATTGTCTTCAATGTCATTGTCGTCGTCGTCGAGATCAATCGTTGTCAATATGTCGTCAAATTTGTCGTCGTTGTCGATATCACAGATTGTCGGTAATGTCCATTTGTCTTCGTCGTTTTCGTCGTCGTAAGAGTGTGTCGTTAACGATGCTTCGTTTGTCGAGGTGTCATTTCGTTGGGAAGTTGTCGTTTCGTCTGCGTCATCAGTTCGTTGCGTCAGTTCATTTGTCTCATTGTCCTGTCTAGCATAGTATGGTTTCAACATATTTACATGGAATAATTTCAACTTTCCATTTACAGAGAATGTAGTAGGGTTATTCCCCTTGACCAGTTTATGACATATATCACAAGATGTACAAAATGTTTTAATGTCTTGGTCGAACTTTGGCCAATAAAAATGGGTCAGGACAATTGCCCTGGTCAATTCGTATCCCATATGACCTCCAAAAGGGGAGTCATGGGCTATTTTTAGAACTTTGTCTCGATGTATTTGTGGTAAGACTACTTGTTGTATCGTGGTCTGTTGTGTTGTGTAAAACCTAGTTAAGATGTTGTTCTGTAGCCTAAATGTCCACGATGCGTTCTTTGTTAATTTTGGTTTAAGACCTACTAACTTAAAGTATGGTGTAAGTGTAGGGTCATTTTTCTGTTCGTTTCCAAAATTGATGTTAGTTGAGTTTGGCGCTACTATTTCTAAGGATTCCTGCAGTTGGTCAGTGTTGGTTTTGTGGGTTGTCTGTCGTGTGATTGCGTTTGTGTGTTGTGTGTTTTGTTGCACATCTACAGGTTTGGTACTTGGTAGCTCGGTAGCATCCTCAATTCGAGGTTTTAATTCGGTCGTATCGTTCATAGATTCGACCGCCCCTGCATTGTACACCTCGGTGAATTCTTTCTGAATTACCTCAGTGGTTGTCTCCCTTGGTATTTTGGCAGAATGAGACAAGCAAGAATGGTGTTTCTCTTTAGCGTCGCTGTTTGTGTGGTGGATACCGTGTTTTTGCTCCCACTTTTTAATTTCCTTTGCAGAGCATGGATGTATGTTGGGTAAATTACCAAGAATAATATCAGCGACTGGGTTTTCAAGGACAGCGCACAACACTTGTCCTGAGATGAACGGTGTTCGAATTTCGACCAGAGCAAGGGGGTATATCTCTATCGTACCTGAGAATGTGCGACAAGTCACATGTTTGTTTGTGTAGTCTTTAGTGTCTATTAATGTTTTCCTAACCCCACAGAGCGTTGCGCCGGAATCGCGAATTAATGTGCACTTTTTGTTGTTTACAAACCCTGTAGAAAAACTTAGCTTGCCTGTAGATGATAAGGCAGCGTTAGCTGTTTCATTTGAAATTGGGACTATGTGGCCACAATGTAGTGTTGTGTCAAGTTGGAACTTCGTACAGGTGTTGCACTTACTGTCTGTAATGGTGTTAATGACGTGTACAGCATTACCAAGCTCGCTTTCATTGTCCTGTTGATTATTACATTCATTCAGTGAATCAATCTCTTCGTCAGACGACGTTTCTACCATAGCAGCATTGGCTTGTTTCAATAACTTACGTCCATCACAATTACGACTATAGTGGCCAAAACTTTGGCAAAAGTAGCATTTGATCGCTCTATGGTAAGCGTTGCGCTTATTCTTTTGCTTCTCCACCATCATTTTGAGGTGGTTTGGATAGGTAGGCGATTTGTCGCACATAGAGTAAGTGTCGTGACTGAAACCGCAATATTGGCATTTCGCTACTTTACCGACATTGGGGCGCGGTTTAAATCTACTATCTGTTTGTTTAGCGTATCTGGTGTTCACCACTGCAGCTGCTGTATCGTTGTGACTAATGTTGAGCTGAAAAATATCCCTATTTGCTGTGAAAAATGCATTCCCCTTTGCCTCTATTTCCTGAATGCTCTTACAGTCCATCTGTTTTAAGAACTTGGCAAAAGGTGTGGGGATGGTGCTAACTATTTTGTCTATAATAATAAGCTCTTTAAGTTTGTCATGGCTATTGTTGGTTTTAGCCGAGTTGATCCATTTTGTGCACACGTCCTGGACTGTACTGACATAATCTATAAAGGTTTGGTTTGGCTGTGGTGCTAATTTGGCAAATTGTTGTTGGTAACCTGCAGTATCTAAAGAAAAATGTTGGAGAATGCGTTGTTTTAGGTAGTCATAGTCTTTTCGCATTTCCTTTGGTATTGTCTCTTTTACTTTTAGTGGTTCAAGAGCTAAATTCCTCATTAGAATAAATGCCCAATCTGATTTAATGATGTTATGGTAGGACATGAGACACTCAAAATTTTCCAAATAGGCGCTGATGGAATCTCCTGAGCAGTACGCCTTCACGAGGCCTTTATACTTATTATATTTTTGTTCTTCCTCTTTGCTTCTTAGCTTATTTATCGAGATTTCTGCGTTGGATTCAATCTCCATTTGTTTCAGTTTCACTTGCGTATCCGCATTCAATTGGGCTTGCTTGGCTGCCGCTTCCAGCTCCATTTGTTTTTCTTGAGCCTGCAATTGCATTTTCTTCTCTTCTATTTGCATCTTGCAATTTCTTTTCTTCGGCTTCCATTTGCATCTGCAATTTCTCTTCTTCGGCCTGCGTTTGCAATTTCTTTTCTTCTCGTTCTATCGTTCTTTCTTCACGGGCAATGTTTTCTGCGTGTGTTTTCTGTGCCCATTCCGACAATTTCTCCTCTTTATAACCTAGTTTTATTCCTTGCTCAATGCATTTCTCTAAGGTAGACATTTTGTGTTTTACTTGTTTGTAATGTTTATAAAGTTAAATCCCTTAGAACAAATGTTATGTTGTCGAAAATTTGGTTAACTCCCTTACTTATTAATGTGTAAATCAAAATGCAAGGTTATGTTGGTGACAAGGTCATGAATATGCAACGAAATCAATATGAAACACAATAATACATTGATGAAAGATGAGAAGTACAGCTTAGAGTTACAATGGGTATGACATGAAACTTAGCTCTCAATTCCAGAACTGGATGTTGTCTTGTACTCTCGCCACTGTTGGAAAAGTTACATGGGTTGCACGCGGCACTATTTGCGGAACAATCTGCTCGTAGAGTGAGAAAACATTAGTAACGGTCAAAAAATGTCACAGTCATGTCAAAAATAGTGTACAGAATAACAATAATGAGGCACAATTCGAAGGCACTGCTGTGACGCTGCTGAGGGACTCAGATTAATTCTATTTTATCGCTAGATAGCTACTAATTTTTTGTAAACTTGTAAGTTAACAATTTTTTTGATTTAAACAAATCAATGTGATATGATTCATTAAGTAACTTTTACATGGCAATTAATACAATTTTCATAAAACATTTTATGCCAAAACCGGAAAACTAGCCCCCAAAAAGCCTGTCATCATCTTGCTCTTATCTAGGTAACTGAACTTGGGTTCATACAGGCAACAATAAATCTGCTCACTATGAGAATCAAATATTTATTGTATATACATTTACAGTATGCGTTGACGCATATTACATATCACAGATAGTTAATCTCAAACACAGAGTTGTCATACAACAATCTAGCACACTATCTAGCCTATGTATATATATCTATGAATATCTATTGAGTCCCTCTCAGGCAGGCCCTGTTGCCTCTCTCAAGTCCGTCTGTCCTCTGCCGGTCTCCTCGTGTCCCAATCCGACACGGGCGGTAACTCTGTCCGAGTTCCTCGTGGACCCCGCTTTAGCGGGCCACATCAGTGTCCACGGACCCATGGACTCGATGACCGGTGGTTCGAGAAGGCTCTAGATTACTCGGGCTCTGAGTGACTCGCTTCTCTCTCTTGGGCTGGAGTTGCAGCCCTCTAATATATCTATCGGTGAGGCGGTGACAGCCAGTTTATGGGCTTCATGTATCGAGATTCCCATGGATTCTCTTATTGCCTCTGCCCGTCGTTTACATGGTCGATTCTTGCTGGAATGTTGCCACCAGCCACGAGTATCGCGTGACATCACGCGCCCACCTGATCGCCTGGGTAGTGAGGTCGTGAATCTAGCCTGCTTGGATAAAGGCGGAGAACTGGAGGTCTCGTGTGCCAATTGTACACGTTAAACACCCCACGGCGGCACGACTTGGAAATGAGTAGGCTGTAAGGCCACCATTCTGGCAAATTGTTAAGAAAAATCAAAACCTCCCCACGGGTAGTCAGAGCCCATGAACTTGGGTGGAATCTGTCTAGACCAGTGTTTCCCAACCTTTATTGTGCTATGCCCCACGTAAGCCTTTCTAAAATTCTTATTCCCCCCCCCCCCCCCCCCCCCCAACATATACATAATTTTTAATATTAAAAAAATTGAAATGTTCACTAAAGAAACTTGAATAATAGGTTTTAGGAAGAAATCACTAGGAAATTATTGTTGAAACACAGTAAGTAAATTTTCCAAAAAAAATAAATAAAATAATGGAGAACTGAAATTCAAGTACAAAATAATTTTAATGAAAGATTTTTCTATATTATTTTAATTATTAGTAATTATTTATTATTTAAATTTAGTGAGATCCTTGTCACAGCGACCACTTCCTCGTTGGGGCAAAATTTAAAATAAAACTTGAAAGAGCTTTCTATACTAAACTACAGAGGTTACACCCAACATATAATAGAGAAAAACTACAAGAAATTACAGTCAAAGAGAAATTTGCAGATGAAATAAAATGTAAACTTGAAACTCTACAAAACCCGTTGGAGGAAAGCGTTGACCAAACTTGGTTGAACATCAAGAATACAATTCAAACCATCGCAGAAGAATGTCTCGGTGAGTTAACCACGCATAGAAAGAACAGATGGTTCAATCAAAAATGTGAAGAAGCAGTCATTAGGAAAAAGAGTGCCAGACAGTTATGGTTAAATGACATCAATAACATCCAAAATGAAGAACAATATAGAACTGAATGTAAAGAGGCTACAAAAATAGTTCGGCAGCAGAAGCGAGAATATATGAGTAATATAATCAAAGATATGGAAACTAATCACCAGAAAAACGAATCCAGAAAGTTTTGTAAAGAACTGAAGTCAATGAAACGAGGGCACCAACACAACACATATGGTTTAAAAGACAAAAATGGGAATATGATAAATACCAATGAGGAAATGTGTAACACATGGAAAGAATACTTTGTTGAATTACTAAATTGTGAAGCTCCAAGTAACACTTTCCCACAGGAAGAGGTTCTAACGTGTGAACCACAAATTGAAGAACCTGCATTTGAAGAAATCCTATATGTAATAACACGACTTAAAAACAATAAGGCAACTGGGGCTGATGGAATTGCTGCTGAATTTATAAAGGCAGGCGGCCATGCATTACATCTAAAGCTATACGAACTAATAATAAAAATCTGGAGGACAGAAGAATTACCCCATGACTGGAAAGAGTCATTATTGATACCTATCTTTAAGAAAGGAGACAAGTTCCATTGTGAAAATTATAGAGGAATATCACTACTGTCCACAAGCTATAAGATACTATCCGCAGGTATTACTAAATAGACTAAAACCATATTCAGAAGACATATTAGGTGACTACCAGGCGGGTTTTAGACAAAACAGATCAACAATAGATCAGATATTTATCTTACGACAAATAGCCGAGAAAAATT
Source organism: Cepaea nemoralis (assembly GCA_014155875.1). Classification (NCBI taxonomy): domain Eukaryota; kingdom Metazoa; phylum Mollusca; class Gastropoda; order Stylommatophora; family Helicidae; genus Cepaea; species Cepaea nemoralis. The sequence continues at coordinate 58,391 of JACEFZ010028097.1, forward strand.
GGGAATATAAAAGAGATCTCCATAACATTTTTGTGGATTTTAAAAAGGCTTATGATAGTGTCCATAGGAATAGTCTATGGAATGCTATGCAGGAATTTGGAATACCAAGGAAGTTAATCAACATGACCAGACTATGCATGGAAGATACTTATAATATAGTAACATATAAAGGCAGGAAATCAGACCCTTTCCAAATAACATCTGGCTTGAAACAGGGTGATGCACTATCGCCGCTCCTTTTCAATCTGGCTCTAGAGAAAGTTGTAAGGAAGGTAAAGGAGGAATGTGCTATTGGAGGAACATCCAGACTGCTTGGTTATGCAGATGATATAGATATTATAGGGGAAAATTAACAAAAGACATTGGAAATATTGACTCACCTAAAGGAAAAAGCTCAACAGATGGGGCTAGTTATCAACCAAGATAAGACATAATATATGGTAATTTCAAGAGAAGGAACGGCTAAAAACTCTGGCCACATACAAATAGATAATATGACCATTAAAAGAACGGAAACATACAAATACCTGGGTACAATCTTCAACTGCTCCAACATAATAAGGGAAGAAATACAAGCTAGAATCAACTCTGGAAATAAGATATACTATGCACTACAACATCTGCTAAAATCAAATGCGCTATCTCGCAACACCAAGATCACAATATACAAAACACTGATCAGACCAGTTGTGCTGTATGGCTCTGAAACCTGGAGTACAACTAAAGGAGACGAAGCCTTGTTACAAACCTTTGAGAACAAAGTCTTAAGACGCATCTTTGGGCCCATTAGGGATACACAAAGTGAAGAGTGGAAAAGAAGAAGCAACAAAGACATTTATGATCTGATTAAGTCCCCGCTAATCACTGGTATCATGAAGGCTAATAGACTGCAATGGCTGGGGCATATAGAAAGAATGGAAGATAATAGGGAAACAAAACTCGCTTACACTCAAGAAATAAATGACCGTAGAACCCGAGGTAGATCAATAAGACGGTGGGTGGAGAGATAATATGCATACAGACCTACAAGCACTTTGAATCACCGACTGGCAAGAGAAGGTCAACCAGAGAGACGAATGGAGACGGATTGTATCTGCAGCAAAGAACCTCAATGGCTCGGAATGCTGAAGAAGAAGAGATCCTTGCGCTTGATATTGCAGCAAAGAGATTTTATGTCAGGTTCCAAATTAGTTAACAAGTCTCAAGTCTCCCCGTTTTGTTATATCTAGCCGATTTCTTCCATTTTCGAATTGCCCCCCTTAACAATCGAATTGCTCCCCTGTGGGGCGTTGGGCCCCACGTTGGGAACCACTGGTCTAGACGAAGTCAACCTGACACAAATGTACACCCAGGTGGGACACATTGACCTTGAAGGGGCGTGACCAGGTGTGACATACTCCTCTCAGGAGAGGAACAAAGAAGAGGAAGAGGAAACCTTGCCATATTATTCTGTGGTATTCTCGATTATCTGTTTTTTCACAATTTATAAAAAAAAATACAAAGCGTTTGGAAGAACAAGTCATCTACTGCAATTGCTCATGAGATAAATACAGTTCAGTCTCATGTCACCCAAACTTGAGAACCCTTGTCATCGTTGGCGCCATCTGCCGGCCATCTAGTATTGGTAAGTCGGCGTATGACGGTGACTCAGAAAGTGAGCATTGGTAAACCTGTGCGGGCTGTCTACATTATTGTATGTTTGCTCACGGCTCGCTGAGCAATCTAAAGTGAAAGCTATTTCATAAACAACATGTGTGCGGGAGACCCGCGAAGTTTGACCTTTGAGTACTGGTTGTGACAGTCATGTAAATGTTTACCACCCAGATACGGGAGGAACGAAACAAACACTAACCAGAGACAGGTTTTACAGCAGAGAATTTTGTTTAACGCCCTGCGGTAATCCTTTTATTGAGACAGCATTGCTCAGATTGGAATTTATATTTGCGGTAATGCATTTATTGAGACAGAACTACAAACCTTGGAATCTACATCTGTGTTCCCTGGCAAAGTCTATGCTTGATAGAACAAAATAAGGGAGCAGACAAAATGGACTGATGAAGCTCATAAACCCTGGAAGGAGATCCGTCTATGGCAGGGGCGTCACTAGGGGGGTGCGGGGGGTGCGGGCCGCACCGGGTGACACCATCAAGGGGTGACACCAAAATAAAAAAATTGCAAATTTGACAAAGCATACATAGCAAAATAACAAAAATTTAACTTTGTCCGAGTTTGTCGAAATTCTTTATTTATGTTTTACCTGAAGTATTGAAGTTATATTGTTCAATTTGTTTTCTTTCTTGTGTCCTTATTAACTTTTTGACTTATTTTACAAACATTACTATATGCGATTATATATGGTACAGGAACACTCGGAAGAAGACCATGGTGAAAGTCTAGAGGGGTGACACCAAGAGTTTACCGCACTGGGTGACACCAACCCCAGTGACGCCACTGGTCTATAGACTCTCTTATTGCCTTTGTCAATCGTATGCGTGGTCGGCCTCTTCTACTGGCTCCACTATTACCGCCATGTTAGTCATTATTTAATATTTAAATCTGAGATTGAACATTTACACCTGAGATTGAACATTTAAACCTGAGATTGAACATTTACACCTGAGATTGAACATTTAAACCAGAGATTGAACATTTACACCTGAGATTGAACATTTAAACCTGAGATTGAACATTTAACCTGAGATTGAACATTTAAACCTGAGATTGAACATTTACACCTGAGATTGAACATTTAAACCTTTGATTGAACATTTAAACCTGAGATTGAACATTTAAACCTGAGATTGAACATTTACACCTGAGATTGAACATTTACACCTGAGATTGAACATTTAAACCTGTGATTGAACATTTAAACCTGAGATTGAACATTTAAACCTGAGATTGAACATTTAAACCTGAGATTAAACATTTAAACCTGAGATTGAACATTTAAACCAGAGATTGAACATTTAAACCCCCGGGAAGGTTAACCCGGTCAAAAATGCCCGCAGAAGTCGGATGTGTCGGCCTAACGGCGCAAGAACGCAGCTCCGCTGTAAACAGGCACAACGCAGTCACATCCGAAGAAAAAAAATCCGGATGAACGCAGAAGAAGAAAAGAAGAACATTTAAACCAGAGATTGAATATGTGAACTTGAGATTGAACATTTAAACCTGAGATTGAACATTTAACCTGAGATTGAACATTTAAACCTGAGATTGAACATTTACACCTGAGATTAAACATTTAAACCTGAGATTGAACATTTAAACCAGAGATTGAACATTTAAACCAGAGATTGAATAAGTGAACTTGAGATTGAACATTTAAACCTGAGATTGAACATTTAAACCTGAGATTGAACATTTAAACCTGAGATTGAACATTTAAACCTGAAATTGAACATTTAAACCTGAGTTTGAACATTTAAACCTGAGATTGAACATTTAACCTGAGATTGAATATGTGAACTTGAGATTGAACATTTAAACCTGAGATTGAATATGTGAACTTGAGATTGAACATTTAAACCAGAGATTGAACATTTAAACCTGAGATTGAACATTTAAACCTGAGATTGAATATGTGAACTTGAGATTGAACATTTAAACCTGAGATTGAACATTTAAACCTGAGATTGAACATTTAAACCAGAGATTGAACATTTAAACCTGAAATTGAACATTTAAACCAGAGATTGAACATATAAACCTGAGATTGAACACTTAACCTGAAATTGAACATTTAAACCTGAGATTGAACATTTAAACCTGAGATTGAACATTTAAACCTGAGATTGAACATTTAAACATGAGACTGAACATTTAAACCTGAGATTGAACATTTAAACCTGACATTGAACATTTAAACCTGAGATTAATCATCTAAACCTGAGATTGAACACACCGAATGCCAAACCAGGACTGCCTTGTGGAAGTGCTTGTAAGAACAGGTGCTAAGGAAACAAAGCCGAACCGAAAATATAGGCAGGCAGAGCCCACCAGTACGGGAAGGCAATCTGCATATGGGAAGAGGAATTCAGAAAAGAAACCCCAACCGTCGAAATAGGAAGATGTTGGCCCAAGTGGTACATGCCTAGAAATTGGACATCTACGCACTACAAAGGAAGAAAAGCATCAGACATAGCAAACGTTAATTGCAGAGGAGGCGCAACAACCACAGAGAATCAGCAGATTAAACAAAACATGTAACCACAACAACCACAGAGAATCAGCAGATTAAACAAAACATGTAACCACAGATTTAAATCAGTTGACAATGTGGAAGAAAGGTAAAGATCTAATTTCACATGTTGAAGATACTGCCGTTACGGGGAAGGGGGATCAGATCTTTGTCGTGTATACTGGAAGGCGATCAGAAGTGTGGATTCAACCACAGCTGATGGGGAAGGGGAACATCTTGGTGAAGCAACTTACTGGCATGGTATCAGTGTCTGCCCAGGATGTCCCACAAACTACGGTATACCTAGGATGTCCCACAAACTAGTCTGCCCAGGATGTCCCACAAACTACGGTATACCTAGGATGTCCCTCAAACCACAGTCTGCCCAAGATGTCCCACAAACTACAGTCTGCCCAGGATGTCCCACAAACTACAGTCTGCCCAGGATGTCCCACAAACTACAGTCTTCCCAGGATGTCTCACAGAATAATGTATGCCCAGGATGTCCCACAGATTAGACTGCCCAGGATGTTCCACTGAGTAATGTCTGCCCATGATGTTCCACAGACTAGTCTGCCCAGGATGTATCACAGAGTAATTCTGCCCAGGATGCCTCACAGAGTAATTTCTGCCAGGATGTGTCACAGAGTAATGTCTGCCCAGGATGTCTCACAGCTTGGTATGAGCAATACATGTGGTTGTTTGAGGAGGGGGGAATGAGGGAGGAGGAAGAGGATTGAAGTACTTAGAGGAAGAGAAGAATGTGGAGGAAAAGGGACTGGAAGAAGAAAAAGTACAGATGGGGTACAGAGTATAGACGTGCTACTCGCACACGCCAAAAGCACTAAAGGTGAGGGAGAATCGACTGCATTGCACTGGGTGTTATCCCATTTGCTAGGTCTCTTTCCACAAGGTGGCATGTCGACATCGTCGCACAAAGCACGAACTTATTAGCTGCAGCGACGACCCGCAGGTGTCTCCAAGAATATTGCACTCGTGAACCGAATGACGGAATCATTCATCGAAACCCTACACCCCCGCCCCGTTCTCCACCCCCGTACCTAAAGCAGTATGTTTATTATAACAAGATATGTCAATTTTAACCATGACGGTGTCACGTAGAATGACGCCCTGTGTAATAGAAACAGACCATTGTGCAGTTTTATCAAAAGACATGTTAATCTTACCCATGACGGTGTCCCGTAGATCGTAGGTCTCTGTAATATAAAGATATTATTGCGCAGTTTGCAATATTGCCAGAAACAATGAGTCGGCTACAGGAAAAACGTGTCTGGACTACATATTTTCTGGGAAAAACGCTTTTACGCGGAACTATATCATGAAACAAAAGATTTGTTAAGATCCTGCGTAGAAACAAGAAGCACTAACACATGTACACAGTTTACCAGCACTCTGAAGTCGTCGTGGTTGAAAGGGTTGACACACTCGTGCTTACACTTTAGTAGGTGTCCGCCACGCAGAGGATTCCTTTCACACGGCGGTCAGTTGACCTTGACAGTCGACTTCTCGTCCTTGACTTGGGGATGAAAACTACACGTACCTCTGAATACGGAGTGGGTTCGTCTGATGGTGAGGGGCACTGGTAATAGGGCAGGCTAACTCTCAAGCAAAAATGTAGTACTATCTGCTACCTCTGCTTACAATCTTTTACCTCTACCTACTTATCATCTTTTACCTCTGCACACAATCTTTTACTTCTACCTACTTACAATCTTTCACCTCTGCCTACTTACAGTCTTTCACCTCTACCTACTTACAATCTTTCACCTCTACCTACTTACAGTCTTTCACCTCTACCTACTTACAATCTTTCACCTCTACCTACTTACAATCTTTTACCTCTACCTACTTACAATCTTTCACCTCTACCTACATACAATCTTTTACCTCTACCTACTTACAATCTTTTACTTCTACCTACTTACAATCTTTTACCTCTACCTACATACCATCTTTCACCTCTACCTACTTACAATCTTTCACCTCTACCTACTTACAATCTTTCACCTCTACCTACTTACAATCTTTTACCTCTACCTACATACAATCTTTTACCTCTACCTACTTACAATCTTTTATTTCTACCTACTTACAATCTTTTACCTCTACCTACATACCATCTTTCACCTCTACCTACTTACAATCTTTCACCTCTACCTACTTACAATCTTTCACCTATACCTACATACAATCTTTCACCTCTACCTACATACAATCTTTTACCTCTACCTACTTACAATCTTTCACCTCTACCTAATTACAATCTTTCACCTCTACCTACTACAATCTTTTACCTCTACCTACTTACAATCTTTTACCTCTACCTACTTACAATCTTTCACCTCTACCTACATACAATCTTTTACCTCTACCTACTTACAATCTTTTACTTCTACCTACTTACAATCTTTTACCTCTACCTACATACAATCTTTCACCTCTACCTACTTACAGTCTTTCACCTCTACCTACTTACAATCTTTTACCTCTACTTACAATCTTGTACCTCTACATACACTCTTCTACCCGTGCTTACAATCTTTTACCTCTACCTACTTACAATCTTTCAGCTCTACCTACTTACAATCTTTTACCTCTACTTACAGTCATGTACCTCTACATACACTCCTTTACCCGTGCTTGCAATCTTTTAACTCTACCTACTTACTATCTTGTTACCTCTACATACAATCGTTTACCTCTGCTTACAATCGTGTAACTCTACATACAATCTTTCACCTCTACTTACTATCTTTTACCTCTGCTTACTATTCTTTACCTCTGCTTACTATCTTTTACCTCTACGTACAATCTGTTACCTCTACTTACAATCTGTTACCTCTTCATACAATCGTTTACCTCTGCTTACAATCTTGTACCTCTACATACAATCTTTCACCTCTACATACAATCTTTCACCTCTACATACAATCTTTTACCTCTACATGCAATCTTTTACCTCTGCTTACTATCCTTTACCTCTACTTTTTCGGTCAGTTAATGTTGTTTCATTTTATGTTGTCTTATCCTTCTGCAGTTAAAATCTTTCTTATCCTTCAACGTTGGGCTGTAGAAGTTTTTGTGGGAAATCCCGAATACGACTATCGGGGAAATTCCAGGAACCATTGAAATAATATGCGTAATACAAGAACGGGTATTGGTGTCCACTCATGGAAGATGTCAAGAGATTATAGGACAGGAACCGGGATCAGAATCTACCATATCTGAGTGATTATAATATTATCACGTGGCAGGCCCATCGTGAAAGTCGCTCTTATGTAGTCTGCAGGAAAGACTCGCAATCTCTCGCCAGTTCGCTTACCTCATGCATGATCATGCCCATTGTGTCCTTCACATTGGTTGACCCCGACTGGTTCACAGATGCGGCTGGAGTTGTGTCACACGGGACACGCCCACAAGCTCGGCGTCTCCCTTGGCAGATGGCCAAGTGCACGGCTGCCTACTGCCCTCGTCGTGGCCTCGGGGGAGAAACACCTAACACAATCACGCAATCGACATGTAGCACTACATCCAGTGTGTGATTTATGTTCCCCCAGAACCCCCGTTGCAGGAACCTCTGGAGGGTATGTGAAGTGCTAAGACTCAATCATGGTCAAGCATTCTGATTCGGGCTCCGAAGGTTGTGGGTTCGATTCCGGACCGCGTCCTTCAGTTCACGAGTGCATGTTATTTCGTTATTTCGGAGACTCCTGGGGGGTGACGCTGAAACTACGGAATTCGTGCTTTGTGCGATGCTTTTCTCGATGCGAAAAGAGACTAAGCCATATGGGATAACAAGTCGACCCTGTCGACTTTTAAGCGGCTTCTTAAAATAATCAATCAATCAGTCGATCAATCAATCGATCAATCAATCGATCAATCAATCTGTCTATCAATCAGGTGCCGTGTCCAGTATGAAGGTTTGCTGCAATGGGTCTCCAACACTGTGTGTGTGTGTGCGCGCGCGCGCGTGTGTGCATGTGCGTGTGTGTGTGTGTGTGCTCTTTTCTCTATGTCCTTTATCCCCTTCTATGAGTGCCAATCTACGAATGCACTTCTCATGCTGCATCTGGTTGTGTGGCTAGACTGTCGGATTTTTTCCTTCCGGAGACCCAGCTTCGAATCCTCGTTAAGGTGTGATATTTTCCCCTGTCGGGGCAATAAGAGAACCATAAGCTGCACAGTTCGCGGCGACTGCAACGTACTAATAGCCAGTAGATGACAGTTGATTTTTTTTTTTTTTAAAGCAATGGTCTCAAAACAGTGGCAGACTCGGTCTTACAATATTAGTTGTCGGGACTGAAAGCTTTTAACATATTGCCTAATGTTTAAGGAGGTCCGCTTCATTTGAGAGGGCATTTTTGCCATAGGGCAAGCTGATATCCTAGCCAGTCCGTCTCTGCCTGGGATTTCCCAGGAACAGATAGTTCCCAAGACAAGTTCTAAGTTAAGCACATTTGATGGGGAATCTCCGATGTGATGCGCCAACACTGCAGGTCAACTTATGGCATCTTTTCCACAACGTTCCTAGAGATCCGTTAGCAACGTAAACACCAGTAGATAATCTGTTAAATAATGCAAGCTCAACGCAACAATTGTTTGGGAAATTACAAACAGCCAAACAATTCTGGGGTTGATTGCGATGTCCTGTAAAAGTATATGCAACTAACTTTCATTAAGAGGAAATGTTGTGCACGGAATGCTATACAGTGGCAAAAAAGTTATTTATTACTCATTCTTAACTTACAATCTACAGTGTGGGCTCATCTACGCGTGGAAATAAAAAATCACACACGCGAGGGGCCAACAGAAATTATTGAAACTGGTAAGTAAGGACAACGACCTTCAACTTGACTTAACCCTTAGGATCATCCTTGACCCTGAGCACGTGAGATAACAAGATGGAATTGATTTTCGCATCTACAATAGTTTGTCTCGCGAGTGTTACACAAGGGGTTCATTTAAGTGCAGCCATCTCTGCTAGATAGTACAAGAACAATGGGGAGGCAGAGCCATCAATACCATAATATACGTATCGATTAAACTAGCCAAATAATACCAGGGACACAGCCAGAGTACCAACAGGAAAGTACTGCCATAACTACGATGCTGAAATTGAGGCAATCAAGATAGCAACAGAGATATTACTAAATACTAGCCATGGTACACAACCTGTGGTGCTATTGACAGATGCAAAATCAGTACTCGAGACGCTCCTGTTTGGGAAATTGCCAGTACTAAGGACACTACTTTCTGAACTTGGCAGTCAGCTTAAGGGCACCATACAGTGGACACCATCCCACTGTGGAGTACCCGGAAATGACAGAGCTGATCAATTGGTTAAGGAAGGAGCCAAAGAAGAACAGCCTAATGTGCCCGTTACATACCACCAAAATAAAAGAATGATCAAATCAGTCAGAAAGCCACCAAAACCTGCTCAAGATGACTACCACGTTATGGATAGACCAGAACAGGTCATTATTTTGCCCCTCAGAACATGACACAATAGATTACGCAACCACATGTATACAAAATTCAAGATTGGTGAAACAGCCATGTGCACATGTGGATTGGCGTTGCAGACAGCAGAGCACATACTCCAAGACTGCCCAAAATATAACATATCTAGGCAAACCTTCTGGCCTAGAGAGACGACAGTGGAAGATAAACTCTATGGACCGCTGAGTGAACTAAAAAAAGACAGTTAAATTCATTCAAGAAACAACAATGCAGTTACAGACATATTTCAAGCGAACGAAAGAAGAAGAAGAAGTGTCTATTAAATAATGAAACGCAGGTCCGCATGGCCGAATGGGTAGGAACGCGTGTTCTTAAACATCCGTTGTGCTGATGCCGAGATAAGCGATTCAGTCCCTACACCGGACAACTGGACTAAAATGTTGACCTGTCTTCCTTGACTTGGGAACTTAAATTACAAGTACCTCTGAAGTCGGAGTGGGTTCGCCTGATGGCGAGGGACACTGGTAATAGGGAAAGCTAACCCACAAGCAAAAGTTCAATCCTTCACTACTATAAATAGTGTGTATGGACCACGCTTGAGTTCAAAGCGAGCGAGCGCAAAAAAAAAAATGGATGCGGTTATTGGACATAGTGAACAACTAGGGTTAGAATTAAATTGTAAGAAGGCACAGATTATGGTCGTCACTGGGAAGGAAGAAATATCACAATGTAAAATATACAAGTAAACTGGAATATTATTAAACAAGTAAGTCCGCACACCTATCTCGGCACAGTCATAACATCTGATGGAAGATGCCTTGAAGAGATTAAAACAAGAATCGACATGGCGAAGGTAGCCTTTTGCAAGATGAAAAACCAATAAAAAGAGGTCAATTGAAACGAGAAAAAGAGTGTTGAAGTGTTACATAGAACCTGTACTTTTGTATGGATGTGAAACGTGGACAATGAGCAGACAAGCTGAAAAACATCTGATGGTCGTGGAAATGTTTTTTCTGAGAAACATGCAAAGGATACCATGGACAGACAGAAAAACCAAAGAGCAAGTCCAAGAAGAAACAATGAATGAGCAAGGTCTACAAGAAACAAATGAAAACCGTAAACTGATTAGAGATATTAGACGTAGTCGAGATTTTGTGGATACGTTATGGGAAGAAATAAATTGCAGAATTTGGCAACATTGGAGGGGGGGGGGGGGGGGGGGGGGGGGGGGGGGGAGAGAACAATGTTAAGGGAGAGGGGTAAACATCTGGATGACTTGGCTACATGACATGGTCGAGTCAAGAACACTGAGCTGATCCACGACTCTGGTGATCGTGTGAGATGGCGAAACATGACGGCCCACACTGACCGACATGGCTCATGATGATGATGATGGTGATGATGATGATGATGATGATGCTGATGATGCTGATGATGATGATGATGATGATGATGATGATGCTGATGATGCTGATGATGATGATGATGATGATGATGATGATGATGATGATGATGATGATAACGTGTAATTAAGCGAGAGACGGAATAGGAATCAAACTCATTCTTTGTCGGGCAGATAGATCGCAATGACCGATATAGATGCTGATTAAAGGGATTCCTGTGTGGATTCAATGACCAGCCAGAAATGAGATTTGCCCCTTCACGCTTCAGTGAGTTCGTCTCAACTCATAAAGTCCTAGTCATGGTTATTCCATGACCCCTACCCGGCAATCCCAGAAGAGAAGTTATAATTAGGGTCCCATCCCAGCCTCAGATTAATATCATGTGACGCAATGAGCCTCGTGTCGGACATTACTGTATTTTTGTGTGCGCTCGCCCGCTTTGACATCAAGCGTAGTCCATACACACTATTTCTAGTAGCACTGGACTGCATTGTGCGTGTGGATGAGCTTTCCCTATTAACTATTAGCAGTATCCCTCACCATCAGGCGAACCCACTCCGACTTCAGAGGTACTTGTAATTTACGTCCCAAAGTCGAGGACGACATGTCAACATTTTAGTCAAACTGTCGGTTGTAGGGGTTGAACCCCTTATCCCGGCATTAGCACACCAGATGTTTAAGAGCACGCGTTCTTATCCATTCGGCCATGCTGACCTAAGGACATTAATGTGACAAGGGTTGTTGTCCGTAGGAGAGTATGCTGATGTCACTCGAAAGTTCTAGACATGTGCTCGTGTGCGTTTGTGCGTGCGTGCGTACGTATGTGCGCTTTCTACTTATTACTTGTCTCCACACTGCAAAAAGTGGAGAGGAACCAGAGAACATGTGCCGTCAAGACACGGCAGTGATACTTTGACAAGACAGATTTTTTGAACCAGCCACTTTGACTAAAATTATTAAAAGCAACGAAGTATTCCGATATCCAGAGCCGACCTGCCTTATACAACAATATCATAACTGATTTATTTGGTTGTTTCGTGGATTGACGTCTAAAGATTGAACACAAAATGTAATAACTGACATTATTATCACTGTGTGCCATGCCGATAAGCGTGGGTGATGGTTCGCTATCTGATACGGTCACACGTCTTGGATTTGGTGTGGGTTCCTGTGCCGACCATGCCATTGAAACATGAACAATAAACAGATGCGCTGAGAGACGTCTGATGGCAATGTAAATATGGTTTCTCAAAACAATGTAAAGAATACAATGAACGGACAAGACAACGAATGGACAAGACAGCGAATGGAAAAGTCTTGCAAGAGGGACGCAGAGGTGTTTCCAAGGCACCAGGGCCAGGATCTATACTGGCCAAGACCTACTGACACGTCTTAGTCGCGCGTCCTGGGCAACAGGTCCCTTCGGGGGTCCTGGCTAACGTAGTAGGATCGTTGATTCTTCCGAAGTCGGAGAGTGTCTGGCTGTACGGCGGGGAACCACCAGTCTGCACACCAATAAGCCAGACATGGGACAACGGATACTCACTCACACCTCAGGTCCGGTATGACATCTCACTGATGTTGGACAACAGGATATCATCATCCGACATACAGGACTTCACGCTGGAGTTCACAGCCAGCGAACGCAAGCAAGCAGTCCTGCAAGAAATAAATAAAACGCACACATTGATTATATAATGCATACGTAAACAGTCAATATGTTTTTGCCACCTAATAAGGAGAAATAATTTTGAAAATGTGTTAGAAACGGCAGAATTGATGGGATAAAATTAATTGAGATAAATTTTAAAACAATCAATGTATTACCTTAGTGAATTTAAAAACACACAGCCACAAACGATATATAGACAGATAGATATATCATCATCAAGTGCCATGCCGATTAATGTGGGCGGTCATGTTTCTCCATCTCACTCGATCACCAGAGTCGTGGATCAGATCTGTGTTCTTGTCTCGACCATGCCACGTGGCCAAGCCTTCCAGGTATTTACTTCTCTACCTTCCTCTTGTTCTTTACCCCTCGATCTTTTCACGAAATTTTCCAATTTATTTCTTCTCATAACGTGACCAAAACATGGTGATTGTCTACGTCTAATTTCTCTAAACAGTTTACGATTTTAATTTTTTCTTCTTGGACTTGCTCTGTGGTTTTTCTGTCTGCCAACCGTATTCTTTGCATTTTCCTCATAAACCACATCTCCACTGCATTTGATATTTTTCAGCTTGTCTGCTCATTGTCCAAGCTTCACATCCATGCAAAAGTACCTGTTCTATGTAGCACCTCAACACTCTTTTTCTCGTTGCAAATGACATCGTTTTATTGGTCAATATGTTTTCCATCCTGCAAAAGAGTACCTTTGCCATAGCGGTTCTTGTTCTAATCTCTTCAAGACACCTCCCATCAGATGCTATTACTGCTCCGAGATAGTTTTACGGATTCTTGTTCCAATCTCTTCAAGGCACCTCCCATTAGATGTTATGACTGTTCCGAAAGAGTTTTACCGATTCTTGTTCCAATCTCTTCAAGACATCTCCCATAAGATGCTATGAATGTTCTGAGATAGTTTTACCGATTCTTGTTCGAATCTCTTCAAGGCGCCTCAAATCAGATGTTATGACTGTTCAGAGATAGTTTTATCGATTCTTGTTCTAATCTCTTAAAGGCATCTCCCAACAGATGTTATGACTGTTCCGAGATGGTTATGACTGTTCCGAGATGGCTGTACCGATTGACTTGTTTAAGAATAAATATATCGGGAATATCCTGCATTAGATTGAAGCAAGGGATGTAATTAATGATAACACGGTTCTACTGCAGTCAGAATTAAGTTACCCGCCGACCGGCTTTGATATCACAGAACTGATGTACAAGACCAAGATCGAAGGGGGGGGGGGGGGGGGGGGGGGGGGGGGGGTGTGGGGGCGCTATCACTTGATTCGAACCCGCAACTAGGGTTTTTCTTTTTTTATTGAATGGCACTCCCAAGTCGACGTAAGTTAAAATGGGTGACAGACAAGAGGACTGGCGTTATTGCAGCGTGGCTCGGCCGTCTTTGAGCAGAGCGGCAGCCCGAGCTCGTCGCACAGAGCACGAACTCCGTAGCTCCAACCTCGACAACGAGCGTTCTCTAACATTGTGAATTAAGATTATTTCAAGATCGCGTTAATACAAGATCCGATTACTTGATATTATTTTTCCCTTCATAGTTTACGGTTCTGTACGTCTAACCCTTCTAAAATTCAATTTATAACGTAAGTAGACCCACAAATCACGTATTATGTATACGTCTAGACTTGTTTTAGTATGTGCTATTAAATTTAGCTTCCATTATTACGTATACTGTGTAGAGGCGGGGGTGGGATTTTTAGGTAGGAAATACGAAAGGGGGAAATGAAGTTCTGAAAATATGGTGAAGGGGGGCACGGACGCAAAAAGGTTGAGAACCACTGGCCTAAAGTGTGTCTAAGGCACGAGAGCTGGAGCAGGATCTAGACGCTTGTAGGCGTGCTATGATGGGGATGGCGTTCACGGAGACTCTATCACATGATGATGATTAGTGGTATCTGCGTGGTTGCACGGTCAGGTCAAGCGTCCATTGTACACGCCCCGAGACGGGTGGTTATATGGTGCCAGAGATATTATGTCTAGATCACCCGACACTCCTGGTGGGACCTGATCAGTACCAGCCCGGCCGACTTTACTTCCCGAGAAATGTCCTGGTACTGATGACTTCTCTTGGGCCGGGACCCAAGTATCAGCTCCACCGTGGACACGGGCTAAGGTCATTTAGTGTTTGCCTTGGCTGGCTTGGAACTCCAGCTTAGTCCATACACGTGCTACTTCTTCTAGTGCCCTGGACTGGTTTTTGCCTGTGGGTTAGCTTTCCCTATTCCAGTGTCCCTCTCCGTCAGTCGAACCTACTCCGACTTCTGAGGTGCCTGTAATTGACGTCCTCAAATCAAGGACGAGAAGTCAACATTTTAGTTCAGCTGACCGGTGTGGGACTATAACTGCCCCAGTTCAAGACCAGTACTAAACTAGCTGGGATTTGAACACATACAGTACCAATATTAGAAGGTGCACATGTCTTCTTGTCATGTTGATTACTTGTTGAGGTCAGGTGTGTCACGTCCTGAAACTTCTATTTCCTGATTCCACGACAAGTTGTTTCTGAAATCTTGCATTCATCATCATCATGTGCCATGCCGGTAAGCGTGGGCGGTCATGTTTTGCCATCTCACACGATCACCAGAGTCGTTGATCAGCTCCGTGTTCTTGTCTCGACCATACCACGTGGCCAAGCCATCCAAGTATTTACTGCTCTGACCTCCCTTGTTCTCTTCCCCTCAATCTTACCAGTTGTCACAAGTTCTCTTGTTTATTTCTTCTCATAATGTTTCCCAGTCGTCTCACTGGTCTAGGAGTTAGCCACTTTCTCCGTAATACCGTATACTCTCGTGAGTAACGTGACATGCGCGAGAATCGGTAGCGGTTCTAGCCGTGTCGGTAACTTAAGGGGTTATGTGAGCCGGTCGCTCAGAAACCAATGGCAAACTACTGAGCGTAATCTTGCCAAGAAATCAATAATCAGCTGAAAGATGCTGATGTTGACAGCGATGTCCTCTAAAAGGATATGGGAACCCAAAAAAAAAATGTGTCCAAAAAAAAAAATAAATTAGAATTTCTGCGTCTAATTTCTCTAATCAGTTTACGGTTTTTCATTTGTTACTAGTAGGACTTGCTAATCCTGCATTAGGCATTGTTTGAACTGTCCCTGGTCTTCATCGTCAGCTCATCTCAAACTAGGTCACCCCCACCTGGGCACACTACCACGCTACATAATTGCCAGGTGTGGCTTTTGTCCGGGCCACTCAATGAGCGGTGATTGCCATTGTCCCAGCGACAGCGACTGTAAATATATTTGTGTCACCCCTACAAGTAATATAAACTTCAAACAATCCTAATCTCTGGCACCCGCTCGTGACCATGTGACCCTGTATGTATGTTTTTCTAACCCTGCGCCGGACAGCGGGACATCTATTGTTCTTTGACCAGCGATTCCCACGCGCGGGAGATTCATGTTGGCGTAACAATTCAGCCTTGTCGGCGCAGCTTCTTTCTCGCCCACCTGGGGTAGCCCTCTCTGGAATGTGCACACGCTGATAACTGCTGTAGATAAACCGGCACGTGACTTGACCACGTAACAAAGGCTCTCTAATGACCAGCATGGCCGTGAGATATAAGAAGCCACGGGAGGGTGTCCGACAGTTCAGTCTGATTACGGTCAGTGTCAGTGCGGTTGTGTTTTTCTGGATATTCTGGATATTTCTTCGTGATTTGGATCTGTGTGACTTGAAGTGAGAGCTTCTACATTGTATCATCATTCTGGATATTTCTTCGTGATTTGCATCTGTGTGACTTGAGGTGGAAGATTCTACATTGTATCATCTTTGTGACTTGAAGTGGGAGCTTCTACATAGTATCATCATGGCCGGACCAATCATCGCCAACCCGAAGGTGTACGAGATCCATGGAGACTTCTTCGCTCGGTTCCAGCTGACAGCTAAAAAGGTCATAGACCAGGGGATGTGTGGGGACATCGTGCTAGCCGTGCCCTGGCAGAAGCCCGATGTCCAGCTGGTGGTCAAAAGGTTCAGCCTCCTGGACGATGACCACAAAGCCAGAAGTATGACCGCCTTCCACGCCGAGGTGCGGTTGATGCAGTCGTTTGATCACCCTCACATCACCAAGTGCATTGTGGCAGGGCAGTGTCCCGACTACCTGGCCTTGTGCATGAGCTACTACCCTAGAGGGACTCTGGACTCCTACGTGGGCAGTCTGAGCGTTCAGACCTCGGAGGTGTGCATCGGTCAAGTGGCGTGTGCTCTTCAATACTTGCACCTGCACAATGTGGCACATCTTGACGTGAAGTTGGACAACATCTTTCTGGACGCAGACTTCAGTGCCATCCTGGGGGACTTTGGTCTAGCGATAGAGCTACAACCCCAGCAGACAACGGTCCAGGCATCAGTGTGTGGCGGGACGCCGGGTTATTATGCGCCAGAACGTCTTGGAGCAGCAGACGACAAGCAGCTGGACCCCTATAAGGTCAGTGGTTGTTTTATTGTTGTATTTAATACCAGTATCCCGCTTCGTTGTTTCATTCTCTTGTTGTTGTTGCTGCTGCTGTTGTTGTTGTATTTAATATAACGTAGTTTCCCGCTTCGTCGTGTCATTCTTTTGTCTCATCATCTCATCATGTTCCTCTTGTACCTTGCGGTATCGAGGTGAAGTATAAACAGCGGGAGAGTGCCAGCTTATGGGCTTCATGTATCGATATTCCCATGAACTCTGTTACTCCCTGCGTCCATCGTTTACATGGTCGGCCTCTTCCTCTGCTTCCCTCTTGTCTGTAGTCTGTACATCATTGCTTGTTGTGGGATACTGTTAATTAGTAATCTACTCGAATGGCCAAACCATTTGACTTGCTGCCTTCTAATAAAATCTAGTGCAGCCATAACCCCCACTTTAGTCCTGATTTCTTCATTTCTGATCTTATCTCTTCTTGATACATTGAGTATTCTTCTCGGGAATCTCATTTCTGCTGTTGTGATTTTTCTTTTCTCTTTTTCTGTCATTGTCCAGGTTTGGCATTGGTAGCACAGAGTTGGTAGGAAGATTGTGTTGTAAAGTGCTTTCTTAGTAGTTATTGATACATGTTTGTTCTTTAGTATTGGTGCCATTTGTCCAATGAGTTGATTTGCCTTATTGCACCTATTTTCGATCTCGTCTTCTGATTTGCCACTTGATGATATTATACTTCCTAGGTACTTGAAACTCTTCACTTGTTTCAAGGGATGTTCGTTTAGGTGAACTGTTGTTGTTTTTTCTTCTTTAGTTATAGTCATTACCTCTGTTTTACTTGTGCTAATTTTCATGTTATGTTCCCTACACATTTCGTTTAGACTATTCATGTGGTCTTGTAATTCAGCTTCTGATGTTGCTATTAGTGCTTGGTCGTCCGCAAACAGGAGTTCTCTAATGGTTAGATTTGCAGTTGGTTCTTCTTCTGTGTTCTCGTCATGCGATGTTCTCTTGTTTCTGTTTTAATACTAGTTTCCAGCTTCGTCGTGTCATTCTTTTGTTGTTATTCTTTCTGTGCTTTCGTTTGTTTCTTCTTCTCCTTCTTCTTCATCTTTTCATGTCTCAATTAATCCTAGACGCCCCCCCCCCCCCCACTAACATCGGGCCTGTATAGATGTGTTCATGACTGGTGTGATTGTGTAGCTAGTCCTATCTGTGCCATGATGTAGTCAGTCTCACTCCAACCCTACTTAGTCGCCTCTTACGGCAAGCGTGGTGGGTTACAGTGTTATCTTACGGTATGGATGACGGGTTATAGTGTTATCTTACGGCATGGATGACGGGTTACAGTGTTATCTTACGGCACGGATGGTGGGTTACAGTGTTATCTTACGGCATGGATGACGGGTTATAGTGTTATCTTACGGCATGGATAGTGGGTTATTGTGTTATCTTACGGCATGGATGGTGGATTACAGTGTTATCTTACGGTATGGATGACGGGTTATAGTGTTATCTTACGGCATGGATGACGGGTTATAGTGTTTCTTACGGCATGGATGGTGGGTTATTGTGTTATCTTACGGCATGGATGGTGGGTTATTGTGTTATCTTACGGCAAGCGTGGTAGGTTACAGTGTTATCTTACGGCATGGATGATGGGTTACAGTGTTATCTTACGGCATGGATGATGGGTTACAGTGTTATCTTACGGCGTGGATGGTGGGTTACAGTGTTATCTTACGGCGTGGATGGTGGGTTTGTGTTATCTTACGGCGTGGATGGTGGGTTATGTGTTATCTTACGGCATGGATGACGGGTTACAGTGTTATCTTACGGCATGGATGACGGGTTACAGTGTTATCTTACGGCATGGATGGTGGGTTACAGTGTTATCTTACGGCGTGGATGGTGGGTTTGTGTTATCTTACGGCATGGATGGTGGGTTACAGTGTTATCTTACGGCATGGATGGTGGGTTACAGTGTTATCTTACGGCATGGATGGTGGGTTACAGTGTTATCTTATGGCAAGGATGGTGGGTTATTGTGTTATCTTACGGAATGGATAACGGGTTACAGTGCTATCTTACGGCATGGATGTTGGGTTATAGTGTTATCTTACGGCATGGATGGTGGGTTATAGTGTTATCTTACGGCATGGATGGTGGGTTACAGTGTTATCTTACGGCATGGATGACGGGTTACAGTGTTATCTTACGGCATGGATGGTGGGTTACAGTGTTATCTTACGGCATGGATGACTTTTTATAGTGTTATCTTACGGCACGGATGGTGGGTTATAGTGTTTCAATTACTTCCTTCCATTAACGGAGTCGTTGTCACGCGGGTCGGTTTATGTGTTAGCAACCTTACCCTATATAGTGTTCTATGATCATAGACTCTTATACACGATTGTTTTTGTTTTTGGGGTCCCTTATATCCATCCATCCATCTTGTGCCATGCGATAAGCGTGGCCAGCCATGTTTCGCCTTGTCACTCGATCACCAGAGTCGTGGATCAGCTCCGTGTTTCTGTCTAGACCATGCCATGTGGCCAAGCCATCCGGGTATTTACTTCTCGGCCTTCCTCTTGGTCTCTTCCCCTCGATCTTACCCGTTGTCAACAAGTTCTGCAATTCATTTCTTCGCATAACATATTGTTCCATTGTATACCAGTGTTTATTAAACCCTTATATACGAGTGTTTATTAAACCCTTATATGCGAGTGTTTATTAAACCCTTATATACGAGTGTTTATTAAACCCTTATATACGAGTGTTTATTAAACCCTTATATACGAGTGTTTATTAAACCCTTATATACGAGTGTTTATTAAACCCTTATATACGAGTGTTTATTAAACCCTTATATACGAGTGTTTATTAAACCCTTATATGCGAGTAAACAAAGATCAATATCTGTGCTTTATTGACTACACAAAGGCTTTCGATAAAGTGAGACATGTCAACATGATAAGGATGCTTGAAGATCTACAAATTGATGGAAAAGACCTTAGACTTGTAAAAAACAAACATATATTGGAAACAACAAGCTGCCATCAGAATTGATAACAAAGTACGTCTTTATCAGCCTATTAAAAGAGTTTCAAGACAGGGATGTGTAATGTCTCCAGATCTTTTTTCCCTGTACAGTGAAAATATTTTCAGAAATATAGAAGTTATGGAAGGAATCAACATTGTGGGACGATACACCAATAACATTAGATATGCAGGTGGTACAGTCTTGATTGCAGACAATGAACAGGACCTGCAAAATTTAGTAGATGCGGTTGTTGCACACAGTGAACAACTAGGGTTAGAACTGAATATTAAGAAGACACAGACTATGGTCGTTACTGGGAAGAAGGAAATACCACAATGTGATATACGAGTAGATGGACATATTCTTAAACAAGTGAATCAATACTTTTATCTCGTCACAGTCATAACATCTGATGGGAGATGCCTTGAAGAGATTAGAACAAGAATTGCCATGGCTAAGGTAGCCTTTTGCAAGATGAAAAACATACTGACCAATAAAATGATATCAATTGAAACGAGAAAAAAAAAAGTGCTACATAGAACTTACTATACTTTTGTATGGATGTGAAGCGTGGACAATGAGCAGTCAAGCTGAAAAACAACTGATGGCTGTGGAAATATAGTTTCCGAGGAAAATGCAAAGAATACCATGGACAGACAGAAAAACCAATGAACAAGTCCTTCAAGAAACACATGAAGATCGTAAACTGATTAGAGACATTAGACGTAGACAGTCAAAATTTTTTGGGAATGTAATGAGAAGAAATGACTTGGAGAACTTAGTGACAACTTGCTAGATCGAAGGGAAGAGACCAAGGGGAAGACCGAGAAGTAAATACCTGGATGGCTTGGCCACGTGGTATGGTCGAGACAGGAACACCGAGCTTATCCACGACTCTGGTGATCGAGTGAGATGGCAGAACATGACCGCCCACGCTTATCGGCAATGCACATGATGGATGGATGGATATGCGAGTGTTTATTGAACCCTCATAAATGGACAGACATTAAAAAAAAAACAGAGACACGCGGACAGCCTATCACAGACGTTGGACGGTCAGCTTGTCTGAGTCATAAGGCCGGCGGCTGTGGCCAAGGGCTAACGAACACGATTCGCAGTCCGACATACCGCCCTCGAAATATGCTGCAGGAGATGTGGCAGCAGACTGCCTTGTGTCGACTTGTAACAGTGGTATGAGCGTCGGTCGTTGAGAAAGCAATGGCAAACTATTGAACATAAACATGTCTTGTGAATCACACACAGCCAAACAATGCTGGGTTTGATTGCGACGTCGTATAAAGGACACTGAAACACATTGCAACAGCTGGAGAGATTAATGGGTCGGGCAAAAGTGGCAGGGAGTGAGAGGCAGACAGAGAGAGAGAGGCAGACAGAGAGAGAGAAGAGAGAGAGAGAGAGAGAGAGAGAGAGAGAGAGAGAGAGAGAGAGAGAGGCAGACAGAGAGAGGGGGTGAGACTGATGGAGAGAGAGGAGAGAGAGAGAACCAGACAGACAGAGAGGGGGAGAGAGAGGCTGACAGAGAGAGGGAGGGAGGGAGAGAGAGAGAGAGAGAAAAGAGAGAGGTGGAGAGATAGAGATAAGAGAAGATGGCTGACAGATGTCCTCCATGGCGAGGGCAAGTATCCGGACATGAACCGATACATGCTGTTGGGTATCGCCGGATGTGGAGAGGCATGGTCGCCCAGGCTAACTGGTACGGCACGTGATGATGATGATGATGATGTTGATGATGATAATGTTACCTGTTGATTTGAAGGTTGTCCTCTATGTTGGTAATTCTTTCTTGTGTGTGTGTGTGTGTGTGTGTGTGTGTGTGTGTGTGTGTGTAAACTGATTGACTGTGGCACTGACTGATTGGTTGTACACTGATTGACTGACCTTGACACTGATTGGCTGATTTGTGTGTGAGAATTGTGGCATTGTTTGACTGACCTTGGCACTGATTGATTTACTATGGCGATGATTGACTGACCTTGGCACTGATTGATTTACTATGGTGATGATTGACTGACCGTGACACTGATGGACTTTCAGATGGACGCCTACAGCCTGGGAGTTGTTCTGTGGGCACTGCTGATGGAGACAGACCCCGATACTGGCATTGACTACCATCACACGGCCACGAGAGACCGCCATCTACCCACACACCTCAGGTATTGATTGTCTTCCGTATCATATATCTTTCATATACAAACACACACACACACCTCAGGTATTGATTGTCTTCCCTATCATATATCTGTCACACACACACCTCAGGTATTGATTGTCTTCCGTATCATATATCTGTCACACACACCTCACATATTGATTGTCTTCCGTATCATATGTTTCACACATAAACTAGAGAGATTTATATGTGTTTTATTTAGCAAACCTTGCGTTTAATATATAAATTACTAGCTGACCCTGCCCGGCTTCGCCCAGACCCTGATGGGGAGCATCTCATTTAATTCATATAAGTAGTCATATAAGTTCTCGTTCCCGTTACCGACTGTCTGTCTGTCTGTCTGTCTGTCTGTCTGTCTGTCTGTCTGTCTGTCTGTCTGTCTGTCTGTCTGTCTGTCTGTCTGTCTGTCTGTCTGTCTGTCTGTCTGTCTGACCCGGCCCGGCATTGCCCAGCTCCTGGTGTGGAGCATCTCATTTAATTCATATAAGTAGTCATATAAGTTCCCGTTCCCGACTGTCTATCTGTCTGTCTATCTGTCTGTCTATCTGTCTGCCTGACCCTGCCCGGCTTCGCCCAGCCCTGGTGGGGAGCATCTCATTTAATTCATATAAGTAGTCATATAAGTTCCCGTTCCCGTTACCGACTATCTGTCTGTCTGTCTGTCTGTCTGTCTGTCTGTCTGTCTGACCCGGCCCGGCATCGCCCAGCTCCTGGTGTGAAGCATCTCATTTAATTTATATAAGTAGTCATATAAGTTCCTGTTCCCGACTGTCTATCTGTCTGTCTGTCTGTCTATCTGTCTGCCTGACCCTGTCCGGCTTCGCCCAGTCCCTGGTGGGGAGCATCTCATTTAATTCATATAAGTAGTCATATAAGTTCTCATTAAATTCATACAACAAAAAAAGTAACTTAAAAGAATGTCCTTCCACACACCATCCATTATTTTTAATGAAAACTCTTTCTAATCACCTGCATGACTACAGTAACTTCTTAAGCAAAAAAAGATGAGTTACAATGTTATGCATTGTGCATTATTTTTATGAAAACTTTGAAAATGCCTTACAGATTGTATCATTATTTATTATAACTCATATGCCGGTACATAACTATGGACAAAGAGTTTATAAATCTTTGAAAACGATGCCACAATATGACTATAAGTTATACAGAAAAGTTATGCCCCTTGAAATAACTTTTACAGAGTTAGGTCCCCTGAGATATATGAAATTATAATGAAAAATGAAAAATGAAATAATACTGAGTAAGCAGGCGATTTCACACTAACAAAATATCACAGTTGGCAGCGCTGGAATGAAAGGAAGGCGTGTAGAAAATTTCATCTCAATCGGATGGGCCGTTCGCGAACAAATAAAGGACATACATACATACATACAGACAGACAGACAGACGGAGATCCTAATTTATATATAAGACTAGCTGACCCTGCCCGGCTTCGCCCAGACCCTGGTGGGGAGCATCTCATTTAATTCATATAAGTAGTCATATAAGTTCTCGTTCCCGTTACCGACTGTCTGTCTGTCTGTCTGTCTGTCTGTCTGTCTGTCTGTCTGTCTGTCTGTCTGTCTGTCTGTCTGTCTGACCCGGCCCGGCATTGCCCAGCTCCTGGTGTGGAGCATCTCATTTAATTCATATAAGTAGTCATATAAGTTCCCGTTCCCGACTGTCTATCTGTCTGTCTATCTGTCTGTCTATCTGTCTGCCTGACCCTGCCCGGCTTCGCCCAGCCCCTGGTGGGGAGCATCTCATTTAATTCATATAAGTAGTCATATAAGTTCCCGTTCCCGACTGTCTATCTGTCTGTCTATCTGTCTGTCTATCTGTCTGCCTGACCCTGCCCGGCTTCGCCCAGCCCCTGGTGGGGAGCATCTCATTTAATTCATATAAGTAGTCATATAAGTTCCCGTTCCCGTTACCGACTACCTGTCTGTCTGTCTGTCTGTCTGTCTGTCTGTCTGTCTGTCTGTCTGACCCGGCCCGGCATCGCCCAGCTCCTGGTGTGAAGCATCTCATTTAATTTATATAAGTAGTCATATAAGTTCTTGTTCCCGACTGTCTATCTGTCTGTCTGTCTGTCTATCTGTCTGCCTGACCCTGTCCGGCTTCGCCCAGTCCCTGGTGGGAAGCATCTCATTTAATTCATATAAGTAGTCATATAAGTTCTCATTAAATTCATACACCAAAAAAAGTAACTTAAAAGAATGTCCTTCCACACACCATCCATTATTTTTAATGAAAACTCTTTCTAATCACCTGCATGACTACAGTATGCAAAAAAAGATGAGTTACAATGTTATGCATTGTGCATTATTTTTATGAAAACTTTGAAAATGCCTTACAGATTGTATCATTATTTATTATAACTCATATGCCGGTATATAACTATGGACAAAGAGTTTATAAATCTTTGAAAACGATGCCACAATATCACTATAAGTTATACAGAAAAGTTATGCCCCTTGAAATAACTTTTACAGAGTTAGGTCCCCTGAGATATATGAAATTATAATGAAAAATGAAAAATGAAATAATACTAAGTAAGCAGGCGATTTCACACTAAAAAAAATATCACAGTTGGCAGCTCTGGAATGAAAGGAAGACGTGTAGAAAATTTCATCTCAATCGGATGGGCCGTTCGCGAACAAATAAAGGACATACATACAGACAGACAGACAGACAGACAGACAGACAGACAGACAGACAGACAGACAGACAGACAGACAGACAGACGGAGATCGCAATTTATATATAAGATATGCAATCTTGGGAGATTTAAATCCAATAGTTAGTTAGTTAGTTAGTTAGTTAGCTAGTTAGTTAGCTAGTTAGTTAGCTAGCTAGTTAGTTAGTTAGTTAGTTAGTTAGTTAGTTAGTTAGTTAGTTAGTTAGTTAGTTAGTTAGTTAGTTAGTTAGTTAGTTAGTTAGTTAGTTAGTTATCTGTGTGGGTATCACCCCTGCACTCCGGACAAGTCCATAGGTGCTCAGACCCACCCCAAACACCCAAAATATGCACCAGCGTTCGGCAGCTAATAGTGCCAGTTCTATGCTGGCTGACCAGGACCCCTCGTTCTTTTGATGCGCCTCCCGTGTCTGGCCGTGCCAATTCTTATTCACGGGTCTCTCATTCTGGGCAACAATGTGGATTCACTAGCGTCGAAGTCCTCCGCTCTCGACATCTCTCTAAGGATGTTAATAACATCGACGCGATCCATGGGCTGCCCGTTTGCAGGGGGTGCAGAGCCAGCCAGTTTATCAGCTCGTTCATTTCCCTCGACTCCCGCATGTCCCGGGACGAAGGTGAAGGTGACTTCGCGGACACAGTACAAGTGCATAGACTCATTACCATGCAGCAATTCACGCGCAGGACGTCACTCTCAACACGTGTTGGACGTCACTCTCATCACGTGCAGGACGTGACTCTCATCACGTGCATAATTTCACTCTCATCACGTGCAGGACGTCATTATGATCACGTGCAGGACGTCACTCTCATCACGGGTCGCAGGCAAGACGATCGATCCCTCACCATCTCCCATTCAAGTCCGTACACAACCGGATTTACCGGCAAGAGGGCCGGTTTCGTTGCACCGGGTTTCATTCCACTGTGGCTTTACACAGTCTGCATGGACGCGGGGCTAAATGGACTTGCTCATTAACTTCCCGTGCGCTGATGGCCGAGTTAAAAAGTATGTGTGTTTCCGTACATAAGAAGTAAAACCGTGTTTCAACAATGTTATTATTTAATTCATATTAATTAACAATTCCACGGCAGCCTGAAATCTCAAGAAGCAGGCCTTTAGACTGCAGCTCTGGCAGAACTGTAGGAACGGAAACCTAATCACGGGTAGATGGAGCCTGATACCTGGGATGTAATCTGTCTAGGGAAAGTAAACATCACACAGATGGGTGGCCAAGTCGGACACGCTGACCTTGGAGGGGCTTAACTGGGTGGGATGCTATACCATGGAAAGAAGATTAATGCATGTTAATGTTGTTTACATTGCTGATGTCTAAATGTATTGTCTTTGTTGGTACAACTGTTGTAAACTTGTTTATTTGACGTCTTCC
Organism: Cepaea nemoralis; assembly: GCA_014155875.1. Taxonomy (NCBI): domain Eukaryota; kingdom Metazoa; phylum Mollusca; class Gastropoda; order Stylommatophora; family Helicidae; genus Cepaea; species Cepaea nemoralis. Next base: position 84,884 of record JACEFZ010028097.1, read on the forward strand.
TCCAAACAGGGAGCTGCTTCTCAAACTGCTGAACAACAGCCCCGACAGAAGACTCTCAGTTGCCGGGTTCCTCAACAGATTGAACCAGAGCATGTCAGACAGGAGCGGCTGATGCAGGGACCAGATGTCCGCCTCACAAACACGGAGCATGTCAGACAGGAGCGTGTGATGCAGGGACCAGATGTTCGCCTCACAAACATGGGGCGTATGTTCATTTCCTCTGTGACCCACTGGAGTTTTGAACACAAATCCCAATGTCTACACGACCTGGCCACAGTTCCCTCACGCGACAGATATACCTCAACATTTGGACAACTCTACAAGCACATTACATGATGTGAGGGGCACAGTTCCGTGTGTTGTCCATACAACATGATCCCTCTTTCGGCTGCCTAGCATACTCCAGAGAAAAGGGAACGCCAAAACGCCTGGAACAAGATTCCCTGCAGAAGCTGCCGGATCAGCAAAGCAATGCTCTAACTGCCCGCAAGTGAGAGCTTCCACCCTAGACAGTTGCCAAAAAAGACTTAGGGTCTGGTCTGCCCTGCCATGACATTTACTCTTTAGGTTGCCTTTTTATCCTGTCTGATAAGGCGTGTATCCTCCCATTTGCGCTCCTCTACCTAAGACCGTTGGCACAACGTGGAGTGTCGGGTTTGGTGAGCGCTGCCTAAAATTTGAAACTAACTGAAATGCCTACTGTCATACTGTATCTCAGTCATATCTGACCAAGACATGGGGTAGCTACTAATTCAGTCCAACCTCCACATTTATGGGTTCGGGTGGATGACAGACCTGGCTCACGAAGACACCTGTCCTTCGGGGTATCTAGCTGGCGATACGTGTTCAAGCAGTGGGGAACTATCTATTTAGAGGAGGAAAGTTTGAATGCTGATGTGGCGCCACTATAGCTTTCAATGTCTAGATTGTCTTGTGAGTCTTCTAATCGCCACTTCTTTCCTCAACTACACAATGCCGGTCAATATTCGTGAACCTATTTCACTGACCTCACAAGTTCCCCCAAAACTGATATTGGTGTGTGGTATAATGATTTAGGGAGCTGGTCTCCCTGGCCAATGAGTTAGCGACATTGTTTGTAATTCTGTATATCCACGTGGGAAAAACAGCAGCTACGAGAATCGGCAGCGGTTCGCGCCGGGCTGGTAACCTACGGGGGTATGTGTGCCGGTCGTTCAGAAATCAATGGCAAACTACTGTACGTAAAACTTGCCTAGTACATCAACAACAGCTGAAAAATGCTGATGTTGACTGCAACGTCCTGTAAGGGATATGCAACACACTCAAAAATGATGTATGCCTGCAACTTATGTTTGGTGTGTGTGTGTGTGTGTGTGTGTAAGAGAGAGAGAGAGAGAGAGAGAGAGAGAGAGAGAGAGAGAGAGAGAGAGAGAGAGAGAGAGAGAGAGAGAGAGAGAGAGAGAGAGAGAGAGAGAGAGAGAGAGAGAATTTAATTTGCTCGCTATATAATTAATGTTTACTTGTGCATATGTGATGTTGTATCATGCTGGTTACACAATATGTCATTTATTTCCTCACATCTGATGTGTTCATTTCATCGCTAAATATTTTTTCTGTGCCAATTTTGATGGTTCATATGCTGCCTACATAATTTATCATTCATCTTATCATTCACCAATTTGATGGTTCATGGGCTAGATACATAATTTATCATTCACCTTATCATTCATAAATGTGATGTGTTCATGTGCTGGCTACATAATTTATCATTCATCATATCATTCATCAATGTGATGTGTTCATGTGCTAGCTACATAATTTATCATTCACCTTATCATTCACCAATTTGATGTGTTCTTGCTCTGGCTACATAATTTATCATTCACCTTATCATTCATCAATGTGATGTGTTCATGTGCTGGCTACATAATTTATCATTCATCATATCATTCATCAGTTTGATGTGTTCATGTGCTGGCTACATAATTTATCATTCACCTTATCATTCATCAATGTGATGTGTTCATGTGCTGGCTACATAATTTATCATTCATCATATCATTCATCAGTTTGATGTGTTCGTGTGCTGGCTACATAATTTATCATTCATCTTATCATTCACCAATTTGATGGTTCATGGGCTAGCGACATAATTTATCATTCATATTATCATTCATCAATTTGATGTGTTCGTGTGCTGACTACATAATTTATCATTCATATTATCATTCGTCAATGTGATGTGTTCGTGTGCTGCCTACATAATGTATCTGGGTAATCACATTCACTTTGATGTTATCAATAAATCGAACAGAGAACACAATAAACATGAAATATATATATAACTGCTCTGTGTTCTGTGACAGTGCTTTATAGTTCCATTGTCTTGTTCTGTGACAGTGCTTTATAGTTCCATTGTCTTGTTCTGTGACAGTGTTTTATAGTTCCATTGTCTTGTTCTGTGACAGTGTTTCGTTGTTGTCATTGTCTTATTCCGGGATAGTGATTTGTAGCGTCGTTGTCTTGTTTTGTGACAGAGTTTTGTAGTTGTCGTGTTCTGTTACAGCGTTTTGTAGTTCCATTGTTTTGTTCTGTGATAGTGTTTTGTAGCTGTCATTGTCGTACTGTTTGAAACTTATCGTCACTGATCACACAAGCCAAGCCTCATCATCACCATAATGCTCAATGAAGGTCCCGACAGAACAATCCACACCTCATCAAAGAAGTGTCCTGCATGCTGCTGTATCTAATCCTTCAATATAAAACGTGCACACTTTCTTGTGCCAGTTTACGTTTAGAAGTAATGCACAATCTTGAGGCTGTTGACAAGTTGAATCTTGACTGTTCACATTTGATACTTTATACGTTTCACTTTACACTTCAGGTTTAACAGTTCATTTCTTACTTTACACTGCATGCTTTGTTAGCTGACCCCCGACTTTACACTTTACAGTCTGCTTTATCAGTTGACATCTCACTTTACACTGCATGCTTTGTCAGCTGACCCCCGACTTTACACTTTACAGTCTGCTTTATCAGTTGACATCTCACTTTAAACTGCATGCTTTGTCAGCTGACCCCCGACTTTACACTTTACAGTCTGCTTTATCAATTGAAATCTCACCTCACACCTTACTTTACACATGTAAAGGATACCAGAATGCCCAGATGTCTGATGCAGCCATCTCTCTTCAAATGGCCATATCTAGTGAATCTTTCCGACCCAGTCATTTCCACAAACCTGTCTTCTAAATATACTGGCATGTACCCAGTAACCACTCTCTTTCTTAATAGCTAACTAACCTACCACCCCATATTACAATAACTAAGTGGCCTACGACCCCATCTTACAATAGCCACACACACAAAAACAAAAAACGTACGACCCCCATCTCACAATAACCAAAGTACTTACGACAAGCTGAGAAACATCTGATGAAAACCGTAAGCTGATTAGAGAAATTAGGCGTAGACAGTCCAGATTTTACTGAGCGCGTTATGAGGAGAAATGGACTGGAGAACTTGGTGACAACTAGCAAGATTAATGGGAAATAAGTAGCGGCAAGTTACCGACCCAGATGACTTGGTCATATGGTATGATCAGGAGGAGGAGACAACCCAGATCCAAGACTGGTAATCATGCGAGATAACGAACCATGACCGTCCACGGCTTACGGTATGGCACATAATGGTGATGATGGAGAAACTCACACCCCACACTGTATGTGTTGGCTATCCATAATTGGCTTTCATACGCTCACTTAAGAGCTAGCACAATCACAGACAATTATTGATAACAGTTAAAGTTAGTTGCATATCCTTTACATGGACGTCGCAGTCAATCTCAGCATTTTTTGGCTATTTGTGATCTCTTGGCAAGTTTACGTTCAGTAGTTTGCTATTGCTTTCTGAACGACAGACATGCAAACCATTTTATAAAACCCCAACGCAAGGCGGACTGCTGCCAAATCTGGCGCAGCTGTGTTTCGAAAGCGGTATGCGAGATTACGAACTGCGTTCGTAAATCCGGCATTGATAACAGAGAAACCTGAAAACCAGAATAGGAAAATGTGCAGACAAGAAAGTTGGGAGGTGATGAGATGTCAGACACCGGTGAATGACTTTATCAGCGCTGATTATTATATGAGGTAAGGGAGACAACCCCGTAATGTGACCAGAAATTGTCAGGCAAGAGTTGCATACCTTGTCTATCTATCTATCTATCTATCTATCTATCTATCTATCTATCTATCTATCTATCTATCTATCTATCTATCTCTGTCTGTCTGTCTGTCTGTCTGTCTATTTGCCCGTCCACCTGCCATCACCCATCCATCCAAGTCTTTCCGCCTGCACAAATGTTTTTTGAATCGCGTAATTGCTAGCATCTATATATTTGTCATTATAGCCGCTATTTGCCGCCTACCTGGAACAGAGGTTAGCGACTTTTCTCCGTAATCTCGTATACTCTCGTAGGTAAAGTGACGATGGTGAGAATCAGCAGTGGTTCGAATCGCGTCGGTAACTTACATGTGAGCCGGCCGCTCAGAAAGCATTGGCAAACTACTGAGCGTAATCTTGCTAAGAAATCAAAAATCAGTTGAAAGATGCTGATGTTGACAGCAATGTCCTGATAAAGGATATGCAAACAATTCTTTTAGCCGCAATTTAGCAGCTGTTGAGAGATGACCAAGCTCGGTGTTTCATGGTTTATCATTGTGTTATTTGTTTCATTCCGCGATATCTTCAGCAATTGCAATGCTCAGTGAACGGAAATTCCCATTATAATACTTGTCCAAGTCATTGTGTACCATGTTTGATCTAAACATACATTTTGTTTGACGCTGAATCAGTTAAACATTGAGAATATTCAGCAACGATATTATTCATTGGCACAGTGATTTGTCCGCTAACAACAACAAAAAAAACAAAAAACAGAATACTAGAACGAACAAGGGATAGTATGGTAGTTGTGGCTGTCGTTGCTGTCCCCAACAGCAGCCATCATTCTGTGTTTGTATTATTCAGGCGGTGAGTGCTGCACTGAAGGGCCTCGGGCGCCAAACTAACAGGGCAGCTGCAGACGATCTTGCGATTTAGGCACGTTAAGCCGGCAATATTTGGACGGCCACACTTACACCCTGTTTACGCCATTATTTTGTACCGAAGCACATCAAGGGCAGCCATAATGTACCAAAGCACACAAAGGGCAGCCATATTGTACCGAAGCACACAAAGGGCAGCCATATTGTACCGAAGCACACAAAGGGCAGCCATATTGTACCGAAGCACACGAAGGGCAGCCATATTGTACCAAAGCACACAAAGGACAGCCATATTGTACCGAAGCACACAAAGGGCAGCCATATTGTACTGAAGCACACGAATGGCAGCCATATTGTACCGAAGCACACAAAGGGCAGTCCATGTTGTACTAAAGCTACACGATAAGGGCAGACCATGTTGTAGAACACACTTAAGGCCAGTCATGTGAGTATTTTAAACCCCCTGTTGAGAAATATCTTAAACCCAGTGTTGTGAGAAATATATTAAACCTAGTGTTGTGAGAAATATCTTAAACCCAGTGTTGTGAGAAATATCTTAAACCCAGTGTTGTGAGAAATATCTTACACCCAGTGTTGTGAGAAATATCTTAAACCCAGTGTTGTGAGAAATATCTTAAACCCAGTGTTGTGAGAAATGATTTTAAACCCAGTGATGTGCAGAAATCTTAAACCTTGTGTTGTGAGAAATATATTAAAACCAGTTTGTGAAAAATATCTTAAACCCAGTGTTGTGAAAAATATCTTAAACCAGTGTGTGAAAAATGATTTTAAACACCCAGTGTTGTGAAAAATATCTTAAATCCAGTGTTGTGAGAATATCTTAAACAATGTTTGAGAAATAATTAAACCCAGTGATGCCAAATTTGGAACTTAAACCCAGTGATGTCAGAATGATCTTAAACCCAATGATGACAGAATGAACTTAAACCCAGTGATGCCAGAATGAACTGAAACCCAGTGATGCCAGAATGATCTTAAACCCAGTGATGTCAGAATGATCTTACACCCAGTGATGTCAGAAGATCTTAAACCCACCGATGTGAGAATGATTTTAAACCCAGTGTTGTCAGAATGATCTTAAACCCAGTGGTGTGAAAAAGATCTTAAACCCAGTGATGTCAGAATGATTTTAAACCCAGTGTTGTCAGAATGATCTTAAACCCAGTGGTGTGAAAAAGATCTTAAACCCAGTGTTGTCAGAATGATCTTAAACCCAGTGATGTCAGAATGATCTTAAACCCAGTGGTGTGAAAAAGATCTTAAACCCGGTGATGTCAGAAAGATCTTAAACCCAGTGATGTCAGAATGATCTTAAACCCAATGTTGTAAGAATGGTCTTAAACTCAATTATGTCAGAATGAAAATTAAGTTAAAACCGTCTGAACAAGATGTATGACATTGATCTGATGTTTAAATAAAAACAGAATATTTCGTGATGAACTGCCTTCACTGGTCGCTCAAGAAACTTCATGCAGAGGTCAGAAGTTGTAAAAAGCCAAAAAAATAAAGAAAACAAATTTGTATATCCTTTACAGAACTTCGCAGTCAACCACGGCATTTTTCGGTTGTTCGTGATTTCTTGGCAAGAAATAAAAACAGGAAGACGAACGAAATGTAATCAACACAAACATATTCGCAAGGAGGCAGTGTATTGACTTGTTATAAAACAATATTTACATCCATATATACAAGCATATTGTGACGTAGCAACAAGGTATTGTAGCGAGAGCATAGTACATGACAAAGTGTGGTTTATGTTTTCACATATATCGTGTGTAATAATTATTTTTATAACTGTTATTTTTAATATAATTTATTCATACAACAGATAACATTAACAGAGATTTCATGCTGCATTGGGTGTTAACAGTTTAAGAAACCTTTCTTTATTTCATTATAGTACAAGAGGATGGGGAGATGCCGCTCGATACAGGACAATACCACGCTGGGAATATATAACGGATGTCGTCTTTCTATACATCTCTACAGTGGCCAGAACTGGAGAGCAACAAGTTAAGATATGCTCAAATCTTCTTTGGGAGAATTGGCAGAATTCTGTGACCACGAAATGTCAGCTATAAGTGGTAGTGTACAATGAGCAACCACGTAGATGTTATTACCGATGTATTTGGTTGACAATGTGCAGACGCCATCTGTAGAACTGCCATCACATGGACTCCGGAAGCGACCTGGCTACCATCACTAGAAGTATGGCCCACATCACGTGTCATGCCACATATCGTAGGTATTCATACATCGCCACAAGTCTTAGTCTCCGACTCTGAAGGCGTGTTGGGTTGATTTGAGTCCGGAACCAACATCGCAGCACTCAGAACATTCCCATACGATCTACGGCCCCATCTTCAACAGCCCGCGAAGAGTCCCAATACTGATGGTACCAGCTGGCCTTTCCTTGGAGTCTTACAGATGCTCCCTACATATGATGTTTTAATTGAAGCATGCCACTGTCTTCAACCAGCTCAGTATGCTCCGTGGGTCCGTTACAATCACACGTACACGTGTGTGTGTGTGTGTGTGTGTGTGTGTGTGTGTGTGTGTGTGTGTGATATATGTGTGTGGTTTATTCTCCAGTCAGCGGAACGCCGGTGTGACTGCCTCCGCCTCCATTCTCATTATAGATGTTGTGACATCGTACACCACGGATATCATGTGTATCACATGGCTTGGATGAATAAACTATACATATAACATATATCAACAGATTGGGGGGGGGGGGGAGAGAGAGAGAGAGAGAGAGAGAGAGAGAGAGAGAGAGAGAGAGAGAGAGAGGGGTGGGGTTATATTCTAGAGGAATCCCTGACAACATCACTACAAGCGTCGGGCATGTCAGTGGAAGGTTGACAAAGAGAAGACGCTAAAGGAGAACCCAACACAGAGCTGCGGAAATTGAGTTTGTGTAATCTACGACAACTGGTGATGAGCCGGGCAAAGTGGGAGGAGTATGGTCCTGTCTACAAGATGTCCTGAGATTTGCAGGTGCTGCTAGATTTGTCATTCAATGGCTAAGGATAAACAACTTAACAAGTGCATTTAATACAATTTTAACATTTAAATGTACAGGTATGTGGTTGTAATCCACTGATTAGAGCTTCCTTTCGCAGAAAACAGGAATGGAGCCTTGTTTATCCAGTGACTACAGCTTTCTCTTTCAAACGAAGGAATAAAGTCTTGTTATCCAGTAACAACAGCTTTCTCTTGCAGACGAAGCAATGAGGTCTTGTTTTCCAGTAACTACAGCTTTCTCTTGCAGACGAAGGAATGAAGTCTTGTGGTCCAGTAACAAAAGCTTTCTCTTGCAGACGAAGGAATGAAGTCTTGTGATCCAGTAACAACAGCTTTCTCTTGCAGACGAAGGAATGAAGTCTTGTGATCCAGTAACAACAGCTTTCTCTTGCAGACGAAGGAATGTAGTAATGTGGTCCAGTAACTATAATTTTCTCTTGCAGACGAAGGAATGCAGTCTCAACATCTCCTCCAGCTGTTCTCGTTCCATTTCCAGCTTGTCCACTTCTGTTTTGATCCGTTCTTGTTTCTGCTCCAGTCTTTGTACTTGCTGTTACAAGAGAAAGTAAACGAGCTTGATAATTAACATAATTATGATGCAGTGCTCATGATAATATTAATGATATAATTGACACGATAATTGTGTGGTTAAGACTGATTCCTTGTTACAGCTGACAACAGAAGGAAAGGTGTGTGTGTGTGTGTGTGTGTGTGTGTTGTGTGTGTGTGTGTGCGCGCGCGCGCGCAAGTGTTTGTGTGATTGTGTGTCGGCAAGTTTTGATCTAACAACATATTCCCCAAAATGACATATGTGGCATGTGAATTGTACTATTGGCTTGTAAATAGTTTCTTACCTGTGTTGATGTTTCTATATGTAGGTAATAGTAATAGTTTCTTACGTGTATTTATGCTTCAATATCTATAGTATAGTTTCTTACCTGTGTATGTGTTTCTATACCTATTATATAGTTTCTTACATGTGTCTATGTGTCTATATCTATAATATAGTTTCTTATCTTATCAATATTTCTATATAAAGAGTATAGTATCTTTCCTGTGTCAATGTTTCTATATTAAGAGTGGAGTTTCTCTCTTAGGTCTATATGTAGTGTATTAATTTTTACCTGTGTCAATGTTTCTATATTAAGGGTATACTTTCTCACCTATATCAATGTTTCTATATTAAGGGTATACTTTCTCACCTGTGTCAATGTTTCTATATTAAGGGTATACTTCTCACCTATATCAATGTTTCTATATTAAGGGTATACTTTCTCACCTATATCAATGTTTCTATATTAAGGGTATACTTTCTCACCTATATCAATGTTTCTATATAAGGGTATACTTTCTCACCTATGTCAATGTTTCTATATTAAGGGGATTCTTTCTCACCTATGTCAATGTTTCTATATTAAGGGTATACTCTCTCACCTGTGTCAATGTTTCTATATTAAGGGTATACCCTCTCACCTATGTCAATGTTTCTATATTAAGGGTATACTTTCTCACCTGTGTCAATGTTTCTATATTAAGGGTATACTTTCTCACCTATGTCAATGTTTCTATATTAAGGGTATACTTTCTCACCTGTGTCAATGTTTCTATATTAAGGGTATACTCTCTCACCTGTGTCAATGTTTCTATTTTATCCCTTCTCCTCAGGCGACACTTCTGCGCGGCCAGTCTGTTCTTCTCCCTCTTGGCTAACCTCGACTCCTCGCTCTCCTCCACCGCCTCATCCTTGTCCTCCTTCTTATTGTCCTTCCTCTGTTTGTGAGCTTGAGGCGTGTTGAGCACATCTTCAGTATCATCGTCGTCATCATTCATCGTGTCGTTATCGTCTGAGCTTTCATCTTGGGACATCTGCACATTGTACGAGGTGGAAGATAATTATAAAGCAAATACCTGCAGGAATCAGCAACACAACATGATATTGTTATGAGATGGTTACCAACTGTATTATTTTCCCTAGTCCAGGTACTCAGTGACGAAGAGGTTGTGGACGAAATTCGTAATAACGTACATCGCGTTCGAAACACCACTGCAGGCGATTTGGCAGCAGACCGCCTTACGTTGGTTTTCATATAATTGTATGAGTGCCTGATGTTCAGAAAACAATGGCAAACTACTAAACGTAAACTTGCCAAGAAATCACAAACAGATAAAAATGTTGGGGTTGACAGCAACGTCCTGTAAAGGATATGCAACTAGCGTTTTTAATTCAGGGCAACGTGAGAACCTGTTTTCATTATTTGGTGGGTTGAAGTGATGCGCCACCTGGTGCCACATTCTGGAGTTCCCGGTGTCAACGGGAAATACCGGACAGCCTCAGTTGTGTATAGGAAGAACAGAAATGGGTGTAATTATTATTATAGATGATGGCGTGAAAGCAGAGTGCACATTAGATCACAGGACCACAAGAAGTGGACAAGTAGCAAGGGCTATAGGAGGAGGAGGAGGCGGAGGAGGAGGAGGAGAAGAAGAGGAAGAAGAAGAAGAAGAAGAAGAAGAAGAAGAAGAAGAAGAAGAAGAAGAAGAAGAAGAAGAAGAAGAAGAAGAAGAAGAAGAAGAAGAACAACAACAACAACAACAACAACAACAACAACAACAACAACACAAAATATGACGAAATCATGATGAAGGCGATTGTGATAATGATGATGATGACAATGATGGGGATAATGATAATGATTATGATGGAGGATAATGGTGATGATGATGACCACGACAATGGTGACGATGAGGATGATGGTAGAGGAGAATGCTGGTGATGATGTCAAATAAGGTGATGATGACAGTTCCATAAACATAGAGAGAAGTTATGACACTTACATAAGATGATGACAGTTCCATAAACATAGAGAGAAGTTATGACACTTACATAAGATGATGACAGTTCCATAAACATAGAGAGAAGTTATGACACTTACATAAGATGATGACAGTTCCATAAACATAGAGAGAAGTTATGACACTTACATAAGATGATGACAGTTCCATAAACATAGAGAGAAGTTATGACACTTACATAAGATGATGACAGTTCCATAAACATCTGTCTCTTATACACATCTATGACACTTACATAAGATGATGACAGTTCCATAAACATAGAGAGAAGTTATGACACTTACATAAGATGATGACAGTTCCATAAACATAGAGAGAAGTTATGACACTTACATAAGATGATGACAGTTCCATAAGCATAGAGAGAAGTTATGACACTTACATAAGATGATGACAGTTCCATAAACATAGAGAGAAGTTATGACACTTACATAAGATGATGACAGTTCCATAAACATGGAGAGAAGTTATGACACTTACATAAGATGGTGACAGTTCCATAAACATAGAGAGAAGTTATGACACTTACATAGATGATGACAGTTCCATAAACATAGAGAGAAGTTATGACACTTACATAAGATGATGACAGTTCCATAAACATAGAGAGAAGTTATGACACTTACATAAGATGATGACAGTTCCATAAACATAGAGGAGAAGTTATGACACTTACATAAGATGATGACAGTTCCATAAACATAGAGAGAAGTTATGACACTTACATAAGATGATGACAGTTCCATAACATAGAAGAAGTTATAATTACATAAGATGATGACAGTTCCATAAACATAGAGAGAAGTTATGACACTTACATAAGATATGACAGTTTATAAACATAGAAATATGACATTACAAAATGAGACAGTTCATAAACATAGAAAATATGCACTTACAAAGAGAGACAGTTCCATAAACATAGAAAATATGACACTTCAAAAGAAGAATCATAAACATAGAAAATATGACACTTAATAAGATGATGACAGTTAAAACTAGAAGAATTATGACACTTACATAAGATGAAGTTCCATAAACATAGAGAGAAGTTATGACACTTACATAAGATGATGACAGTTCCATAAACATAGAGAGAAGTTATGACACTTACATAAGATGATGACAGTTCCATAACATAGAGAGAAGTTATGACACTTACATAAGATGATGACAGTTCCATAAACATAGAGAGAAGTTATGACACTTACATAAGATGATGACAGTTCCATAAACATAGAGAGAAGTTATGACACTTACATAAGATGATGACAGTTCCATAAACATAGAGAGAAGTTATGACACTTACATAAGATGATGACAGTTCCATAAACATAGAGAGAAGTTATGACACTTACATAAGATGATGACAGTTCCATAAGCTAGACAGAAGTATGACCTTCATAGATGATGACAGTTCATAGCATAGAGAAGTATGACACTTACATAAGATGATGACAGTTCCATAAACATAGAGAGAAGTTATGACACTTACATAAGATGATGACAGTTCCATAAACATAGAGAGAAGTTATGACACTTACATAAGATGATGACAGTTCCATAAACATAGAGAGAAGTTATGACACTTACATAAGATGATGACAGTTCCATAAACATAGAGAGAAGTTATGACACTTACATAAGATGATGACAGTTCCATAAACATAGAGAGAAGTTATGAACACTTACATAAGATGATGACAGTTCCCATAAACATAGACGAGAAGTGTGATCGACACTTACATAAGATGATTGGACAGTTCCATAAACATAGAGAGAATTTTTTATGACACTTACATAAGATGATGGAACAGTCCATATAACATTAGACGAGAAGTTCTGACACTTACATAGATGATGGACAGTTTCCTTAAACATAGAGTAGGAAGTCTATGAGACACCTTACATAAGATGATGACAGTTCCATAAAAGTAGACACTTACTAGATGCAGGACAGTTCCAATAGAGAGACTGTTATGACATTACATAAGCTTATGACAGTTCCATAAACATAGACGAGAAGTTATGACACTTACATAAGATGATGTCAGTTCCATAAAAATCATGAGAGAGAAGGTATGACACTTTACATAAGATGATGGACAGTTGCCATAACATAGAGAGAAGTTATGACATCTTGACATAAGATGCTGACAAGCTTCCCTTAACATAGAGAGAAGTTATGGATCACTTACATAAGATGATGACAGTTCCATAAAATAGAGAGAAGTTACTGACACTTACATACGATGATGACAGTTCCATAAACATAGACAGGAAGTTATTGACTACTTACATAAGATGATGACAGTTCCCTAAACATAGAGAGAAGTTATGACCACCTTACATAAGAATGATGACAGTTCCATAACACATAGAGAGCAGTTATGACGACCTTACAATAAGATGATGTCAGTTTCCATTAAACATAGAGAGAAGTTATGGACACTTACATAAGATGATGACAGTTCCATAAACCTAGTTCCATAAACATAGAGAGAAGTTATGACACTTACATAAGATGATGTCAGTTCCATAAACATAGAGAGAAGTTATGACACTTACATAAGATGATGTCAGTTCCATAAACATGGAGAGAAGTTATGACACTTACATAAGATGGTGACAGTTCCATAAACATAGAGAGAAGTTATGACACTTACATAAGATGATGTCAGTTCCATAAACATAGAGAGAAGTTATGACACTTACATAAGATGATGACAGTTCCATAAACACAGAGAGAAGTTATGACACTTACATAAGATGATGGACAGTCCATAAACATAGAGAGAAGTTATGACACTTACATAAGATGATGACAGTTCCATAACATAGAGAGAAGTTATGACACTTACATAAGATGATGACAGTTCATAAACATAGAGAGAAGTTATGACACTTACATAAGATGATGACAGTTCCATAAACATAGAGAGACGTTATGACACTTTACATAAGATGATGACAGTTCCATAAACATAGACGAGAAGTTATGACACTACATAAGATGATGGACAGTTCCATAAACATAGAGAGAAGTTATGGACACTTACATAAGATGATGACAGTTCCATAAACATAGAGAGAAGTTATGACACTTACATAAGATGATGTCAGTTCCATAAGCATAGAGAGAAGTTATGACACTTACATAAGATGGTGACAGTTCCATAAACATAGAGAGAAGTTATGACACTTACATAAGATGATGACAGTTCCATAAACATAGAGAGAAGTTATGACACTTACATAAGATGGTGACAGTTCCATAAACATAGACAGAAGTTATGACACTTACATAAGATGGTGACAGTTCCATAAACATAGAGAGAAGTTATGGCACTTACATAAGATGATGACAGTTCCATAAACATAGAGAGAAGTTATGACACTTACATAAGATCCCGGACTCTGCCTTGACGACCAACTTTGCCTGGAGTTTAGACCAGTGCTCTGGCCACTCGACCACGTTACAACAGAAGTGAGTGAGCAGTCATCGAATGTCGGCGACGATTTGCCAGTTACAGTCTGTGATAGTTTCCCGCTGCCTTCCGCCGATAGAGACTCAGTATGACTAGAATGGTTGGTCGTTTCTTGTTTCGCTTTCAACTTTGACCTGAGAGTGTCCTTCACCTTGTCTGTAGTTAGAGGTTCCTGTGACCCTTCTCCGTCGGTACAGGAGACGGGGGTGACAGGGAGGGTGCTGCTGAGATCCGAACCCTGGCCACTAACCTCACTGGCATTAGATAGCGTTCTGTGTTTGTGTAGGGTGGTCTGAGTGGCCTCTGACGATATTGCACTTTCAAAACCCAGAAATGGGTTATACAGGTCACTTGGTGTTAGAAGAGCATCTGACGTCACATCTGAAGAACTTTGGTGAAGGAATAGGGAATGGCGCGAAGTCTGTGGCAGAAGACTGCGAGAGTGACTCCTGGTTTGTGGAATGGATGAAGATGTTGACAAAAACGTGTGTGTGGTGTTGCTGCAGTCGTCAGAAGTGCTACCATCTAAGTTATCAAAACCAGTGAGCAGAGAAGTATATGAAGATTCCCAACTAAAGCCGGACGATGTGCGTGTCCAAGATGGCTGCTTTGGTTGTTTCTGTTCGAGTTTGGGATCGGTTGTTGTATGCAGACCAGGATTTGCAGAGGGAAAAGTAGTACATTCATTAAGTGGGGTTTGGGATGAAATAGTTGATCCATCTACACGTCTTTTCCTGGAAGGCTTTGTTAGAGTCCGGACTACAGAATTCTCTGCTCTACCCTGAGTATGTAACGTCGAAGGTGACCGTGAAACATCAACCGTCGGTCCTTCCCCATGCTCAGGAAGAGACGTGCTTCTAGTGTCTCTATCACTACAATAACCACTGTATTCATTGGGGTTGTCAAAGCTAAGTTCAGACACGCTTAGATCTAGCAATCTTGAACTATTTACACTCGAGACATATGAATCTTGGCCAGTGCTGCAATCTACCCCACGTGACCGGAAGTCTAAACCCAAATGTCGGTCTACTTGTGGATGGGGAAGATCGTGGGCAAGATGTGTGACTGTAGAGTGTGAAGGCCACTCCTGGCTTAAGTTAGTGGGTATTTGTATCCGAGAACTCACCGTCGGGGTAACAGATGCATCTGTGTAATGTTCCGATGAAGATGATTGAATCGTATGTGAGATAGGTGGTTGAGGTGTTTCTATGGTACATACAGTAACATCAACTAAATCGTTACCCCCAGACACAGACCAAGGAATACTGTGTTGTTGGTGGAATGGTTCTGTGTCGGGAAATATATCGGGGTTAATAATTAAATGACTAGTAATATTATCTTGTGAGTCGTGACAAGAATCAGAGGAGATAATTTCTACTGCAGCAACGTCCATTTCATGCAGGGTTAATTCCCCTGCGACAATAGCATCATAAGAGTTCCATGGATGCCCAGAAGACCCGGAGCAGAAAGAAGGATCGTTCAGGAATTCATAATAAGTTAAACCAGGTTCTGTAGGCGAGCAGAGGTTAGGGTAAGTGTCGCTCACGTCTGAAACACTACTGCATTGAACGCTGTAAGCTTTGGCATCGGTAAAATCTGCGCAGGTTTCCAAGATTGGCGTTTCCAAGCTCGTGTTTGTGTTCAAGGAAGACGGTCCTGCTGATTGAGTTGAGCTGATGGTAAGAGCTGAGGCCGTGCCCGGTTCTAATCTAACACTTGAAGAGGAAACAGCGACGTGAAATGTCAGCTGGTCACTACAGGGAACTGCCAGGTTGTCCAGCTGGTACTGACTCCCATGAAATATCTCTGACATTACAGGCATTGGTGTCATTATGGAGTCTTCTAGAGTCACGTGATCAGCGTAAGAATATTTGAGAAGGTCAGACACTAACGATGTGGGAATACATCCGCTGGTAGGTGGTTTGTGTTGGTCGGTTAAGGTCTTGTATGTCAACGAAGTCAGCAGACTAGGGTCAATGGAATTACGGTCAATGTTTGTGTCGCTGCTGCTTGTTGCCAGGCAACTGGCAACGTTAGTTGGCAGATAACCTTGAACTGATATGTCATTAGAGTTCATGGCTGTGGAACCAAATTGGAAACTAGTTCGCATATGGTCATTTTGTAAACTGTTTTCACCAAAATCCGCAGGTGAAGTAACTGCTATGTTGGAACCCTGCAGCTCATTGACTTGTGTTGGTTCATGTGAATCCAAGTTGTCAGAAGCTACGATGGAATATACAACATTATCTTCCGAATCACAATCGCCGGCAGATACTGCCATCTCAATCAAGCACTCAGCCCAGTCCATGACGCTCAAGGTCGAAGTGTTGGCATAATCTGTCGTCTGCGTGTCCACTTCTGACACTCCTGCATTCGGCCAGCAGGTCATTTCCGGGGTCACTTCGCCACAGTCCTGGGGGTCAGTCTCATGTCTGGACATGGCAAGTACAGAATTGATGTCCTTCATTTCTGCAGTAAACAAACAAAAAAAAAAAAAAACTAATACAATAACAAATATTAACAACATATGATAATAAATTTGATGCAGAAATAAGAAAACTAATCAGAATAGCCAAACTAACATCGATTAACATGAAACAGATTCTCACTTCTATAGGTAAGAATTCAAATTAAGAGTGGCCAAATGATTCATGTACTATACAACCTTCCATGGTGCAGAAACATACTTTTTACAAACTTATTTAGTGCCGAAGGATAATATATCGTCAGATGTGACCTCCCATTAGAAGAGAAGAATGATATATCGCCATAATAGGGTCATCGTCAACACCAAGAGATGGACTGGGAAAAGATTCTATGAAAGTGCCATGAATACAGACGAGGGGTTTGGAGATTCATAAACCGCAGATCTTATATGCGGAAATGACACTTTATGGTGCTGATAGATGAGGACTAAATGAAACTACCACGTGTGGGAGAAGCTGGACAAACTGGGGAGCTTGTGGTCTTGTAAAGTGTCACGGAGTCACGTTCCTGCCGATTGTCGTAAAGTGTCGCTGAGGCTAGTTCCTGGTGGTTGCCATAAAGTGACACAGAGTAACATGTATGACGGTTACGGTAAAGTGTCGCGGAGGAACATGTATGACGGTTACGGTAAAGTGACGCAGAGTAACATGTATGACGGTTACGGTAAAGTGTCACGGAGGAACATGTATGACGGTTACGGTAAAGTGTCACGGAGGAACACGTATGACGGTTACGGTAAAGTGTCACGGAGGAACACGTATGACGGTTGCGGTAAAGTGTCACGGAGGAACACGTATGACGGTTGCGGTAAAGTGTCGCGAGGAACATGTATGAAGGTTGTTGTAAAGTGTCCAGGAGGCTAATTCTTCATGATTGCCGTAAAGTGTCACGGGAACACTTGTCTGTCGACTGTCGTAAAGTGTCATAGAGACACGTTCATGAAGACTGAAGACAAATGTATCCCGCCGTTGGTTCAAAAGAACAAGTATACGCGTGTGAGAGACCAGAAACAGAGTAACAGATCTGTGTTAATTTACGAGAAAGGTAAAACTAGATCACTTAAACCCCAAAAATGCATTCGCCAGCAAGACACGCCAAATCGAGGAGAGAAGGAAGATGAATGAACAAACAGATGTCGCCCCAGTTCTGCCGGATCACAGCTTGTCCTAAATATACCAGTTTGCTGTCAATTACGTCATAATCCTACACCAGTAGATTCGTGGCTGCTGTTAACTTAAGTTTTGCGAGATCGGCTCGGCCCGTTACAAAAGCCAGATGAATACATGTGTGCATGATTCTGGCACTCATTTAGATGAAGAACTCAAATAAGATGACCACGCGTCGATGTAGAGTTGTTAGGTCAGCCTGCAGGCAGCTCATCTCAAGGCCACATCCTGGAGTTTACGTTGTTCTTGGAACCTGGTTTGAGATGTGTTTTCAAGATATTTTCCGTCTGCCATCTGCTCTACAGGTGTACTTGTCTCCGAGGCGCCAGGGACTTTTATTCTGCAGACGTGGCTAACGGGATGCCAGGGAAAGCTTCTACAGCGGTGACTAACAGCCAGACGCCAGGGAATGTTTCTACAGCCGTGGTCAACAGCTAGACACCAGGGAATCCTTCTACAGCCGTGACCAACAGCCAGACACCAGGGAAAGTTTCTACACCCGTAGCCAACAGCTAGACACCAGGGAATCCTTCTACAGCTGTGACCAACAGCTAGACACCAGGGAATCCTTCTACAGCTGTGACCAACAGCTAGACACCAGGGAATCCTTCTACAGCCGTGACCAACAGCTAGACACCAGGGAATCCTTCTACAGCTGTGACCACCAGCCAGACACCAGGGAAAGTTTCTACAGGCGTGGCCAGCAATCACTATAGGGATCCCTGGAATCGCGTCAGAGCTCCGGCATTTTTGTCAGAATTATACTGAGATAAATGCAAACAGGGCGAACAACTCGCTAGACATGGTTTTGAACTGGCTATATCTGGAATCGCCCTCGTGTACGTGGCAGTCTTGGCTGCTAAATCCACGCAGCCATGAACAAGTTTATGCAGGGCTTGGGGCCTGATGGATTAGAATCTGTGCTTTATTGGGAGAGCAAACTACTAAACGTAAACTTGCCCAGGAATCACGAACAGCCAACAACAAAAATGCTGGGGTTGACTGCTACGTCCTGTAAAGGATATGCACCTATCTGTTTTTCACTGGGAGAAGGAAAAAAAAAGAGGTGTGGCCAAACAAGAACACTACGCAGGAAGCCAAAGAAGATTAATAAACCAACACTGAACTGGTGTCGTCAGTCGATACACGCTGCGGGATTTACTGAGGGGATCCGAGCACTTATGGACTGAATGGTTCGATGTGCAATGAGGATGATCTGTCGGCTAACTAACTAACCAACTGAGAAGAAGAAGAAGAAGAAGAAGAAGAAGAAGAAGAAGAAGAAGAAGAAGAAGAAGAAGAAGAAGAAGAAGAAGAAGAAGAAGAAGAAGAAGAAGAAGGAGAGAGAGAGTGTGGGTTGAGGGGGGGGGGATTCCCTGACTGCCCAGTGGCCAGTACGCGTGTCTACCGGTCCATGTTCGAATCTCTCGCCAGGCGGGAAGTGTTTCAGAAACTTGCCCTGGCTCCCTCAAACCAGCCCGGCTTCACGTGGGTACCGGGTCGAGCCCTGGGAAGCCTAGGCGGCCGCTGTGATACTGACCACGTCGTGTGCCCACGGCTATAGACCAACATGGCGCTAGCACCATGCACCTAACCCACCTCACAGCGCGGGAAAGAGTCGTCCACTAGCACTTGTATTGCGTGACTTGTCTGCTTACATTATTTTATGTTGCTGCTTGTCTCTTGCTGTTTTTCTTGGTTTACATGATCGGTCTTACAGCGGCCTTTTGTCGGTCTTATATCGGCCTTGTATCAACCTTGTATCGGCCTTATATCGGCCTTTTGTCGGCTCTGGAGTCGCCTTCTAGTGGCCTTTTGTCTGCCTTATATCGGCCGTGTATCAACCTTATATCGACCTTGTATCGACCTTATGTCGGCCTTGTATCGACCTTATATTGACCTTATGTCGGCCTTTTATCGACCTCTGCTGACATGATTGGCATTTAAAAAAAAAAAAAAATAAATAAAAAAGTAACCACATTTTCGTATTTGCATTCACGGAGCATAGGATTTTATATAACATAGTCTGTTCTCTAATCTTTACTTCCTGTCTTTGCTCTTCTACGAGTGCAAGTCACTACCTATATAAATATTCATTATATTGTTTCAACGACGTTCAGGACTGACGAAAAGCCTCCATTTTCTTGTTCAATATTTGTAATTGGCGTGTCGGAGTCATGCATATTTTCTTACCCGAGTTAACGCAGAAGGCAAGCAAATAAGGTATAATACATGAGCAAACACGGCAGGCAGTGGAATGTCAGTCATTGCATCAAATACTTCACATGTCAGTGAATGTCAGTCATTGCATCAAATACTTCACATGTCAGTGAATGTCAGTCATTGCATCAAATACTTCACATGTCAGTGAATGTCAGTCATTGCATCAAATACTTCACATGTCAGTGAATGCAGTCAGCGCCATCTACTAGTGTCCTCGCCACAACACATTCCAACAACATTTTTCTGTAGCGCAGTCATTGCTCTTTTTATTATTTTGTTTTAATTTGTATTTTGCGTTCGCTCACTTTGAACCCGAGCGTTATCCACACACACTACTTCTAGTAGCACTGGACTGAATAGAACGTGTGGATTAGCTTTCCCTATAGCCAGTGCCCCTCGCCAGCAGGCCAACCCACTCTGACTTCAGAGGTACTTGTAATTTACGTCCGCAAGTCAAGGACGAGAGGTCAACATTTTAGTCCAACTGACCGGTGTAGGGGTTCAATTCCTCTCCCCCTCCCCTACCTCACCATCAGCACACCGAATGTTTAAGAACGAACGCTCTTATCCATTCTGGAGTATATTATTATCCTCATCATCATGTGCCATGCCGATAAGCGGAGGCGGTCATTTTTCGTCATCTCACACGATCACCAGAATCGTAGATCAGCGCTGTGTTTTTGTCCCGACCATTACATGCGACCAAGCCTTCAATATCTTTACTTATCTGCCTTCCTCTTGTTCTTTTCCCCTCAATCTTGTCATTTGTCACCGAGTCCTCCAGTTGATTTCTTCTCATAACTTGAATATACAGCCAGTTGATTTCTTCTCATAAAGTGAGTGTACAGTCAGTTTATTTCTTCTTATAACATGACTTTGTGGTCATTGTGATATGCGGGCAATTCATGGGCATTTGACTGTGTACACCATCAGAAACTTTGGGAAATCATAAGGGAGATAGGCTTTCCACCACATGTAGTACAACTAATAAAAATGTTCTGTCTAGACCAGGGGTCACCAAACTACGGCCCGCGGGCCGGATCCGGCCCGCGACGTCATTTCATCCGGCCCGCCGACGGTACTCGAAAGTGCTTGATATAACGTATGGAACTCGAAGCGTTGTGATACAATTTAAATATCAATATTATGTTTAGAATAATAGGTGATCTCCACACAAAATCAGTATTAACATCTGGAGAAATTAACAGCGCATTAAAAATGATAATTATCAAATGCTACGTATATTCAACACTACTGTATGGCGCGGAAGCTTGGACATTGAACAAGCAACTAGAAAGTCGCATGGAGGCCCTGGATATGTGGATATACAGACGAATATGTCGTATTTCGTGGAAACAAAAAACAATCAAATGCAAAGGTTCTAGAAAAACCGGGAATGAAGAGAGAGTTGATGAAAGAAATAAAGAGGAGGCAAGTGAAATATTTCGGCCACGTTAAAAGACATGATACTCATAAAAACCATACTGGAGTGGCAAGGTTGAGGGCAAGCGAGCAAGAGGCAGACAGCGATACAAGTGGAAAGATAACATCAAGACATGGACGAACATCAGCCTGATGTAATTTACAGTCAAGGCGAGAGACAGTGATTGAGATCCATTGTAGCCAACCTTCATTGTGGAGACGGAACCTGATTGATTGATTGATTTACACGTGCGGAGACTTCCTGGCTACTATATGTCTTAAATTTACAATTTTCAATTATAAATTATTGTACCTAGATGTTCTTGTTTATTGTAATGTTTACTTATTTCGCACTATCCCAAGTCCTTCCCCGGCTCGTTGTAGTGCCTCCTGCACTCTGACATTACCATGGTTTTAAGAGCAACACACATACACACACACACACACACACACACACACACACACACACACACACACACATCTTTCCCTCCCCCAGACGCGTCCTGCTGTCAACACAATCCCAATATTCCAGAAATACTTCCTTATTTTTGCCAGTCATCCATTTTATGGGTATGTAACAAGTATGTCTATGTTTGACAGTGATAGGTAAGTGAACTAGAAGTGTGAATAGAGGCAATAAAGTAGCAAACACAGCATAAAAATGCCATAGAAGCCTCGTGTTATTACGAAAATATTATCCCCGGCTCAGAAGAATTCCCCGGTCAAGGTGTTAATCGAGCTGGTCGTTAGTTACAGTTGAAGCTCACTGATTTGCAAGCAAAAATAGAGAAGCACAGAGAAGGAAAACTTGTTGAATTTTACCGCTACTTAGCTGATGTTGAGTTTCCGAAACTGAAGCAATCTGCCGCAGGCATGGCATCAGTGTTGGTCTCCCTGGTCTAGAGATTACACGAATTTCTCCGTAATCCCGTATACTCTCGTAAGTAACGTGATGTGTGCGAGAATTGGTAGCGGTTCTCTCCGCGTCGGTAACTTAGGGATATGTGAGCCGGTTGCTCAGAAAGCAATGGCAAACTAATGAGCGTAATCTTGCCAAGAAATCAACAATAAGCTGAAAGATGCTGATGTTGACAGCGATGTCCTGTAAAGTATATGGAAAAAAAATGGTATCAGTATTTGGAACAACTTATGTCTGTGAGCAAACATTTTCAAAAATGAAATATGTGAAATGAATACATCGAACGAGATTGATTGATGAACATTTGAAAGCAGTTCTCTTGATTGGTTGCAGCAATTCCAAACCAAACATGGATGAAATCTTGAAAGCCAAATGTCAGCTTCACAAATCTCACTAACCTTTTTTGCTGCTTAGTTTGTGAGATTCGGATATGTGCACACTAGGTCTGATGTAACTATCTTTGTTGCTAACGTCGCCTTCTTTGATAACCTTTTGTAGTAAATAAATATGTTTGTCTTTTGTGTGCATTGCACGCCATTCACCCATGATTAACTTAGTTTTTCGTATTTTTCCCCCAGAGCATTCATTCTGACTTGCTATGAGGTCATAGCAAGAGTCTGTTTGTCTGTCTGTCTGTCTGTCTGTCTGTCTGAACGTTAGTTGCATATCCTTTACAGGACACTTGCAGTCAACACCAGCATTTTTTACTGATGTTGATGTCTTGGTAAGTTTACGTTCAGTTGTTTGCCATTGCTTTCTAAACGACCCGCACCAATACCATAGCGTAAAAAACAGCGCAATTGGGTCTGCTGCCAAATTGCGCGCATCTGTGTTTCGAGCGCGGGTATACGGGATTACGATCCGCGTCCGTAAAACCTTCGCCACGGAGACGGTGAAAGTATTGTACAGAATTAGTATGCGGCCCGCGCTCGTCATTTTTTCAGTTATTCGGCCCGCCGAGAAAAACGTTTGGTGACCCCTGGTCTAGCTGAATGATATCCTCACTGTAGGTATCTTTAAAGTCGACACATCATACATTGAGCAGCCTACTGCTGGGATGTCCTCCAGCTCCATAAGCCTGGCCCCGTCGTTCCTTTGTAACAAAAGAATCAACCGCTGCATATACATTTATTAAGTTTCAGCTCATTCCCATAAAGGGTCTTTTGGTGCTCTCTGAACAAAAGGATTGTTAAAGCTCTCCCTAGCTTCTCGATAAATGGCAGAAATATGATTAGAGAAAGCAGACTGCAGTACCTGGGAATCACTTTTGATAGAAGCCTGTCCTTTAGGGATCAACTCAACTCACTTCCAACATAATTTCCAGATAATTCTAAATAATGTTGGTACTTATTTTAATTAGGTTGTGTCAGCCCCAGAATTGTCTTGGTCGATAAACCTGCTGTTGGATCGCTGTCTTGGTAGGCAAGCGTACTAACAACGATGTGAATTAGTCAAAGGGCGGCAACCTTCTCTTTTATAGATGTTTGGTTTTATAGAGCCTAAATAGTTTATTTTCAAAAGCACAATTTTTTAGTTAGGAATACTTTTATTTCTTAAAATCTACAATCAGAATCCTGGTAAAACTCTTTGAATATAAGTAAAGGTGATAGAATGCTGCACATCTGCTTGTAACGTATTGTACAAATATAAACTAGCTTACATTAAGGTCCTTGTAGTTAAAACTGTAATGTTTACATTTATGAAGGTGTAGTAGTTTGAATCTCTCTTGAAGGGGAATTGGTATGGCTGTTAGAGGCCGCCAAACCCAATAATGTTCTGAATATATTGTATGAGCGCGGATGTCCAAGAAAGAAGGCATGACACAAACTTTGTACTGAACAAATTATGTTTTTTTCTTTCTCTAACTGCGTAGACAGGCAGGCAGGCAGGCAGGCAGATAGATAGATAGATAGATAGATAGATAGATAGATAGATAGATAGAAAGATAGATAGATAGATAGATAGATAGATAGATAGATAGATAGATAGATAGATAGATAGAAAGATAGATAGATAGAAAGATAGATAGATAGATAGATAGATGGACGGGTGGTTGGGTGGGTGGATGGATAGTTAGGTGGATGTATGGAAAGTTGGGTGGATGGATGGATGGATAGGAATATAAGTAGGAATGTAGGTAGGTACATACGTAGACAGGTAGGTAAGCAGTTAAATATTCAGACAACTAGGTAAGTATGCATGTAGGTATGAACACCATATGACAGACAAGAAAATAAGCCGATTGGTAGGTATTACCAGTGAGTTGACATGAACACCATATGACAGACAAGCAAATAAGCCGAGTGGTAGGTATTACCAGTGAGTTGACATGAACACCATATGACAGACAAGCAAATAAGCCGATTGGTAGGTATTACCAGTGAGTTGACATGAACACCATATGACAGACAAGCAAATAAGCCGATTGGTAGGTATTACCAGTGAGTTGACATGAACACCATATGACAGACAAGCAAATAAGCCGATTGGTAGGCATTACCAGTGAGTTGAAATGAACACCTTAAAAGTGTGATAGACATGACAATAACCATGCCATTGTCTTGTAGCCTGTCAATATTGTTGTTGAGGATGTCAGGGCGAACACTGTGACATAACGACAGTTTAAAGATGGTCGCCCATCTTGTGACATTCACCAAAGGGGAACAGCATTTTCTTATCCGTGTCTTGGTTAGCTTTGGGGTGAAACCTGTAGAAATTCATCGGCGAACCATCTGGGCCATTATACATGAACACGCGTTAGATAGCTGATGGATTGGTTTGCTGGTTGTGTGGTTGGTTGGCTAGTTGGCTAGTTCGTTCGTTAGTTAGTTAGTTAGTCTAGTTACCAATCTACCTATTTACCTACCTATTTAACTACCTACCTACCTATTACCTGTCTGTCTTCTGTCTGTCTGTCTGTCTGTCTGTCTGTCTGTCTGTCTGTCTGTCTGTCTGTCTGTCGGGTATACGCGGTGTACGGGATTACGAACCGCGTTCGTAAGATCTTCGCCACGGAGACGGTGTACTGAATGAGTATGCGGCCAGCGCTCGTCATTTTTTCAGTTATCCGGTCCGCCGAGAAAAACGTTTGGTGACCCCTGTTCTAGACCAATAAATAGAGGTTAGAATATATAATGAGACATCAGATTGGTTTGACATCAAGCAAAGAGTCCGTCAGGGCTGTGTGCTGTCCCCCTATTTGTTTAACCTGTACGCCGAAAATATAATGAAATATATCAGAGATGATATAACCAAGGACAAATATACTGCCCTAAATTTCGGTGGTCATGAAATACCAGGGATTCGATATGCTAGTGATACAGTATTACTATCCACATCACATAATGCTATAGAAAAACTAAAAACCTCAACCCAAAAGAATAGCGAAAATCACATCTTGTATCTCAACATAGCAAAAACAAAGATAATGCATACAGATAAAACTAATATGGAGTAAGAAATATATGTTGATGAGGGAAAATTGGAGGTGGTGGAAAATGTCGAATATCTTGAGTCATTAATTACTAGCAATGGTGACACAATGAAAGAAATTAAAAGACGAATATCTATTGCTCTTCAAAGACTAAAACAGCTATCTTATAAATAAATTGTGGAGAGGGACAGAAAAAACTACAAAAATTAGATTTATAAGAGCATGCATCTTTCCCACTGCAACATACGCCTGTGAGACCAGGACACTCACTAAACAAGCTGAACAGCACATAAATGCCTGTGAAAATAAATGTTTTAGACAGGTTCTAAGAATATTTTGGATACAGATAAGAACAAATGCATCCATTCGACAAGATCTGAATATTGAAGAAGGCTGGCTATTAAAGACGATAAAACAAAGAAAATTGAAATATTTTGGTCACTTGAAACGTCATGAAAGTTTGGAGAGAACAATAATGGAGAGGTATATGCCCGGGAAGAGAGGAAGAGGAAGGTCAAAGAGAAGATGGGTGCAGGATGTGGCGGATGATCTCCAGATGGATGTGTCGGATGCTGGACATCTTTGATTGAGAGGTTTGTTTTTATCGTGTATCCAACGGTTTCTGGTAACATTCCAATCATGTACTTCTAACACCAGCCGTACAACAACCACGGCGTGTTCTGGGAGCTGCGGCATACAGCTGGATATACCTCATCCATGGGGCATCTGTAGGCCAAGAACATGTGGATCACTCGGGCATGATTGGCGGTTATAGCCCGGGCAAGGTCTTCAACGTTGTGTCGTCACTTGGCGGTCAGAGCACTAGTCATACAGCTGGATCAGCTAGACATACAGCCAAGAGTATTTTGAGAACAGTAAGGGGAGAGGAAAGTGGAGGGGATAAGAAGGAGGAGCCGAAGAAGAAGAAGAAGAAGAAGAAGAAGAAGAAGAAGAAGAAGAAGAAGAAGAAGGATGAGGAGGAGGAGGAAGAGGAAGAGGAGGACGAGGGTGGGAGGAGGAGGAGGAGGGTGGGAGGAGGAGGAGGAAGAAGAAGAAGAAGCAGAAGAAGAAGAACCATAACAAGAACAAGAACAAGAACAAGAAGAACATACCTGTTTATGTACAGTATGACACATCAGCACTTCTGTTTTGTTGTCCACTCTTTAGGTTTTGATCCGGTCAATACGTCCACTACGGCGAATTCTCTATCTAAAGTTTCGAATTCCTGTGTCAGAAAATATTACATTTCTCCTAAAGGCAAAGGCATTTTTAAAAATATCTATTTTAAAAAATTATATCGATATTCTAAACATTCACGAATTGTAGCCTTTAAATTTAACTTGTATCATCACAGGTATTGAGGGACACTCATAGAAGTAGTATAATATTTTTTCTTCTTATTTAAAGCAGAACCACGCAACACTGGTCCTTGTAGATACTGTCTCCGCTACAATTTAGTGTCTATGCAAGGCTTGTCGGAAACCCTCAGTTTATATTTCAAGCCGCCGCGCGAAGTTGCCCATGCGTGTCAACGATATCGCGCGACGTAGCCTCGCTCTGAGAACGATATGCAATAAACCTCGAAGAGCTATTGGCTGTGACGTAGAGTTCTGGTGAGTCATGACACGATATGCTAATCTGAAGCACTATTTTAAGACGACATGCGGTTTGTGAATGGGAGACCTTGTTGTTAGTTTCCAGAAGCGGTTATCGGGGATATAATAAACGTTATACATCTTTATCACACTGCATGTTTCATGTTTATGTTGTCCTGCAGTTCATACTTAATTAAAGGCAGACAGTACATGACTCACATGTCAGGCAACCTAAGTGTCATTGATGTCCCAATGCGATATTGTCATTGAAACATCAGCAGCATAGACAATATGGCATAAGTGTCCAAGCCTGTCCACAAATGCTCGGGTTCTGGGCCAAATCTAGTTGGTGGTATTCCTCCATGACCCCGTTTAAGACACCATCTCATTTCATCTTGTTCCTCTTGTACCTTGCGGTGTCGAGGTGAAGTATAAACAGCGGAAGAGTGTCCGTTTATGGGCTTCACATACGAGATTCCCATGGAGTCTGCTATTCCCTCTGTCCATCGTTTACGTGGTCGGCCTCTTCTTCTTTAGTCTGTACATCATTGCTTGTTGTGGTATACTGTGTAATTTAGTTGAGTCGGCGGATCAACATCACGCACACGGGTGTAACCCATAAGTCCTCCGTTCTCCTCCTAACTCAAACCTGAGTCCGGAGAATCTCAGCTCAGGGCACAAACTCCGTAGCACCGGCGAGGATCCTGAAATACTGCGGCTAGATTTTTAACTCGAAATTTGGCCCGGGCAGCGACATTAGGCTACTCTTTTTCGATTTCCAACTGCCAAGGGAATTTTCGTGCGCAACAATACACACGGGCGTCAGATCTCACTACCCAGAGACCAGGGGCTTGAACCCGGGACCTCCAGCACTTAAGGCGGACACCATACCCCGAGACCACTCAGCCCCTTGTGGTATATTGTGTGTTGGTAACCTGCTGACATGGCCAAACCATTTGCAGTTTAAGACAATCCAGCATCATTTCTCTCGGGTCTGACTCTTATTTCTTCTGAAGTCGATCTTTCTCAGCAGCACGATGTTTTTTTTTTTTTCAAGGTCTCGCCACTCATAATATAACCAATAGAAAATACAAACACGTGGGTGTATGTAGCTCCTGCGAAAAGATGAGGCATATCTTTTAATGGACTCCACAAAGGTGAACATAAATCACAGAGTGAAAATCTCCCAAAACAAGAGGCACTCAAAAAATATATTATAATAAAATATAAAAATTAGGATACAACAAACAACGTTTTGATTATATAAATCTTCATCAGGGACGGAACAATACAAAGAGATCTAAAGAAAAAAACAACATACAATTATAAAATTATAATAAAACACAACTCCTTCGTTGTCAAAATCAATATTTCTGCTATCATTCCCCTCTTTCTATTTTTCATACCATGTGACATTTCTCTTCTTTAGAAATGTTATATTGACATTTCAAAACAAACTTTCCAACCCAATCACGTGTCGTCATCATATGGTTTCAATCCTCGCAACGTCCAAATAACAACAATGCTTGTTTTTATTTACATTCACATTTCTATGGAAACGCGCCATTGAAAAATCCCTTCATATAACACAATTTTTGGAATAGCCATCCTCACGTGAGTCTTGGAATAGACACTACGTCATTGTCAATATACCGATGGCAACCAATCAAAATCTTTACAGCGGGAAAACCTGGAAACTCTAAGCCAATCATCGACTTCAGATTAACCCCGAGGAGAAACCTCTATCACATGAGTCACCAGAGCTGTCCCAGATTATAGGGTGATTCATTAAAGCGTGTATGTTTTCTCATTCACCCAATCTGACGAGAAATTTTAGGGCAAAGTTTATGAATATTCAGCATTGCAAATCACAGTCACGTTACTCTTACTGTCAGTTGGCAGGGATCATGGGAGGACCACACTGACGTCATTCTTACCATACATTTAATGCAGTATATATATATATATATATATATATATATATATATATATATATATATATATATATATATATATATATATATATATATATATATATATCTGTGTATGTGTGTGTATGTGTTTGCGCGCGCGTGTGTATGTGTGTGTGCGCGTGTGCGTTATTTACGTGTATTTGTTCATTACTAAGAATTTCAATTTCTGTTACATGTTTTTGTTGTTATAGTGATTCAAAGCAATGTTTTCCTGTAGTGAAGAATTTAAATAACGAAGACACAAACAATAGATTGCACGATTTATTGCCTGGCATATTTTGCTGCATCTCGTCATAGTTATAGTGATTGTTATTATTATTATTATTATTATTATTATTATTATTATTATTATTATTATTATTACTATTATTATTATTAATAATGATTAATAGTGTCTAGAAACACAGAAGAAGAAGAAGAAGAAGAAGAAGAAGAAGAAGAAGAAGAAGAAGAAGAAGAAGAAGAAGAAGAAGAAGAAGAAGAAGAAGAAGAAGAAGAAGAAGAAACAGAGGTGGAGAAGGATAATGGGAAGAAGAAGTACGAAAAGGAGAAGGCAGAGAGAAAATACGAGAAACCAGGACTGCAGCAGTGTGACTATATAACACGATGCAACTAGGTAAGTGTTTATAGTGGGAGAGAGAGACATCTAGGTAAGTGTTTATAGTGGGAAAGAGAGACATCTAGGTAAGTGTTTATAGTGGGAAAGAGAGACATCTAGATAAGTGTTTATAGTGGAAAGAGAGACATCTAGGTAAGTGTTTATAGTGGGAAAGAGAGACATCTAGGTAAGTGTTTATAGTGGGAAAGAGAGACATCTAGGTAAGTGTTTATAGTGGGAAAGAGAGACATCTAGGTAAGTGTTTATAGTGGGAAAGAGAGACATCTAGGTAAGTGTTTATAGTGGGAAAGAGAGACATCTAGGTAAGTGTTTATAGTGGGAAAGAGAGACATCTAAGTAAGTGTTTATAGTGGGAGAGAGAGACATCTAGGTAAGTGTTTATAGTGGGAGAGAGAGACATCTAGGTAAGTGTTTATAGTGGGATAGAGAGACAACTAGGTAAGTGTTTATAGTTGGAAAGAGAGACATCTAGGTAAGTGTTTATAGTGGGAGAGAGAGACATCTAGGTAAGTGTTTATAGTGGGAGAGAGAGACATCTAGGTAAGTGTTTATAGTGGGATAGAGAGACAACTAGGTAAGTGTTTATAGTGGGAAAGAGAGACAACTAGGTAAGTGTTTATAGTGGGAAAGAGAGACAACTAGGTAAGTGTTTATAGTGGGAAAGAGAGACATCTAGGTAAGTGTTTATAGTGGGAAAGAGAGACATCTAGGTAAGTGTTTATAGTGGGAAAGAGAGACATCTAGGTAAGTATTTATAGTGGGAAAGAGAGACATCTAGGTAAGTGTTTATAGTGGGAAAGAGAGACATCTAGGTAAGTGTTTATAGTGGGATAGAGAGACAACTAGGTAAGTGTTTATAGTGGAAAAGAGAGACATCTAGGTAAGTGTTTATAGTGGGAGAGAGAGACATCTAGGTAAGTGTTTATAGTGGGAGAGAGAGACATCTAGGTAAGTGTTTATAGTGGGAGAGAGAGACATCTAGGTAAGTGTTTATAGTGGGAAAGAGAGACATCTAGGTAAGTGTTTATAGTGGGAAAGAGAGACATCTAGGTAAGTGTTTATAGTGGGAGAGAGAGACATCTAGGTAAGTGTTTATAGTGGGAGAGAAAGAGACATCTAGGTAAATGTTTATAGTGGGAAAGAGAGACAACTAGCACAGACACATGTACACCAGACAGTATACATGTCTCTCTTGTTTTGCCCGATGATGTCCCCCTGTAAGCATGGCTCAGCCATCCCCGTGTGATGGTGTCCCCCTGTAAGCATGGCTCAGCCATCCACGTGTGATGGTGTTCCCCTGTAAGCATGACTCAGCCATCCCCGTGTGGTGGCGTCCCCCCTGTAAGCATGACTCAGCCATCCCCGTGTGGTGGCGTCCCCCTGTAAATATGAAGAAACACACATAGTAGTGTTTGGCGTTCACAGAAGGAGAAGAAAGAAGTAGAGACTAGACGACGCACTATCTCAGTGTTTCCCAACGTGGGGCCCATGCCCCACAGGGGGAAATTCGATTGTTAAGGGGGGCAATTCGAAAATTGAAGAAATCGGCTGGATATAACAAAACGGGGAGACTTGAGACTGAAGTTAACTAAATTGGAACCTGACATAAAATCTCTTTGCAGCAAGCATCAAGTGCAAGGATCTCACTAAATTTAAATAATAACTAATTACTAATAATTAAAATAATATAGAAAAATCTTTCATTAAAATTATTTTGTACTTGAATTTCAGTTCTCCATTTTTTGTTTTGAAAACTTACTGTGTTTGCTCAAAAATTTCCTAGTGATTTCTTCCTAAAACCTATCATTCAAGTTTCTTTAGTGAACATTTCAATTTTTTAATATTAAAAATAATGTATATGTTGGGGGGGGGGGGGCAATATTAATTTTAGAAAGGCATAGGTGGGGCATGGTACAAAAAAGGTTGGGAAACACTGGACTAGACAATATAAAATTTGAAAGCTATAGTTACCGACCGGGATTCGAACCTGTCGCCTTCAAATGGCGACAGCGTCTCGCTGCAGGAACAAGTGTATTTCGACGCATGACCAACTAGACACTCAAAAGTGTCTAGTGAGTGTCTAGTTGGTCATGCGCCGAAGTACACTTGGAGGTGACAGGTTCGAATCCCGGTTGATAACTATAGCTTTAAAATTTTATGTTGTCTAGTAGTGCGTCCTCTAATCTGTATTTCCTTCTTCTCCTTCTGTGAGCGCCAAACAATACTACGTGTGTTTATTTATGTAACTGTTTCAGTGGCCTCAACTGGTTTCCAAATTGATTCCCTGTAAATATGGCTCAGCCATTTCTGTGTGGTGGCGTCCCCCTGTAAATATGGCTCAGCTATCCTTGTGCGCTGGCGTCTCCTTGTAAACATGGCTCAGCCATCCCTGTGTGACGGCATCCCCCTGTAAGCATAGCTCAGCCATACCTGTGTGGTGGCGTCCCAGTGTAAGCATGGCTCAGCCATCCCTGTGAGATGGGCTGTGGTACATGTCCGAAGTGATGCCACGCCCTCGCCCGAACTGAGAAGAACGTTTGACAAGTGTCAAAGACTCAACCGCATCCCCTCCGCCAGGGAGAGCGGTCAATCCTAGAGGGACCAGGAGGAGATACGGTTGCCCGAGGCAAGAGCAGGGGAGATGAGGGAATCGTGGAAGGTTAGCCACTCCCTCAGAATACACGCAGGGCGGTGTCAGAGAGTTAGCACTCTAATCACGATACCACCGCACCTCATGAAGCCAGAGCACAGTTGAGTAGACACTCAACAGGCCAACGTTTTGCCAGCAGCGTGCGATGTGAGGTAACACGCACGAACGGAGAAGGTCACCCCCGCGGGGTGTGTAACCACGGGAGAGATGTCCGGCAGAGGGGAGACTGGACTTGGGGCGTTCACATCGTTTAGAATAACGTTAGGGGTTTTGGGTTCACTCGTAGATAGAGTTAGCATAGGTGTTAGCAGTTTGTGTTAGATAATTCTGTGGCTATATATGTGTATTGCATTAGCGGACTGTTTACCGCTTGTAAGCGAGCCAACGGCAATAAAACTGGACCATGCATTTTGCCTCCCACACGACTTGCAAGTTGTCTTGTACGAGTGTGTGAGAAGTACCCGATGAAACCTGTCAGTTAAGTTGTTGACAGGCCAGGGTAATTGTGGTTGTCAGAAGTGAAGCTTGAATGTAATATTCAAGCTACTCCACTCGTCCACGAGGCTCTAAGACGAGGGTTTAATTTGTGTAGTGACGATGATTTGTGCAGACGAGAGAAATTTGCAGGCTAGAAATGTGCCTATCGTGACGTATTAAACTGTTTAATTGTGTTTATGAAGTATTTATGTAGTGTCAAGAAGTGGTGCTTGGACGAAAGCGCCAAGCTAATACCCACAGTAAATGGTAATTTATGTAGTGAGATTATGTATTCATCAAAGCTGTAAGTATTAATATTCTTGCTTTCTCATATTTATTTATATATTTACCTTTTTGTTGAGAAATGAGTACCAAAAATGATTCAGGGCGGAGCGATACAAAACAAAGCCGACAATATCGATTTTTCATCGCGCTGTGCTGTGACGTCAGATGATTGACAAAGTGTCGTCTGGGCTCATTAGCATACAGCAATCGAGGGTGTAGAAATTGGCTAAACAAGCTGCTCGCCTGAATCGGTACGTTATATCATTTATTATTTATTTATTTCAACTACTAAAGGAATATATTTTTATTTAAACATTATGATGTTATTTTTATTCGTTAAAACGGGATATGCATTTTTTTTGGTAACTCTCTGTGTTTACCGTCACGAGGGAAAAACTTTTTTTTTGGGCCTGGCAGATGATACTTGCCTGCACAAAAATACAGAAATAAAGAGATTAGTAACATAAAGCAATAACTGATAGAGCAAAGACAGGACATTGAATTTAATTTTTTAAAATACATTATTCTAGTTTTTCGAAAAAATGTCTGTCATTGTCTAAGTCATTGTCCATAGGGGTCGGGAACATATCGTGTAATAGGCCGATTACTCGGCCCTGCATATCAAAGGGCGAACTACACGATTTCGGCCCCGTGCAACCCAAAATAGTTTGCTGGTAACGACAGGTCTCCCCCCTAAAGTACCAAGGTGACCTGTGGCAACGGAGTTCCGTTCCCCCATCTCGGGAACGTTAAAGTGAGTACACTTATATTTTGGCATGCAAGTTGATTATAGTGCATCTCTTTTTTAGTTGTAACGCGTTGACATTTGTATACTCTGTTTTCTGCAAGATAAATCTGGGCAGGGTATAAACAAAAGCACAACTGATAGTGATCGATAAGAAAAAAAAATAACCTACAAAGAAAAATAAGTGCATAATAAACAAAAACATGGCAACTTTTTCAATTTTTATAAAAGAGGCAAAAAAAACTAGAATTAACAGGAAAAGAGCTAAACAATAGAGACAGAATTTAAAAAGCAAAAAAAGAACAAACACGAAAAGAGAATGCGGAGAGGGACGAACGTGCACAAGAAAAAAAACACCAAAAAGAACTAGCTGAAAAAAATAAAAAAGCAAAAAGAGTTAAGATTAAACAAAAAAGTTACAACAAGAGAAGGACATGTAACTAGCTGAGATAAACAAACAAAAACAGCTAGAAGATGAAAAACAAATTAAGCAACAGCAATACAACAAAAAAAGGAAAAAGAAGAACGAGATAGAGAACATGATAAGGATATTAGCTAAAGCAATTAGATCAAGAGAAAGAATTAAAAAAAAAGGAATTAGATCTAAAGCAAAAGAAAAATAGATGTTAAGGAAAAAAAACCAAGTAGAATCAGAGAACAATTAAAGATGAAAGGCATGGAGGAGACTCACACGCAGAAGTCTCTGCCACTAAACTAAGAAGTCAACAGAGGAAAAAAAAGTTTAACCGACCGGGATTCGAACCTGTCACCTTCAAATGGCGACAGCGTCTCACTGCAGGAACAAGTGTATTTCGACGCATGACCAACTAGACACTCAAAAGTGTCTAGTGAATGTCTAGTTGGTCATGCGCCGAAGTACACTTGGAGGTAACAGGTTCGAATCCCGGTTGATAACTATAGCTTTCAAATTTTATGTTGTCTAGTGCGTCCTCTAATCTGTATTTTCTTCTTCTCCTTCTGTGATCGCCAAACAATACTATGTGTGTTTATTTATGTAACTGTTTCAGTGGCCTCAACTGGTTTCTAAATTGATTCCCTGTAAATATGGCTCAGCCATTTCTGTGTGGTGGCGTCCCCCTGTAAATATAGATCAGCTATCCTTGTGCGCTGGCGTCTCCTTGTAAACATGGCTCAGCCATCCTTGTGTGACGGCATCCCCCTGTAAGCATAGCTCAGCCATACCTGTGTGGTGGCGTCCCAGTGTAAGCATGGCTCAGCCATCCCAGTGAGATGGGCTGTGGTACATGTCCGAAGTGATGCCACGCCCTCGCCTGAACTGAGAAGAACGTTTGACAAGTGTCAAAGACTCAACCGCATCCCCTCCGCCAGGGAGAGCGGTCAATCCTAGAGGGACCAGGAGGAGATACGGTGCCCGAGGCAAGAGCAGGGGAGATGAGGGAAGAGTGGAAGGTTAGCCACTCCCTCATGAATACACGCAAGCGGTGTGCAGAGAGTTAGCACTCTAATCACGATACCACCGCACCTCATGAAGCCAGAGCACAGTTGAGTAGACACTCAACAGGCCACGTTTTGCCAGCAGCGTGCGATGTGAGGTAACACGCACGAAGGAGAAGGTCACCCCCGCGGGGTGTGTAACCACGGGAGAGACGTCCGGCAGAGGGGAGACTGGACTTGGGGCGTTCACATCGTTTAGAATAACGTTAGGGGTTTTTGGGTTCACTCGTAGATAGAGTTAGCATAGGGTTAGCAGTTTGTGTTAGATAATTCTGTGGCTATATATTGTGTATTGCATTAGCGACTGTTTACCGCTTGTAAGCGAGCCAACGGCAATAAAATGGACCATGCATTTTGCCTCCCACACGACTTGCAAGTTGTCTTGTACGAGTGTGTGAGAAGTACCCGATGAAACCTGTCAGTTAAGTTGTTGACAGGCCAGGGTAATTGTGGTGTCAAGAAGTGGTGCTTGGACGAAAGCGCCAAGCTAATACCCACAGTAAATGGTAATTGTGGTTGTCAGAAGTGAAGCTTGAATGTAATATTCAAGCTACTCCACTCGTCCACGAGGCTCTAAGACGAGGGTTTAATTTGTGTAGTGACGATGATTTGTGCAGACGAGAGAAATTTGCAGGCTAGAAATGTGCCTATCGTGACGTATTAAACTGTTTAATTGTGTTTATGAATTTATGTAGTGAGATTATGTATTCATCAAAGCTGTAAGTATTAATATTCTTGCTTTCTCATATTTATTTATATATTTACCTTTTTGTTGAGAAATGAGTACCAAAAATGATTCAGGGCGGAGCGATACAAAACAAAGCCGACAATATCGATTTTTCATCGCGCTGTGCTGTGACGTCAGATGATTGACAAACAGTCGTCTGGGCTCATTAGCATACAGCAATCGAGGGTGTAGAAATTGGCTAAACAGCTGCTCGCCTGAATCGGTACGTTATATCATTTATTATTTATTTATTTCAACTACTAAAGGAATATATTTATTTATTTAAACATTATGATGTTATTTTTATTTCGTTAAAACCAGATATGCATATTTTTGGTCATATTCTCTCTGTGTTTACCGTCACGATGGAACTATTTTTTGGCCTGGCAGATGATACTTGCCTGCACAACACGTACAGAAATTAAATAGATTAGTAACATAAGGCAATAACTGATAGAGCAAAGACAGGACATTGACATTTAATTTATTTAATACATATTCTAGTTGTTCGTGAATCTGTCTGTCATTGTCTAAGTCATTGTCCATAGGGGTCTGGGTTAACATATCGTGTAATAGGCCTGATTACTACGGCCCTGCATATCAAAGGGCGAACTACACCTGATTACGGCCCTGTGCACCAAATATAGTTTGCTGGTAACGACACGTGTCTCCACCCTAAAGTACCAAGGTGACCTGTGGCAACGGAGTTCCGTTCCCCGATCCTCGGGAACGTTAAAGCTGAGTACACTTATATATTTTGGCATGCAAGTTGATTAATAGTGCATCTCTTTTTCAGCTTGTAACGCGTTGACATATTTGTATACTCTGTTTTTCTGCAAGATAAATCTGGGCAGGGTATAAACAGAAAGCACAACTGATAGTGATCAGATAAGAACAAACATAACCTATCAAAGAAAAATAAGTGCATAATAAACAAACAACATGGCAACTTTATCAGATTTCATAAAAGCAGGCAAAGAACTAGAATTAACAGGAAAAGAGCTACAACAATATGCAGATCAGAAATTTAAAGAAGCAAAAGAAGAACAAACACGAAAAGAGAATGCGGAGAGGGACGAACGTGCACAAGAAAGAGAACACCAAAAAGAACTAGCTGAAATAAATAAGCAAAAAGAGTTAGAGATTAAACAACAACAGTTACAACAAGAGAAGGACATTGCTCAACTAGCTGAGATAACAAAACAAAAACAGCTAGAAGATGAAAAACAAATTAAGCAACAGCAATTACAACAACAAAAGGAAAAAGAAGAACGAGATAGAGAACATGATAAGGATATTAAGCTAAAGCAATTAGATCAAGAGAAAGAATTAAAACAAAAGGAATTAGATCTAAAGCAAAAAGAAATAGATGTTAAGGAAAAACAAATCCAAGTAGAATCAGAGACACAATTAAAGATGAAAGGCATGGAGGTAGACTCACACGCAGAAGTCTCTGCCACTAAACTAAGAAGTCAACAAGAGGAAAATAAGTTCAACAAATACAAAAATATTATCAAACCATATTGTAAAGATGACTCCATATCAGCCTGGACAGAGAACGTAGAGTATCAATTTAAATATCACCAAGTTCCTTTAGATATGTGGGCTCCTATTTACATGAAGAATCTAAGTGGTGAGCCCCTTAAAGTAATAGAGTCTATTCCTATTGAACTTAGATCTAGCTATCAATACATCCATGATAGGATTATGCAGCACTTTTTACTTGATGCCCCTGGGTATCAAGTTCAGTTCTCAAATCTAAAACCTAAACCTAGTGAAACCTTTATTGATTATGTTTCAAATGTACAGAGTGTACTAGACAGGTGGCTGAAAGCAGCTAACATAGGAAAAGACTTTGATAGATTAAAAAACTTAATGGCTATGGACAAGGTTATATCTACCATACCTTCTCCTTTTGCCAAATTTTTGCAGCAGTCAGACATTGAAAACATCCAGCAATTCGAGAAAAAAGGCTCAGCATATTTTTCTTCTAACAGAGATGTGTTTAAGACCTCAAATGACTCTGAAATAGTTTCCTTTGTCAAAGACCAAACTAAAAACTACCAAAGTAATAGGAAACCTTATCAGAAATACGATAAGAAAGATAGGAAAGTGGAAAAATGTATCCATTGTCACCTGTTACATGATTCTTATGCTATGTGTGACAAATCGCCAAATTATCCGGCGCATCTTGAAAATGTAATCAAGATACAGCAAAGTAAAAGATCTGCATACAGGCGAGCAATCAAATGTTTTTTTTGTTCCTGTTATGGCCATTATAGTAATAAGTGCCTTGGCCGGCAGCGTATGAAAGCCAGTAATGCCATTTTGATTGACACCTCTTCAGATGGTGGTAGTGAGAATGAGTCTGAGAGTGAAAGTGACTTACCTAATAACCAAGCAGAAAATGTTTGTGGTGCATACGATATGTTGAGCTTCGACAGCTGTGAACGATGTCACCAATTCCATACAGACGCGAAACTAGAATGTGGACATACAGTACTATGCTCATCTGAGAGTGTAAACGCAGCAGTAGCCTCCAGAGGCAATCTTGTGTTCCACAATGCAATGGTCAATGATGTACCATGCCAGTGTTTGCTGGACAGCGGCAGTACCCTTATTGGTCTTCGAAAAGAACTGGTTAATCCAGGTGATTACACAGGTGATACTGTCAAATGCCGTACATTTTCGGGTAACATTGAAATTTACCCTTTGGCAAAAGCCCATATTGATTCTCCTTTTCTCTCTGGTACCTTTACCTGTGCAATACTGAACAACCCTTGTACTGATTTAATTCTGGGGTGCTTACCCCAACTAAAACATTGTACGATTGATGAAATAGTTGCATGGGAAAAAGTAAAGGCAACTATTACAACAGCCAAAACAGACACTTCAAAACATCATAACATATTACAAGATGAGACACTACTGATGCTTTCTACAACCAGCACAGATGACACAAACAAACAGAAACTTTTACACCACCAGAAATCTACTCTTAATGTGTCTCCATACTTAAAATTGTTAAAGGTCAAAGCCAGAGTGACCAAAAATGCATCTTGTTTATTTAGACCTAAGAATGGCATTTCAACTACAGGTCATGCTACTGGTAACCATGAACAGGTGTTACCTGAACAACACCGGTTAACTATGCCAAAATATGCACATAAAACACCGGTGACTGGTCATCTTGCATACAACACCACCAGACCAGGGTTTTTCAAGAAGATAAAACTATGTTTTCATAATGTATTTGCGTGTAATGTCTGTCAACAATTGGTACAAAAGTTTAAGGGTAGACATCCTACACCTGAAGTACAACCTTCTATACTGGCTCCCAAGCCATTTGATAGAGGAAGGGTCAGTTCTACCACAAACACACAAACAACGGTGCAAGAACCAGTGATCTTGAACTTGATCAAGACAGATTTAGGCTACTTCCATACCAACGAAATGGCAACGACTATTCAAGGTGGTACATAACCATGGTACATGTTGACTATGAAATATCGATAAACAGACACTTAGAGATATTCCATGTCAACATGCGTAAACTTTACTTTTCAAGACAACAGACAGAAGTAGTGACAGACGAACATATTGCATCCACAGCTAATAATAAGACGACAGACATACACAACGCAACTACACTAGCTAGCGAGACTGGCAAATCCGACAATGTACATACATATAGTGAACTTATAGAATACACATGAATATATCAGAAGACTGATGACTGTACAAAACACTGACTGAAGCTCAGACATGGCTTTAATAGGTTGCGACTCTTCGGTCTCACTGTCAAACCGAGAAAAATCGAATTAGGCCTAACAGAAATTCATCTTGGGTCATGTCATTTTTCAAGATCAACTAAAGACTGACCAGAAAATTAGTACCAAAAGAATGAATCTGACCATGTCTACCAGAAATAATCAGGTCAGAAGCCTTCTGGAATTAGTGAATTACTCAGAAATTCAATATTCCAATGTTTTATAAGTATTTGTAAAATGAAATGTGAAAGATGCATTATTAATTTCTGCATTGCCAAAATTGAAAATTCTTTTTGTAACATTCCAATCCTCCGCTTGCCTAATCCGAGGTTCGTTTATTATTTTACGACAGATGCCAGCAGTACTAGGCCAAAGTGGTGAGGGCATCTCCCACCCGAGCTGCTACGTGAGCCGTAAGATCACACCTGCTGAGTCCAGAAATTGTATATCACAGGTGCAGCACTATGGGTCATCTATGCGGTAGCAAAGCTCCAGCGAGTTCTGACGGAAGGTGCGCTGCAATGTCCAGACTGACAACTCCCCGAGTGCGGTCATTCATAGCGTTATGCATCAAAATGACCGGATATTACAGGTGGTCACTAGTTTTACCATCTGAGGTAATAATACCTGAAATCCCACATAATAATGTAGAGTGATAGTTAGTACATGAATACAGTACAATATGCTATGTAAAATAGGTTACATATACACCCATGGTGTGCTTAAGAGTGTACCAAGTACAACGAACTATCATGTGTCCGTAGACATTAACTTAAGAACTGTGCTACAGAACTTAGATACTACCGTGTGAATCAGGACAGCTCATTTCCAACTAAGCTCCAGGCCGGTGTATCATTTGTGTGAAATGTAGAAAACAGTGTCAGAACAGTGCTAGATTTCAGACACATAAAGAATAAGCTACGACACCAGCGAATCTCTACACGTGCACTACCGAGAGAACACTATGATGACTGTGTAATGTATTTCAGATACCCAGGCAAAGTGTGTAGATATATTATGCCTATACAACCGAAGTACAAACATGAAGGCAAATACTAACCTGTGGAAACTGAATACCATGTATATAAACTTAATGTGATATGTAAAATAATAATTTTTTTTAAAAATAGTTATAAATTAGAGGTAGAATTAGGTAATATAATAGGTCTCATTTATTTTAATAGGATAATTAGTACAGTAATTAACCCATTTACTTAACTTAGAATTAAATTAAAATATTAGGTTAGACGTAAAAAAATAGGTAATTACAAGCTAAAGTAAAATTTTAATAGAAATAGTACCATTTAGAGTGTTACATTTCATTTAGTTTCAGTTTACGTTAGTTTATTCCATATTAGGGAAAACCATACCATCGATCAAACATTACCAGTAATTAGTATTATCAGTTTACATACATCATTTACATAATTTAGATTAAGAACATTAATCATATGATTCATTTTCAATCTAACAACAATAGATAGTATAGTATTAGAAAAGTACATAATTTATGTTCACATCATCCAGGTAATTAAGGTACATAACTCATATCACACTAATTACATTTAAATAGTTACATTACATCCCTTAGATTAGATAAACATAACGAGTAGGATAAACAGATAATATAATTAACATAATAGAACTTAGGTAACACATTAAATACTTAGGTATAAAAGGAGAATAGTTTATGATAATATAAAATATGATACCTTAGGTTAGTGTAACATACTAGATGATGAGATCAAAGGGACAAGCCATCAACCCTGTCTCGCCCATGTAAATATAATGTACATATATGACTCGTGCAATGACTAGCGCACAGTCATGAGGCTCAATCATCTCAAACTGAGCCAACTGTGTACAGTGTCACTCAACGGTTTTTAAATGATCAGAAGAATTAGTGTGGAAGGATAATAGATGTGTGACAGAGGTAAGGGTGAAAGGAGTATGACAGAAGTGTGAAAGTGAGAATGAATGAAAGATAGACGGGAGAGAATGCAAGCAGTCAGCAAATTCTTCTGCTGTCTGCAACGACTTTTAATATTGGTTGGCTAATGTTGGTTTTCGCTAGGGAAATTACGTTGGTGTGAATGTGTTGTCTGTGATATAGTTTAGAACTTAGAATACAGTATTTTGGGTCTCATAACAATGGAATGTAGTCACGAATTAGTGTTATACACCTGTTGTGGCCACATTGAACAAAATTATGGCACTCAAAAAACTAACATACATACACAGATAAGTTAGAAATATAGGGTAGAAGTTAGAGTAGTAGATTTATTACATCCAAACACGCAAACAACCAGAAAAACAAACATATAAATTGCATACACTATTTGCAGATCAAAGGCAGATAACTTTGGGGCCAGGGGACATAATAGACAACGAAGAACTAAATTAACAGTGAAATGAAGTCTTACGCGCGGAAGCGAAGAAGGTAAAGCCTGTCGCACACACTCTTGTAGATTGGTTGTTAAATATTATATGGGGGACATGAAGCAATTCATGTGTTGACCCTAATAGTCAACTTTGTATGGGTAGTAAGTTAATTTACTATGGGAGGGCAGGTCTTATAAGACAACGGTCCGGTTCAGACATACCTCTGATAAATATAATATAGCATGTGAGAAGGGGCTCACGCCAACCAGGCAAGTTTGTGGCGATTGCCAGTAGCCAAGTGAGGCTTTACTACATTGTGACAATAGTTGTTAATAGTCTATTGGAAAGCCCAGAGCCAGGTTATCTAGAGTCTTTGACAAAAATTAGAGACACTAATTTTTTGTGTAGAAACCTCCTTGCGTCACAACCAATAAGTGAAAGTTGATGACGCAACACAAGGGGGGCGGGTGTGTGTCAAAGACTCAACCGCATCCCCTCCGCCAGGGAGAGCGGTCAATCCTAGAGGGACCAGGAGGAGATACGGTGCCCGAGGCAAGAGCAGGGGAGATGAGGGAATCGTGGAAGGTTAGCCACTCCCTCAGAATACACGCAGGCGGTGTTCAGAGAGTTAGCACTCTAATCACGATACCACCGCACCTCATGAAGCCAGAGCACAGTTGAGTAGACACTCAACAGGCCACGTTTTGCCAGCAGCGTGCGATGTGAGGTAACACGCACGAAGGAGAAGGTCACCCCCGCGGGGTGTGTAACCACGGGAGAGATGTCCGGCAGAGGGGAGACTGGACTTGGGGCGTTCACATCGTTTAGAATAACGTTAGGGGTTTTTGGGTTCACTCGTAGATAGAGTTAGCATAGGGTTAGCAGTTTGTGTTAGATAATTCTGTGGCTATATATTGTGTATTGCATTAGCGACTGTTTACCGCTTGTAAGCGAGCCAACGGCAATAAAATGGACCATGCATTTTGCCTCCCACACGACTTGCAAGTTGTCTTGTACGAGTGTGTGAGAAGTACCCGATGAAACCTGTCAGTTAAGTTGTTGACACAAGACAAGAGTATCGACTTCATTGCCCCGGGTTTTCTCCCATATGGCTTGGTCTCTTTCCTCAGGACGACCTGCCGAAAGCGTCGCACACAGCACGAACTCCGTAGCTCCAGCGACGACTCCCAGGAGTCTCCGAGAAAATTATACTCTTGAACAGAACGACTTAGCCCGGAATTGAACCCATTACCTTCAGAACGCAAGACAGGCGACCACTGGCTACCGGGACTCCAATCCTAGAGAAACGTTTGGGGAGTCAGTCTATACAAATATATCCACATTCTGTCTCCAGAGAGACATCTCTGAACCACAAAGTCGCAAACGCTCCAGCCAACTTAAGTGGGGATTAAGCCGCCGAGATCGCGCATTTTGCAGGTCAAATCACAGTTTCATTGCTATGGGTTTTACTCCGTTTGGCAAGGCCTGTGTCGGAAGTTCGGCACGACACCTACCTAAAGCACCACACGAAGCACGAACCCCATAGCGACCGCCCGTGGTTTCCGGAAAAGCAGCACTCCGAACAATGCGGTGCCAAAACGAAACCGCGACCCTTCCCCCATACAGATACAGTGAGTATCAATACAACTATCCTTTACGACACTACCTCGACGACAGCCAAGCCTTGTCAGTAAAAATCTCCTATCATCTCGCTCGTCACTCCTGACCCCCTTTAATAGGGCGGGAACTGATTGTCCTCAGTATGTAAAGGACACCAGCACTCGGCATACACCCAGCCCAGGTTGTCAACATCTCACAC
This sequence comes from Cepaea nemoralis, assembly GCA_014155875.1. Taxonomy (NCBI): domain Eukaryota; kingdom Metazoa; phylum Mollusca; class Gastropoda; order Stylommatophora; family Helicidae; genus Cepaea; species Cepaea nemoralis. Next base: position 129,462 of record JACEFZ010028097.1, read on the forward strand.
GTGACCCGCAATCAATTTCAACAGTGTCTCCGCCGGAATGACAGCGGTGTTGGGTGGAGGAAATGCCTACTACAGTACAGTATTTCAGACATCAATAAGCAGTTTGTATTTATTCATTATTTCAATGAGAATTGTCAAATTTTATGAATATTCAACATTATTATATGGCCCAGAAGCATGGACAGTGAAAAAGTAATTAAAAGTCGAGTAGAAGTCCTGGAGAGGTTGAATACAGAAGAATATGTTGTATTTCAAGGGAACAAAAACAATCAGATACAGAGGTTCTAGAAAAAACTGGGAGTGAAAAGAAAATTGATGAAAGAAATAAAATAGAGGCAAGTGAAATATTTACGTTACAAGACTTATATACACCATGATAGAGGGTAAGGTTGAAGGCAAGGGAGGAAATGGTAGACAACGGTACAAGTGGGAAGATTACATCAAGAACTAAATGAATAGCAGAATGACAGAATGTACAATCAAGGCCAGAGACAAACAAGGACAACCATTGCAGCTAACCTTCAAGAGAGTGTATTTGTAACAACTGCCATTTTCTTGGGGGGGGGGGGGGGGGGGAAAAGGGACAGTGCGGTGTCATAACTGTCCCACGGAGCTCAAACTCCGCAACCCCGGCGACGACCCCCCACTGACCACGGAGCTCTGTGAGGTGGAAATCCCAGGAGAGGTTTCTCTCGTCACAGGGATCCACTGGCCACGGAGCCCTGTGAGGTGGAGATCCCAGGAGAGGTTTCTCTCGTCAAAGGGAACCACTGGTCAGACTAAGGGAGATGTGAGGTATCAGTCCACACAGAGACACCCCTATACTTCTATTATTTGTTTGTTGGCGCCCGCTTGCTTTGAACTCAAGCGTAATCCATACACACTACTTCAAGTCGTGCTGGACTAACTTTTGCGTGTGGATTAGCTTTCTCTATGAACAGTGACACTCACCATCAGGCGAACCCACTCCAACTTCAGAGATACTTGTAATGTACGTCTCCAACTCAAGGACGATAGGTCAACATTTTAGTCCAAACTGTCCGGTATAGGGGTTGAACCCCTCACCTCGGCATCAGCACACCGGATGTTTATGAACACGCGTTCATATCCATTCGGCCATGCTGACCTACCCTATATTACAATGAACGCCAAACAACACCTGTGTGTTTATTTATTAACTGTATTAGAGGTCTCAAATTGTTCTCAGATTGATATTTCTGGTGCTGGCTAGGGAGGCAGAGAAAGCACTGGTAGAGTGGAAGGCTGTAAGAATTTTTTGGAGACTCCTGTGGGTCGTCGCTACAGCTACGGAGTTCGTGCTTTGTGCTACGCTTTCCGCGCTGTGGAAAGAGACTGAGAGATATGGGATAAAACCTGGTGCAATTAAGTCGATCCTATCGACATTTAAGCGACTTTTTAAGTTCGAGAATAATAACAGCAACATCTAGAGCCACACATTCATAACGATACACATCCACAGGCCAATCCATAGTTACACAACTACAAGCTATATTTTTGGTTTGTCTCTTGTTTTTGAGGATTTTCACTTTATGATTTAGTTTCACCTTTATGGAGTCCGTTGTAAGGTATGTACACTGTGTGCGTGTTTAGTATGTCTCATCTATCCGCAGGAACTACACACACCTAACTGTTTGTATTTCATATTATTGTTGCAGCCGTTGCTTTTTTTTTTTTAATACAAGTTATAATATTATAGCTGCTAAATGGCATTGATTCTGTTTCTGTGGCACGTGCACACAAATAAATACACATACAGTGTGTGTATATGTGTGTGCTGTCTGTTTTATTTAGTAGTGTGTGTGTGAGTGTGTGTCTGAATGAATACGTTTTCCGACACTTAATATGCCACGCCCACATTTCAACCTACAATTTTGTAATGGTGCATTGTCAAGCCCACACCGGATGAATAAATAAGCGAACTGGGGTACGCTTTAGTTCACGACAAGTCTATCGATCCCTTCCTGTCTGATCACGTGGTGCTCCGTCACCAGGTCAGGCGTTATATTTACATAGCAGTGACGTAATTGGGAACCGTGGGATTTCCCTTTGTGCAATGTCAGAGAGTTCCAGTTTTCAACCAGGCACTTGTAAATATTATAATCGATTACGTGATAGTGCTTTAGTTGTGAACTGAGAAGACCTTCACTTATGTTAGGTTAATGCTGGCTATACGAGGTGTGGTGTCTAGTTCCCTGCCTTGTTCCTCCGTTGTTGCTAACCGTTTGTCCGTCAAAGTTAATAAATTAAAAACTCGCTTAAAAAAGTCGACAGGGTCGACTTCATTGCACCGGGTTTTATCCCATATGGCTCAATCTCTTTCCACAGCGCGAAAAGCGTCGCACAAAGCACGAACTCCGTAGCTCTAGCAGCGACCCACAGGAGTCTCCGAAAAATTTCACTCGTGAACCGAAGGACGCGGTCCGAAATTGAACCCACAACCTTCAGAGCCCGAGTCAAACGGCTTGACCACTTCGCCACATAGTTTCGCGTCAGTTTATTGTCACTCAGTTAATAAAGTTAAACGTAAACAATATTAAACTAGGTTGTGGAGATCAACATGGCCGAATGGATAAGAATGCTTGTTCTTAAACTTCCGGTGTGCTGATACCGAGGTAGCAGGTTCAACCTCTACACCGGTCAGTTGGACTAAACTGTTGACCTTTCGGCCTTGTCTGGACTTCTAGTAACAACATGTCCCCTGATCTCTGGGTAGTGAGATCGGACGCCCGTGTGTATTATTGCGCACGTAAGAAATCCCTTGGCAGTTGGAAATGGAAAAAGAGTAGCCTAACGGCGCTGCCCGGGCAAAATTTCCAGTTAAAAATCTACCCAAAGTATTTCAGGATCCTCGCCGGTGCTACGGAGTTTGTGCACTGAGCTGAGATTCTCCGGACTCAGGCTTGAGTTAGAAGTAGAACGGAGCACTTATGGGTTACACCGTGATGTTGATCCGTCGACTAAACTAACTAAATTAACAAACATTAGGGACTAGAGGACGCACTAGACAAATACAATTTGAAAGCTATAGTTACCGACGGGATTCGAACCTGTTACCTCCAAATGCCGACACCGCCTCACTGCAGGAACAAGTGTACTTCGACAATACGTGTGTATTTATTTATGAACTGTCTTGATTGCTTCGTTTCTTGCCAATCATCTTCAAAACCTGACCAAAGTACACGTGTACGCAAATCTGTAGTAACCAAACACAGGATGAAATATTTTATTGGCAACGTCTGCACACACGATGGTTGATAGTAATAAATAAAAACAAACAAGTTTATTCTGCAAGCCAGGGATGTTGGGTTCTTAAACAACATCAGATATTTTTTTTTACTTTTAAAGTTGCATATCCTTTGCAGGACGTTGCAGTCAATACCAGAATTTTACCGCCGTTGTTGATGTATTGGCAAGTTTTACGTTTAGGAGTTTGCCATTGCCTTCCGAACGACCATCTTTCATACCAACACATTAAAACCAGCGCGACACGGTCTGCTGCCAATCGGTCACTATTATGTTTCGAACTCGTATAAGCGGCATTACTGAACGCGTCCGCAACGCCATCGCCACGAAGTCCGGCAACATTAGACAAGCAGGCCCCCGGGAAGGTTAACCCGGTCAACAAATGCCCGCAGAAGTCGGATGTGTCGGCCTAACGGCGCAAGAACGCAGCTCTGCTGTAAACAGGCACAACGCAATCACATCCGAAAAAAAAACTCCGGATGAACGAAGAAGAAGAAGACAAGCAAGCCCACATACACCACTAGTAGGCCCACATATATACCACTAGTAGGCCCACATGTATACCACTAGTAGGCCCACATACATACCACTAGCAGCCACACATACATACCACTAGTAGGCCCACATACATACCACTAGTAAGCCCACATACATATCACTAGTAAGCCCACATACAAACAACTATTAGGCCCACATACACACAACTATTAGGCCCACATACACACCACTAGCAGGCCCACATACATACCACTAGTAAGCCCACATACATACAACTATTAGGCCCACATACATACAACTATTAGGCCCACATACATACAACTATTAGGCCCACATACATACAACTATTAGGCCCACATACATACAACTATTAGGCCCACATAAATACAACTATTAGGCCCACATACACACCACTAGCAGGCCCACATACATACAACTATTAGGCCCACATACACACCACTAGTAGGCCCACATATATACAACTATTAGGCCCACATACATACAACTATTAGGCTCACATACACACCACTAGTAGGCCCACATACATACAACTATTAGGCCCACATACATACAACTATTAGGCCACATACACACCACTAGCAGTCCCACATACATACACCTATTAGGCCCACATACACACCACTAGCAGGCCCACATACATACCACTAGTGAGCCCATATACATACAACTATTAGGCCCACATACATACAACTATTAGGCCCACATACACACCACTAGCAGGCCCACATACATACCACTAGTAAGCCCACATACATACAACTATTAGGCCCACATACATACAACTAGTAAGCCCACATACATACCACCAGTAAGCCCACATACACACCACTATTAGGCCCACATACACACCACTAGTAGGCCAACATACATACAACTATTAGGCCCACATACATACCACTAGTAAGCCCACATACACACCACTATTAGGCCCACATACATACAACTATTAGGTCCACATACACACCACTAGCAGGCCCACATACATACCACTAGTAAGTCCACATACATACAACTATTAGGCCCACATACACACCACTAGTAGGCCCACATACACACCCCTAGTAGGCCCACATACACATCACTATTAGGCCCACATACACACCACTAGTAGGCCAACATACACACCACTAATAGGCCCACATACACATCACTAGTAGGCCCACATACACACCACTATTAGGCCCACATACACACCACTAGCAGGCCCACATACATACCACTAGTAAGCCCATATACATACAACTATTAGGCCCACATAATACAACTATTAGGTTAACATACATACAACTATAAGGCCCACATACACACCACTAGCAGGCCCACATACATACCACTAGTAAGCCCACATACATACAACTATTAGGCCCACATACACACCACTAGTAGGCCTACATACACACCCCTAGTAGGCCCACATATACACCACTAGTAGGCCCACATATATACCACTAGTAGGCCCACATACACACCACTAGTAGGCCCTCATACACACCACTAGTAGGCCACATACACATCACTATTAGGCCCACATACACACCACTAGCAGGCCCACATACACACCACTAGCAGGCCCACATACACACCATCAAGACAAGCTAGAGGTAAGGCATGAAGCCCATATTTCCCCAGAAGGGGCAGCACACAAGCGCGGTCAGTATGCCCTCGCTGATGCTCACGAAACTCACTGGAATCTACACGCAGAAGCCACAAGCAATAGCTGGCGCAATGTATGACCTAGCATACCTGGTCAAGTAGTTATTGCTGTGCCAGCTATTGTTTGTTTAAATTCACCCAGGAAAAACAATGTAGCTTCTATGTTTAAATACACTCTGGGAAGACTGTTTGTAGCTTCTATGTTTAATTTCACTCAGGGAATATATAATAAGCTGTTTGTCTATAGTGAGGCGTTAGCAATTAAGCGGTTCCATCCGGTGATATGCGAACAGAAAGATTTCGTTTTAAACTTGATATTATTAATATTATCGTGGGAGGAAAATTATCCACATTCGAACACTACCTGTGACTATGTAGTTTTAATTGTTTCAGCTAAAGAATTAATCATTTGTTCATTTTATATGATGTATAACTCTGCAGTTTGCACCTGACGAGTTGCAGCGAAATATACCAGGCCATAAATCGTGCAATACATGGTTTGTGGTTTCTGCGTTTGATAACTCTGGAGATAGCAGCCCTTGGTTGACTCTTCATCTTGTGAAAACCGTTTTACAACGTCCGTCTGCTAGATTCAAAATGGTGATGATGTTGTTGATTGTCTTTTTAAGTTCACCCGCATGTCGTTTCTGAACGATTCTGTTCAATAGCCTCATTTGTGACGTCCACGTTCCCTATGAACATGATTTTATAATAATTTATGCCATTTTCGCTGGAGCTGGGATATATTTAAGGGTCGGAAAGTGAAATGGGATACAGTGAAAGTGAGAAAGATGAGGATAGTGGTGGTGGTGAATCTGATGGCGATGGCTGTCCGGTTCTGGAGAAGCTGCCCAAGAAACTTCGCGACAGATTGTTACCGTTTCAGAAAGAGGGTGTCAGGTTTGCAGTCGAGAAAAATGGAAGGTACTTCTTGTGTTATTATACTACATAGTTCTGTACTACTGTTAAGCAGACTGACATACGTTGTTTTGAAATAACGTTTTTTGTACTTTGTTCATTAATTGATAATTCATTTTGATTTTGAAGAACAAAACAAAACAACAATGATTCGTAACAATGCAGCAATCCAATAAGGGAGGCACTATTCGTAATTCCATTGCGAATAGAAAAAAATTATATTCGCAATCGAATTGCGGGAAGTAACAAACATGGCACAGCGTCTGCTCACTAGTCAATTTTAGTTTGGGCCATTAAGAAGTCTAAGAAGGTGGTTAATTTAAATAGGAATGTTCACTGTTGCGAGTTTAATTCTGCCGAATTCTCTGTATTTTTTAATGAATCACTCTTCTTCTTACTTCTGTCCGTTCTTTTGGCATCCCGTTTTATTTTACGTTAGTCCTGTTTAAATATCAAGAATAATTTTTCAGAACAGGTATCCCCAATACAAATAACGATCCCTACAAATAATTCTGTCCCCAGGCGAGTTCAAGAATTGTTAACTTTCGTTTCTGTACACTTACTGTTACAATACTAGGCATCCATGTTTGTTTACGTTACCATCCTACTATTTATGTCCTGATAATATCGCAGCAGTGATGATTCTCTCAATTTGACACTTTCTATGGCCTCCATTGCATCCTCTCTGAGTGACCCTGTTCTGGTCCAAGCTGACAGTCAGCAATGTGCTTCGCCTCAGAGAGACATGATTAGGCAATTCAAACACCAGGCTTTCGATTGACTGGCCTCATTAATTTGCTATGCATATAAAGTGCAGGAAAACCCGGTATATCTGAAGCAGGTGGAAAAGAGAGAGGAGAGAGATAGATAACGAAGATAGTGTGAGAGACAGAGATATGAAAAAGATGTGTTGAAAGACATTAAAGAGTGGTAAAGACAAGAAAGGGAGAGGTGGGAGACCGAGACTTAGAGCGAAAGAGAGAGAGAGAGAGAAGAACTCGTGTTCGGGTGGCTAAGCTCCTTTCCCAAGACAACAAAAGTAGAGGACAGATAAAAACAGAAAGACAAGTGTGCAGGTTCTTGTGCAGCAAGATAAACAACACCTAATGCACAAAATCTGTAGAAAACATATGCCTAAAGCGAAATCATCAGACTAGCATTGGTTTCATCTAATTCCTGAAAATGAAAAAAAAAAAAGTTGACTCCCCGTCGGTGAATCGAACCTCGAGCTCCCGCGTGACAGGCGGAGACACTAACCACTACACTACTGAAGACACGTTAACAGAACAACAAAATATTGTAATATGGACACAAGCACAGGAATAATCACGTGACCTACTTCGATTGCGAATATAATTTTTCTCTATTCGCAATTCCATTGCGAATAGTCACTCCGATCCAATAATATATTTATAATAAATATTATAGTTAGTAATCTTCCAATCCAATAGCCAATAATAATTAATAATATTACACGAACATTTGAGGCTTTTGTGTAGATGTTTTAGTTATTTCACTCATTTTCCTCAATACATTCAATCATTTCAAAGATGAGAAGGAAGGGCAAAGAGATAAATATCTGGATAGTCATACTTAGCTAGCTCACATGGTATAATAATTTGGATGTCAACAACACAGGTCTGATACCACCCTAGTGATTATGTGAGATGGCAGACCATGACTGGCTATGCTTGTTGTGTGGTCAGTGATGTTAACTAACGCTAATTATGATAATACGTTAAAAAAATCTGTCTGATAGCTTATGGTAACTGGATCATATATTAATTATTATATTATACACACACCTTCAAGCCGATGTATAAAAACATTTGATGAATTGTCATCGATGTGTTGTGTGCAAATGGTCACAGCAGTCTTGTGTACAAGGTTCATAGTTGCCCATATGCCTCTCTTCAACTCTATAAGAGACATCCAGGTGACACTAGTCTGTGCAACATCCTGGGCAGACACTAGTCTGTGGGGCATCTGGGGCAGACACTAGTCTGTGGGACATTGCATGCTGACAGTAGTCTGTGGGACATCGTGGGCAGACACTAGTCTGTGGGGCATCTGGGGCAGACACTAGTCTGTGGGTCATTGCATGCTGACAGTAGTCTGTGGGACATCGTGGGCAGACACTAGTCTGTGGGACATCGCGGGCAGACACTAGTCTGTGGGACATTGCATGCTGACACTAGTCTGTGGGACATCCTGGGTAGACAGTAGTCTGTGGGACATCCTGGGTAGACAGTAGTCTGTGGGACATCCTGGGTAGACACTAGTCTGTGGGACATCCTGGGTAGACACTAGTCTGTGGGACATCCTGGGTAGACACTAGTCTGTGGGACATCCTGGGCAGACACTAGTCTGTGGGACATCCTGGGTAGACACTAGTCTGTGGGACATCCTGGGCAGACACTAGTCTGTGGGACATCCTGGGTAGACACTAGTCTGTGGGACATCCTGGGTAGACACTAGTCTGTGGGACATCCTGGGCAGACACTAGTCTGTGGGACATCCTGGGTAGACACTAGTCTGTGGGACATCCTGGGCAGACACTAGTCTGTGGGACATCCTGGGTAGACACTAGTCTGTGGGACATCCTGGGTAGACACTAGTCTGTGGGACATCCTGGGCAGACACTAGTCTGTGGGACATCCTGGGCAGACACTAGTCTGTGGGACATCCTGGGCAGACACTAGTCTGTGGGACATCCTGGGCAGACACTAGTCTGTGGGACATCCTGGGTAGACACTAGTCTGTGGGACATCCTGGGTAGACACTAGTGTGTGGGACATCCTGGGTAGACACTAGTCTGTGGGACATCGCGGGTAGACACTAGTCTATGGGACATCCTGGGCAGACACTAGTCTGTGGGACATCCTGGGCAGACACTAGTCTGTGGGACATCGCGGGCAGACACTAGTCTGTGAGACATCCTGGGCAGACACTAGTCTGTGGGACATCCTGGGCAGACACTAGTCTGTGGGACATCCTGGGCAGACACTAGTCTATGGGACATCCTGGGCAGACACTAGTCTATGGGACATCCTGGGCAGACACTAGTCTGTGGGACATTCTGGGCAGACACTAGTCTGTGGGACATCCTGGGCAGACACTAGTCTGTGGGACATCAAGGGCAGACACTAGTCTGTGGGACATCCTGGGCAGACACTAGTCTGTGGGGCATCCTGGGCATACACTAGTCTGTGGGACATCCTGGGCAGACACTAGTCTGTGGGACATCCTGGGCAGACACTAGTCTGTGGGACATCCTGGGCAGACACTAGTCTGTGGGACATCCTGGGCAGACACTAGTCTGTGGGACATCCTGGGTAGACACTAGTCTGTGGGACATCGCGGGCAGACACTAGTCTGTGGGACATCCTGGGCAGACACTAGTCTGTGGGACATCCTGGGCAGACACTAGTCTGTGGGACATCCTGGGCAGACACTAGTCTGTGGGACATCCTGGGCAGACACTAGTCTGTGGGACATCCTGGGCAGACACTAGTCTGTGGGACATCCTGGGCAGACACTAGTCTGTGGGACATCCTGGGCAGACACTAGTCTGTGGGACATCCTGGGCAGACACTAGTCTGTGGGACATCCTGGGCAGACACTAGTCTGTGGGACATCCTGGGCAAGACACTAGTCTGTGGGACATCCTGGGCAGACACTAGTCTGTGGGACATCCTGGGCAAGCACTAGTCTGTGGGACATCCTGGGCAGACACTAGTCTGTGGGACATCCTGGGCAAGCACTAGTCTGTGGGACATCCTGGGCAGACACTAGTCTGTGGGACATCCTGGGCAGACACTAGTCTGTGGGACATCCTGGGCAGACACTAGTCTGTGGGACATCCTGGGCAGACACTAGTCTGTGGGACATCCTGGGCAGACACTAGTCTGTGGGACATCCTGGGCAGACACTAGTCTGTGGGACATCCTGGGCAGACACTAGTCTGTGGGACATCCTGGGCAGACACTAGTCTGTGGGACATCCTGGGCAGACACTAGTCTGTGGGACATCCTGGGCAGACACTAGTCTGTGGGACATCCTGGGCAGACACTAGTCTGTGGGACATCCTGGGCAGACACTAGTCTGTGGGACATCCTGGGCAGACACTAGTCTGTGGGACATCCTGGGCAGACACTAGTCTGTGGGACATCCTGGGCAGACACTAGTCTGTGGGACATCCTGGGCAGATACTAGTCTGTGGGACATCCTGGGCAGACACTAGTCTGTGGGACGTCCAGGGCAGACACTAGTCTGTGGGACATCCTGGGCAGACACTAGTCTGTGGGACATCCTGGGCAGACACTAGTCTGTGGGACATCCTGGGCAGACACTAGTCTGTGGGACATCCTGGGCAGACACTAGTCTGTGGGACATCCTGGGCAGACACTAGTCTATGGGACATCCTGGGCAGACACTAGTCTGTGGGACATCCTGGGCAGACACTAGTCTGTGGGACATCCTGGGCAGACACTAGTCTGTGGGACATCCTGGGCAGACACTAGTCTGTGGGACATCCTGGGCAGACACTAGTCTGTGGGACATCCTGGGCAGACACTAGTCTGTGGGACATCCTGGGCAGACACTAGTCTGTGGGACATCCTGGGCAGACACTAGTCTGTGGGACATCCTGGGCAGACACTAGTCTGTGGGACATCCTGGGCAGACACTAGTCTGTGGGACATCCTGGGCAGACACTAGTCTGTGGGACATCCTGGGCAGACACTAGTCTGTGGGACATCCTGGGCAGACACTAGTCTGTGGGACATCCTGGGCAGACACTAGTCTGTGGGACATCCTGGGCAGACACTAGTCTGTGGGACATCCTGGGCAGACACTAGTCTGTGGGGCAGCGCGGGCAGACACTAGGCTGTGGGACATCCTGGGCAGACACTAGGCTGTGGATCATCCTGGGCAGACACTAGTAGCACTTTTGCCGTCTTGGGCAGAAACTAGTTTGTGGCATATCAGATTCATGTGACAATTTACAGAAAATAACACATATTGTATCATTATTTATCTTTAAAACCACATATATTGATGATATAAAATCAGTGAGAGTGGAGTATGTATATGAAGATAAATATAGTTATCCAGTAAATATCACATAGTTTTTACACTATCATAATAACCCGGACAGCGGTGGGAAATGATATTCCGTTATTCTGTTTGTGATTGTTTAAGATACATTTTGATACAATGTTTCTTATCAGCAAATTGTCACATGGTTAAAATTAGTTGCATATCCTTTACAGTGTTTTGCAGTCAACCCCTGAACTTCTTGGCTGTTTGTGATTTCTTTGCAAGCTTACGTTCAGTTGTTTGTCATTGCTTTCTGAACAACTGGCGCTCATACCATTTTATAAAATCAGACTTAAGGCAGTCTGCTTCCAAATCGCCACATCTGTGTTTCAAACACAGTATGCAGGATTACAAAATGCGCCTGTAACAACTTCATAACGGGGCCAGGGTCACTTGGTGCCACCCCCATATTGTTATTGACCCATCAACACTACATGGTTGATGTGTTCCTCTTCTTCTTTTTCTCTTGTTTTCGTCTGGAATGTTGTTGTAGACATAATTGCATTGTGCCTGTTTACGGCAGAGCTGCAATATTTGCACCTTTTGGCTGACACATCCCACTTCTTCAAGCATTTGTTGACTGGGTTAATTTTCCCGGAGATGTGTTCAGTATCACATCAGCTGCCTTTCCTTCCTGGAGATGATGTGTTCAATATCACGTCAGCCATCTTTCCTTCCCATGACATTTCCTGGTAGCCATGTTTGTCTGTCGGCTCCCATGGCAGGTGTTAGGATGTTGCAATCACCCCCCAGCATTATTGGCAGTTTGTGATTGACAAGCCAATGTTAGTTCAGTAGTTTGCCATGGCTTTCTGAATGGCTGACACCACATACCATGGAAATCAACACAAAGCAGTCTGCTTCCAGTTCACTTGCAGGTGATTTAGTAATAGCAGGTGTAGCATGTCAAATATTGCTATATAATGTACAAGTTTGCTGTTTATACCCAAAAAAATGTCCATACAACATCCTTCTTTACTCAGTTCTATATTGTGTCTTCCTACTGTGGATAATATGTTAGTTTTCATACTCATTTCAGGTGTATGTTGGAGTATGTTTTTTGTATTCGTATTTCAGATTTCATTTTCATTTCAAATATTTGATTTTGTTTGCACTGAACTCAAAAAAAAAAAACAATGGAAGTTGTTGATTGATTGAAGCAGTCGATAAATAATCTGATTTTTTGTGTGTCTTGTCGGTTGATTCTTCTTCTGCGTTCATCCGGAGTTTTTTTCAGACATGATTGCATTGTGCCTGTTTATAGCAGAGCTGCGTTCTTGCGCTGTTAGGCCGACACATCCGACTTCTGCTGGCATTTGTTGACCGGTTTAACCTTCCCGGGGTTGTGGGTTGATTGAAGCAGTCTATAAATAATCTGATTTGTCTTGTGGGTTGATTGAAGCAGTCGATAAATAATCTGACTTGTCTTGCTTTCTCTCACCAGGTGCCTGATTGCAGATGAGGTAAATATCTCATGTATATTGAGAATTCTTGCATATTCCATAACATTGTTAGAAGATTAGCCAGTTAGCTAGCTATTTAGTTTGTTAGTTAGTTACTTAGCTAGTTAGTTACTTAGCTAGCTAGGTACTTAGTTAGCTAGCTAGTTAGCTAGTTAGTTAGCTGGGAGTCTCCATGGCAAAGTGATCAAGCCTTCTGCCTCACGCTTCAAAGGTTGTGGGTTCGATTCCGGGCTATGTCTTTTGGTTCACGAGTGCATATTTCTCAGAGACTCCTGGGGTCGTTGCTGGAGCTACAGAGTTCATGCTTTGAGCGAGACTTTCGGCAGGCTGCCCTGTAGAAAGAGACTGAGCCATAAGGGATAAAACCTGGTGCGAGATGAAGACAATCCTCTTGACTTTTAAGACTGTTTTCCATCAGATTATCCTCACCGTACATCACACCATTCAGCCCATAATTGCTCAGATCCTCTCATCTGTATCTCCCTCACGTCCAACAGCATGTGATGTCACAATAGAAGGAAAATTCAAATATTTAGGGACACTTATGACATCAGATGGAAGATGTGTAACAGAGATTTCAGAAGATCAAAAGTATCTTATATAATAAGTTACTTTAATTGTATGTCAGAGAGTACTGAAATGTATTGAAGCTGGTCAGCTGTGTGGCTATGAATATTGGAATGGGAATGAACAAGTTAAGACAAGAGGCAATGGAAATGTGGTTCCTGGGACGAATGTTACAAATACCTCGGACTGCCAGGGTAACTAACAATGATTGAATGAAAGAGGCTAATGAAACTAGAACATTGTATACAACAATAAGGAAGAGATAAAAAGCTTTCTGTGGTCATATAATAAGAAGGCAGGCATTAAAGAACATTGTGACAGCTAGAGAGATTGGCGGTAGAAGAGTCAGGGCAGACAGAGAGAAGATGCTGTGTGGCATGGAGGAATATCAGTAGAGTTGATTCAAAATGCCAAGGACTGAAATCTGTGGAAAGATATGAATGCCAAAGTCACTTTTGCTATGTAGCCATTTAAGTAAGTCACATCTTTTCCCAGGAGTTACATATACTTAACTGTTTGTATTTAATAACTATGTATTGTTGTTTTGGGTCTGTTTATTATTGTTGTTGTGCCAGTATCTCTGGTCTAGAGGTTACACGACTTTCTCTGTAATCTCTCCGTGTCGGTAACTTACGGGGTGTTTGAGCCGGTCGCTCAGAAAGCAATGGCAAACTACTGAGCGTAATCTTGGCAAGACATCAACAATCAGCTGAAAGATGCTGATGTTGACAGCGATGTCCTGTAAAGTGATGATTAGTGGTTATTTATTGAAGTTGAGTGATTAATAATTGATGTTGAGTTGAGTGATTATTGATTAGTGTCTAGTGATTATTGATGGATGTTTAGTGATTATTGATTGATGTTTATTGATTATTGATTAATATTGAGTGATTATTGATTGATGTTTATTGATTATATATTAATGTTGAGTGATTATTGATTGTTTATTGATTATATATTAATGTTGAATGATTATTGATTGTTTATTGATTATATATTAATGTTGAATGATTATTGATTAATGTTTAGTTATTATTGAATGTTGTTGGGTGATTATAGATTGATATCTAGTGATTATTAATGGATGTTTAATGATTATTGATGGATGTTAAGTGACTTTTCTCTTCAAAAAAAGCATTCTGCCATTTGTATCTAATATCTGTCTGCCAGATGGGACTAGGGAAAACACTTCAAGCAATATCGGTGGCATATCTCTACAAAGAAGAATGGCCATTGTTGATTGTTGTTCCCTCGTCACTGAAGTTTTGCTGGATTGAAGAACTGGAAAAGTGGCTGCCAGATGTTCTCCCTCATGAGATCAACTTGGTACAGAGTGGCGGCGATATCAGGTATGGGGCACATAGCAAGCTAGTCAGGTAAATGTCTTGTTACTTGACGTGAGCTGTGACATGGCACAGGTAAATGTCTTGTTACTTGACGTGAGCTGTGACATGGCACAGGTAAATGTCTTGTTACTTGACGTGAGCTGTGACATGGCACAGGTAAATGTCTTGTTACTTGATGTAAGCTGTGACATGGCACAGGTAAATGTCTTGTTACTTGATGTGAGCTGTGACAAGGCACAGGTAAATGTCTTGTTACTTGATGTAAGCTATGATACAACAAAAGACATGCTAGCCAGGTAAATGTCTTGTTAGTTGATGTGAGCTGTGACATGACACAAGTACATGTCTTGTTACTTTATGTGAGCTGTGACACAACACAAGTAAATGTCTTGTTACTTTATGTGAGCTGTGACACGACACACTTAAATGTCTTGTTACTAGATGTGTGCCACATGGCGGTCACGCACACCATAGAAATTACGGCCTCCAGGCGTCACCTTCACAAAGCCCTTCTGAAAACACAAGCTCTTCGATCGGCTATCTCGCAGTATCTCCCGTTGCCATGCTCTGACGATGCTCACGTCGGCCTTAGATTCCATGATCCCTTTCATCTATTCATACATTTGGGAATATCCTTATGCATCTTCTATGGTGTGCGTGACCGCCATGTGGCAATGTGAACTACAAGACAATAAAAGACATGCTAGTCAGGTAAATGTCTTGTTAGTTGAGTTGTGTTTGCATTTCTCAGTCCTGGTTGTTGATTGTAAGAATCATTTTCCTCTGGACAATGGAATGAGGTCCGGGCTAGTCTATTAACTGTACATAATGTTAATCCTCTACGATGATGTAGTGATGTCTTCACGTTGTGTCTTGGTCTAGAGGCACAACATCTAGATCTAGCTGGGTTTCAATTAACCCGAGAATATTTCTCAACCCCCCCACACACACGCACACACCCACCCACCTACCTAGCTACATCACTTAGTACACCCACACACAACATCCACCACACCTATGCATGCATCCATAGAAACCACAACACACTTAACACCTCACCTGATCTCTGAGCAGTGGTTCTGATACCATTCTCAGACACAGGTGAGAGACGTGCGATGACTTGTGCGCACGTTAAACATTCTCCAGCAGATGGAGATGATCTAGAGCAGGCCATACACACCGATGCCCTGGTGCAATTTCTAAGTTTGAAAACCTACCCACAGAATGTCTATAGTCAGTGGGGATTCTGGTAAACACGCACGAGGGTACTCGCTAGTTCTGTGGCAAGAATGCACTGAGCTGATTTCTCCTCTGAGTGTGATCTGAAAGGTGACGTTGGAACAATAATGGATTGTGTTACAGAGTGAGGTGGGCTTGTGTTACAGAGTGAGGTGGGCTTGTGTTACAGAATGAGGTGGGCTTGTGTTACAGAGTGAGGTGGGCTTGTGTTACAGAGTGAGGTGGGCTTGTGTTACAGAGTGAGGTGGGCTTGTGTTACAGAGTGAGGTGGGCTTGTGTTACAGAGTGAGGTGGGCTTGTGTTACAGAGTGAGGTGGGCTTGTGTTACAGAGTGAGGTGGGTTTGTTTGTGTGGCTAAACTGGTAATGTCATGAACACAACTATGCCTTCGACATGTTATGAATCTGTCACGTCACAGATCCATATGAAATTCTTTCTTCGGGACATGTGTTTGTTTGGTTTATTTTATAGAATCAAGTAGATTATTTATCAGTGTTATGAATCACTGATTGGAACTTGTGTTTTCATTGTTTGCCACTGCTTGTTACGGGTAGATGTATATTTTCATTTTTTGTACCTGTTTATTATAAGTGTTGCCTGTCTGTTTTCATTGTTTAATCTTGCTCTCTGCAATGGGATGTGTGTCTGTTTTCATTGTTTAATCTTGCTCTCTGCAATGGGATGTGTGTCTGTTTTCATTGTTTAATCTTGCTCTCTGCAATGGGATGTGTGTCTGTTTCATTGTTTAATCTTGCTCTCTGCAATGGGATGTGTGTCTGTTTTCATTGTTTAATCTTGCTCTCTGCAATGGGATGTGTGTCTGTTTTCATTGTTTGCCACTGCTTGTTACGGGTAGATGTATATTTTCATTGTTTGTACCTGTTTATTATGTGTTGCCTGTCTGTTTTCATTGTTTAATCTTGCTCTCTGCAATGGGATGTGTGTCTGTTTTCATTGTTTAATCTTGCTCTCTGCAATGGGATGTGTGTCTGTTTTCATTGTTTAATCTTGCTCTCTGCAATGGGATGTGTGTCTGTTTTCATTGTTTAATCTTGCTCTCTGCAATGGGATGTGTGTCTGTTTTCAATTGTTTAATCTTGCTCTCTGCAATGGGATGTGTGTCTGTTTTCATTGTTTAATCTTGCTCTCTGCAATGGGATGTGTGTCTGTTTTCATTGTTTAATCTTGCTCTCTGCAATGGGATGTGTGTCTGTTTTCATTGTTTAATCTTGCTCTCTGCAATGGGATGTGTGTCTGTTTCATTGTTTAATCTTGCTCTCTGCAATGGGATGTGTGTCTGTTTTCATTGTTTAATCTTGCTCTCTGCAATGGGATGTGTGTCTGTTTTCATTGTTTATTGTTTACTCTTGCTTGTTATAACGGGATATCTGTGTGTTTTCATGGTTTAGTCTTGTTTGTTACAGCGGGATGTCTGTGTGCCCAATCACAATCATCACTTACGGATTGCTGAGACTGCCGTCAAACAGAGTGATCAAAGAAGCTCTTGCAGCCCGACGGTTCCAGGTGATCATCTGCGATGAGTCGCACTACCTCAAGAATATCAACACATTGTCCTGCAAGACAGTCGTGCCACTCCTCAAGTCAGCCAGGCGTAGAATCCTCTTGTCTGGGACCCCGGCTCTAGCCAGACCTGTTGAGGTTTGCTTCTTGTTGTTTATATTGAAAATCTAGTAGAAATTCTAGCATTCTAGAGATGTCCAGTAGAAATCTAGTAGAAATTCTAGCATTCTAGAGATGTCCAGTAAAAATCTAGTAGAAATTCTAGAGATGTCCAGTAGAAATCTAGTAGAAATTCTAGCATTCTAGAGATGTCCAGTAGAAATCTAGTAGAAATTCTAGCATTCTTGAGATTTCCAGTAGAAATCTAGTAGAAATTCTAGCATTCTAGAGATGTCCAGTAAAAATCTAGTAGAAATTCTAGAGAAGTCCAGTAGAAATCTAGTAGAAATTCTAGCATTCTAGAGATGTCCAGTAGAAATCTAGTAGAAATTCTAGCATTCTTGAGATTTCCAGTAGAAATCTAGATTGGTTGGTGCCATTCAACTCTTTATTGTCTGTGGGTTTGCTTGGTGAAAATGTTATTGTAGCTAGGAAACTAAGTCCGTTTCTTCTATTCATTCCATATCGTGGATGTGGTTCTAAGCCTGTGTTACCTTGATCAGACGGCATTTAATATGTGATATAGATGGTATCGTGCTGGTCACATTACTACCATAATTAGATTTCCTCAACATCAATACCCCAGAAGATGCAACCGTACTAAGAAAGTGCATGAATTCAAATACTAATGTCGAATTCTACACAATAAAACAGCGGTTGTTATAAACATGGCTGTTGGATTATCCTGTGCGTAAAATATGACTACATATTTAGACTTATTTTCTGAAGTTTCTACTATTCAAAATGTATTTACGATGTATTTGGTTGCTTATTTAATCTGTAAGCTATGTTATTACATAACAGAACTTTTGTCTATTTGTTTTTTTCTCTCATACTGGCAATGACACATGGTTATAATAATTCAGTGACACTTGATTTTTCTCAAAACTCTCATGATTATATCAATGTTGATCTTTGAAAGCAGGGATAGCATTGATGTAGAAAATAATCCTTCAAGAAGTAGGCAGTTTCCCGCTGTTTATACTTCACTTCGATACTGTAAGGTACAAGAGGAACAAGATGAGATGTAGGCTGGCTAAATACTGGGGTGTTTCATTAATGTTCTCATGAGATGTAGGCTGGCTAAATACTGGGGTGTTTCATTAATGTTCTCATGGTCTCTCATTTGATCTTTGCTTCGACGGGCAGCATTTTGATGCTGTACTGTAGTCCATGTCTGGAATATATATTTCTATGTTTGGATGTGCACATGTATATATATATATATATATATATATATATATATATATATTATATATATATATATATATATATATATATATATATATATATATATATATATATATAATAATTTGTAGATTTTATCTCCTGTTTTCTTCAGCTCTACTCTCAGATTGATGCCATTTGTCCCGGCCACTTCGGCTCCTACTGGCAGTATACCGACAGATACTGCGATGCCCGTACTGTGTATTTCGGAAAGTTCAAGAAACGGCAAGTGAAGTAAGTTATCTGTCTCAATATTTTTGATAGAGTTGACATATAGTTAAGTGAAGTAGTTACATGTCTCAACATCTTTGATAGATTTGTCTGAATGACAAGTGAAGTATGTATAGCAATGCAGTCTGGGCTAGTAGATCTGATGCTATGCACCCCTGTCAACGGGCGCTTGCCGATGTGTACTAGGGATATAAGGATGCTGCTACATTGACATTTATTGTATGACGTTCGCTGACACACAGTGAACACAACTTGTTGCCTCAGCGTTATAGAATGGCATCATGTATTACCTCCTCTGTTACACAATCAATGTTCAGTTTACGTATTGTATCTTAATCACCCATCGTAGTACGGCCTGCTATCCGGGCTAATTGTTCCTATGCTATTGCACATACACTACTGTCTAATCCCTACTTACGCCTGTCCTGTTCGACGTGGCCGCAGGCGCTTACATTTACAGGCCGTCAGCTCCTGCACACTACACAGCTGGACTTCTGGATGTAGAACTAACTGGTTTGACCGCCTGGTCGCGGTAATAAATTTCTCCGCCATGGGTACCCGCTTACATATATCTAGCGTACATTCATTTTCTTGTCATTGATATCTCTCGATGTATCATTGCTACAGTGGAGACTAAGTTCTCGGCTCCCTGCCTAGTTCTTCGATGTGTACCCTCTGGTCTCCGGCTCTTCGACCGCTTATCTTTGTTTTCTTCTCCTTCTCGATCTTTCTTATCACATGGCCTGAGCCTCGTGATCTCATTGGTTACTACGTTTAACCTCTTCCCGGCGTATTTCTTTCTCTGACCACCCATGACAATTCATCCTCCTGTTCTATTTGTCTGAATTACTGTCAACCTGTCAACATGGCAACCCTTGTCTGGGCTAGTAAATCGGGTGCTATTCACCCCTGTCTGGACTAGTAGATTTGATGCTATAACCCCTATCTGGGCTAGTAAATCGGATGCTATGCATACCTGTCTGGGCTAGTAAATTGTGTGCTATACACCCATGTCTGGATTAATAAATTGGATGCTATTCACCCTTGTCTGGACCAGTAGATGATTGCCTGGATTTCTTAGATAGGGTTGTAAAACCAGCAGGGTCCATTTCCATGTTGTACCTGCCCTTTCACATGAGTTCTGCCACAGCCTACAAATGTTATTAAAGACTAAATGATTGACACTGTACCGTTCCCATGTTTAATGTGGTCAGTAATTGCCTCTGTGTTCCCACCAGTGGTGCCAGCAACCTGACAGAACTACAGCAGAAGCTCCAGACCATCATGATTCGACGGGAGAAGTCGGACGTTCTCACTGAGCTTCCTCCAAAACAGCGCCAAAGAATTTTGTTTGAACTGAAGAGTTCTTCATTGAAAAAGGTAGTTTTGCGTGTTTTATTATATTTCTTTACCTACCTTTGTTGTTGAGTGGGGGAGTGGCTAAGAATGCCGGGTTCTCCTTTGGGAGACCCGGGTTCGAATCCTCGTTAAGGCATTTATTTTTTCTGTCAGGGGCAAAAAGAAAATCTTAACCAGCACAGGTTGCGGCGACTGCACTAGCCAGGCGGCCTTAATTCCTCAAGCTCAAGACCCCCCTGCCATACACTGCAAAGTACTATAGGCAGTAGACAGTTGTTGAGTAATTTTTAATCCTCTGTGAGGCATTTCACAGAACTTTGGTTTGGAAGATCATAGCACTTATGTGTTTTAATGCCAAATGAAAACAAATATCTACTACCAAATGTAAAACAGGAAAGATCAAACAAGGCTGTAAGGTACATCTACATTCCAGGGTAGAAGAGGAAAGACTAAACAAGACTTAAGGTATCTCTACATCCCAGGGTAGAAGAGGAAAGATTAAACAAGGCTGTAAGGTATCTCTACATCCCAGGGTAGAAGGGGAAAGACTAAACAAGACTGTAAGGTATCTCTACATCCCAGGGTAGAAGAGGACAGACTAAACAAGACTGTAAGATACCTCTCCATTCCCAGGATAGAAGAGGACAGACTAAACAAGACTGTAAGGTACCTCTACATCCCAGGGTAGAAGGGGAAAGACTAAACAAGACTGTAAGGTATCTCTACATCCCAGGGTAGAAGGGGAAAGACTAAACAAGACTGTAAGGTATCTCTACATCCCAGGGTAGAAGAGGACAGACTAAACAAGACTGTAAGATACCTCTCCATTCCCAGGATAGAAGAGGAATGACTAAACAAGACTAAGATACCTCTACATCCCGGGGTAGAAGAGGAAAGACTAAACAAGACTGTAAGGTACCTCTACATCCCAGGGTAGAAGAGGAAAGACTAAACAAGACTGTAAGGTATCTCTACATCCCAGGGTAGAAGAGGAAAGACTAAACAAGGCAGTAAGGTATCTCTAAATTCCTGAGTAGAAGAGAAAAGACAAAACAAAACAATATCTTTCGTTAAGAACCAAGGGTTGAAGAGGAAAGACTTAGCAAGACTAAGGTATCTCCACATTCCAGAGTAGAAGAGGAAAGACTAAACAAAACTGTCAGGTGCCTTTACAACCCAGGGTAGAAGAACAAAGGTGTGAACAAGGATATTAAGTACTTCCAAGGATATAAAGTACCTCCAAGGATATAAAGTACCTCCAAGGATATAAAGTACCTCCAAGGATATAAAGTACATCTATACCACAGGCTAGGAGAGAATAGATTCAGCAACACTAAGGAACATCTACACCCCAGTGACTTAGCAACAAGAACAGTAGCATTCGCTCTCACACATACACACATGCATGCACGGACAAACACATTCCCTCACATTTTCTCGCTCACTCTCTTCCAAACATGCGTACACACACACACATTCACTCTCTCTCTCTCACCCACTCTCCTCCCCCCCCCCCCTCTCTCTCTCTCTCTCTCTCTCTCTCTCTCTCTCTCTCTCTCTCTCTCTCTCTCTCTCTCTCTCTCTCTCTCTCTCTCTCTCTCGCACACACACAAATAGTTAACAATTATACAAGCAGGTCCCGCAGAAGTCGGATGTGTCGGCCTAACGGCGCAAGAACACAGCTCTGCTGTAAACAGGCACAACGCAATCACATCCGAAAAAAAAACTCCGGGTGAACGCAGAAGAAGAAGATGATACCAGCAGGTGAATTATGGTGGCATATAGTCAGTATGGATTAAGTGTTGACAGAGTTTTCAGTTAAATGTGTAGGGAGATTTCATTGGAGATTTCAGATCTGGAGGAAGGTAATTCCATAAGTGAGCACCAGAATAGATGAAACATGTTTTGTATAAGTCCATTCTAGGCCTTGGAACATGTAATAAATGCACGCGCTTGCTGTTCATCGCATTAGATTGAATCAACAGTAAAAGATACTCTGGGGTATTTTGAGATATAATTTTATTCACTAATTTGGCTTTGTTAAAAAGGAAGCGCTTTCGAAGTGGTAGAAGCCTGAGATGACTATAAATTATTATTTTCAACATACTTTAAGTCAGAAACTAGACATATAGCGCGGTTTTGTAGAAAACATAGTTTCATATTAAATTTAGTGTAACCATCCCAGACTGGAATAATAATCAAGATGTGATTGGATTTAGGATGTATAGAATATTTTTTGTGTGCTTTTGCCCAGGTAGTGCTGGATCTTAGCAAGTTGGTAAACTTTTTGTGCTATTTTCTTGGTAAGAACGTGGACATGAGAGCTCCAGTTTAAATGTCTGTCAATTAATAGATCTAGTGTTTTATGTTCATTTACATTAACTATAGATAATGTGTCCATGCAGAGTTTGAGCGGTGCCCCAGTTATGGCTAGTGTCTGTCGTTTTTGTCTGGTCATTATTAGCATGGATTTGGTTTTGTTGATGTTAATTTGCATGCAGTTTTCATTGCTCCATCTAGTCAGATTATCAAGTTCTTTGTGTAAAGAATTTTCACCTCCCAGGTGAAACATGGTGTTGTGTGTAAAGCACAATACCTCCCAGGTGAAACTTGATGTTGTTTGTCAGTTGTAACAGTAAAGCAAATGCTTACATTACTCTATTTTCTTTGTGACATTTTGGCAAACTAAAGAGCATACCTTCTCATGAGGTTAATGATGATAGTGCTTGTCTAGAGACCCTGTCATGTTGTATTTCTGACTGTTGTGTGCGGGGGAAGCTGCTGTTGACACAACATGATTCTAACAATCAACATTACCGCACTGGAAACATTGCTACAGGTGCCAACCAACAGTCCCCAGGCCGATGGTACCAGTGATTAAATGCCCACCAACATTTCCCCTTAAATGCCCACCAACATTTCCCCTTAAATGCCCACCAACATTTCCCCTTAAATGCCCATCGATATTTCCCCCATGTGTTGAGTGTTGTCTGGACCCTCTGCTCACCCCTCCCCAGGTTCGGATACTCTTGTCTGTTTTGCTGTCCTCTGCACTCGGTCTCACAAAGCCTTCACCACATCCGCCTTGTTGCGAAATAGCTCACCTATCACAGAAACGCCTGCAGTCAGTCCATCAGCCTGTTAATTGACACAGTTCCATGGTAGTATGTAACATAATAATTTTCTGCTCTCCTCTCGGGGTATGCGGGATCTTGGAGATAGTCATTTACCACCATCTCAATTGCTGTGACTCTCCGGGCTACAGGGGAAAAAAAAGTTATCATATGTTTTTCCTATCCAGGACATATTGGAAATGTTTGCTGAGCTGAAACACAAAATACGACATGGGGATGGCAAAATTCAGACAGTGTTTCAGGCGGGTCTGGCCTTGGATGAGGCGCTAAACCTGCCACAGGGAGGATCTACTGCAGGCACTGAATCCTCTGCAGGGGTTTTCCAGTTGATATCACAGCTGTATAGGCTGAGTGGGGAGGCTAAGGTTTGTGCCGTGTTTGTATGTGATCTTCTTGTCTCCCTGGATTCTCTGCCACTTGACTAATGTCCTATTCTCCTTTCACTTTTTGTCTCTTCCTTATTTGCTATCCTTCCTTTATTTTTCTCTACTTTTGACCAGTCCTTCCTTTTTTCTCCTCTCCTTTACGACTTCCTCTTTCCTTGTCATCTGTCTTCCATATGTCTGCTTTTCTTTTATTCATCTCAGTTGTTTTTCATCCTTCATCTCCCTTGTACATCTTCCTTGACAATCTTCCTTCATCTCCATTGTTCATCTCTCTTGTTCATCTTCCCTGTTAATCTCCCTTGTTCATCTTTCCTGTTAATTTCTCTTGTACATCTTTCTTGTCCATCTTCCCTTGTACATCTTTCTTGTCCATCTTTTCTTGTCCATTTTCCTTGTACATCTTTCTTGTTCATCTCCCTTTTTCATCTTCCCCATCATCTCCCTTGTACATCTTTCTCGTCCATCTTCCTTCATCTCTCTTGTTCATCTTCCCTGTTAATCTCCCTTGTTCATCTTCCCTGTTAATCTCTCTTGTACATCTTTCTTGTCCATCTTTCTTGTACATCTTTCTTGTCCATCTTTCTTGTCCATCTTCCTTGTACATCTTTCTTGTCCATCTTCCCTGTTCATTTCCCTTGTACATCTTTCTTGTCCACCTTCCTTCATCTCTCTTGTTCATCTTAGTCTTTATTGTTTGTCTTTATTGTCCATCCTGAGAAGGACTAAAACCAGAGTTATGCCAGCAGAAATATTTCACAGTCACTCTGCGATTACCGTGTGGATAACATTACTCCACACTTGAACAGTGTTAGAGACTGTGTGTTACGTATCTCAGCCAATGTATGATTCATCCATTCACTTTATACGATATACATATAATTCTGCAGTATGCAGCGACGTATACCAGGCAATAAATCATGCAACCTCTTGTTTGTGTCTTCTGTGTGTAGATAATATCAGCATCTATGGTGACTTTTCCAGATCGGACCTGTGAGGGAGTACATGGAGATGCTGTGTGAGGATGACCAGCTCAAGTTCCTGGTCTATGCCTACCACCACGACATGATGGACGGCATTCAGCAGACACTGTCAGAGAGGAAGGTCAAGTTTGTGAGGATAGATGGCCACACCAGGAGTTGTGACAGACAGGTAAAGAGGCGTAGTTTCCCCGGTCAGAGGTGATGTTGCTGGTAGGACAGTTGTAGCGATACAACAAACTGGCACATCCCATTCTTGTATCACTATTTCATTTCTGCTGGCACGAACGAACTCTATTTTCAAAGGGTCACAAATTGGGCATGCAGGCCTGTCTTACATTCGGTCCTTCCAAACACTCATCTTTTGTTCATCAGTTATGCACATTACATTTACATAGGAAAACATCAATTTGTCAAATGAATGTTGTTAATATAAACAATAAATATTACCGTGTTATGAGGCAGGCAGAAACACGTACATTCATGGTAGGGATGTTAAGGGGGGAAATAGGAGCATTTATGGAGCTGTTCAGAGTGTGATAATGACAGTCCTTTCACTGATCACTCATTTCCTTTTCCAGTTTGGTACCAGGTTGAAAAGTAGCAGGAAACCCGTACCATTAGTATTGGGACTCTGTGCTGGCTGTGGAAGATGAGGACTGAGCATGTATTGGAATTCAGGAAGTTTCTTCCTCTCTCCTAGCTCAGAAACCATTGTGGTGTGCGAGACTGCAGCTTGACTTCGTTGGAGAGGTGGACTCATTTAATGTAGTAAACACAAACATGCTTACAATAAATCATGGATGCAGTCAACAATGAATCAGATAGTCCTTCAAGACACACATGAAAGTTTCAAACTGATTAGAGAAATTACACATAGACAAGATTTTTTGGGCACATTAGGAGACATAAACTGGAGAACATGAAGACAGCTGGCAAAATTGTTGGGAAATGAGCCAGGGGAAGATAGATGTAAAACCTGGATGGCATGGCTACATGTTATAGTCAGGGCAAGAACACAGAGCTGATCCACGACTGGTGTGAGATGGTGAACCACCACATGTCAGGGCAAGAACACAAAGCTGATCCACGACTGGTGTGAGATGGTGAACCACCGCATGTCCGCCCATGCTTAGGGTTCCTGCTGGATGTTTGCTGGTGTGTTGGGAGGTGGGCAGACAGACACATAATCAGGTTGCAACTGGTACCATTGGTATTGGGGACAGTCTTTGTATGGGAGTGTCCTGAGTCATGTGATCTCGGTTCTTGACGCAACTGCTTCTGTCAGTACACCCTGTGGTGACGCCACATCTTGAAAGCTTTCATGTTTTGGTCACTGATCGTGACTACCTGATTTGTTCACAGGCATACGTCAACCAGTTCCAGTCTGATCCAGAGACCAGAGTGGCCATCTTGAGTATCTTGGCTGCTGGTGTGGTGAGTATCCCCCCGTGACAGGTCGAATCTGTCTGTTTGTCTGGTGAACTTTTCTG
This sequence comes from Cepaea nemoralis, assembly GCA_014155875.1. Lineage (NCBI taxonomy): Eukaryota > Metazoa > Mollusca > Gastropoda > Stylommatophora > Helicidae > Cepaea > Cepaea nemoralis. Next base: position 156,018 of record JACEFZ010028097.1, read on the forward strand.
TCATCTTTCATGTTGTTTATGTATGTCTGGGGAACTTTTCTTCTCATCTTTCGAGTTGTTCGTGTCTGTCTTGCAAACTTTTCTTCTCATCTTTCAAGTTGTTCATGTCGGTCTGCCCTGTGACTGTGGCGAAGTGGTCAAGCCATTTGATTTGGGCTTCACAGGTTGTGGGTTCAGTTCCAGACCACGTTCTTCGGTTCACTAGTGAAATTTTTTTAGACTCCTGGGGGTCATCGCTGGAGCTATTGAGTTTGTGCTTTGTGCAACACTTTCTGCGCTGCAGAAAGAGACTGAGCCATATGGGATAAAAATCCGGTACAATGAAGTCCTGTCGACTTTTAAGCAACTTTTTTAGTTTGTCCTGTGAAATTTTCTGTCATCTTTCAAGTTATTCACGCTGAAATGATTTAATTCCAGGGTCTGACGCTGACGGCAGCCAAGCTGGTAGTCTTTGCTGAGTTGTATTGGACGCCTGGGGTCATGATTCAGTGTGAGGACCGGGCACACAGAATTGGTCAGACGTGTAGTCTGCCTGTCCATTACCTAATTGCCAGGGATACCATGGATGAATGGGTGTGGTCTTCTGTGTGCAAGAAGGTGAGCTGGTGATTATTGCGGGGGCATAATTCCATCCTTCCATCCATCAGTTCATTTATTGATCCATCTATCCATCCAAGTATCAATCCATTCATCACCATGGCATCCGTGCACCAGTTTTCCATTAATCCAGTAATCCATCCATCAATCAGTTCATCCATGCACCAGTTGTCCATCCATCCATTCAGTCCATCCATCCATCAGTTCATTCATCCATCCATCAATCCAGTCATCCATGCACCAGTTGTCCATCCATCCATGCAGTCATCCATGCACCAGTTGTCCATCCATCCATGCAGTCATCTATGTACCAGTTGTCCATCCATCCATTCAGTCATCCATGCACCAGTTGTCCATCCATCCATTCAGTCATCCATGCACCAGTTGTCCATCCATCCATTCAGTCATCCATGCACCAGTTGTCCATCCATCCATTCAGTCATCCATGCACCAGTAGTCCATCCATCCATTCAGTCATCCATGCACCAGTTGTCCATCCATCCATTCAGTCATCCATGCACCAGTTGTCCATCCATCCATTCAGTCATCCATGCACCAGTTGTCCATCCATCCATTCAGTCATCCATGCACCAGTTGTCCATCCATCCATTCAGTCATCCATGCACCAGTTGTCCATCCATCCATTCAGTCATCCATGCACCAGTTGTCCATCCATCCATTCAGTCATCCATGCACCAGTTGTCCATCCATCCATTCAGTCCATCCATCCATCAGTCCATCCATCCATTCAGTCATCCATGCACCAGTTATCCATCCATTCAGTCATCCATGCACCAGTTGTCCATCCATCCATTCAGTCATCCATGCACCAGTTGTCCATCCATCCATTCAGTCATCCATGCACCAGTTGTCCATCCATCCATTCAGTCATCTATGTACCAGTTGTCCATCCATCCATCCATCAGTCTATTCGGCCTTCCATCTATCCAGTAATTCATCCACCTATTTGTCCTGCCATCCGCTATACACCCATTCACCTATCCATCTATTTGTTCACCTATCCATATATCTATATTTTCATTGATCTATCCATTTATCCATGTGCTTGTTTGTTTTTTCGTCAGTCACCCATCCATTCATTCATTTGCCTATCCATCCATCCATCTGTCATTCCGTGCACCTGCTTATTGTTTTCTCTATCTATCCATCAATCCATCCTCCTGCTTATTGTTCTCTCTATCTAACTATTCATCCATCTTTCAATCCATCCTCCTGTTTATTGTTCCCTCTATTCGTCCATCCATCCATCAATGTGCTTGTCATCTTTTCATTCATCCATTCACATCTCCTCCTCCTTTTTCTTCTTTGTTAATTTGTTTATTTGATTATTTTTTGTTTGTTTTGGTCGTAGTTGTGTTGTGCCTGCTTATTGCAGAGCTGTCATTGTTACACCTTTCAGCCTTACCTCCGACCTCCTCCCAGAATTTGTTTCCTGATTTCTCAGATACCAGCATGTATGTTTTTCAGCCATATTGTTTGACCCTGGCAAGTCACAATTTGGAACTGAGGTTGCCTTTCCAGTTTGATCCCTACTCTGATGGTCAACTGCATAAGTCTCCAGAAGCATCATTTGGAAGTGTAGCAGAGCTTCACCAGCTGAATGGTCAGCTTCACCAACTCTGAGGCAAGCAGTCAGGCTATGTCTTCAGCCCCAGACATATCAACAGATTTAGTCTCTGACTTAACAGCAGCTGCAAACCCTCCTTCCTAATAAGATAACTGGCCTCTGCAATCACCTCTCCCTCCTTGCTTGTCTGAAAGTCTCTCTCAAGGACTACATTGATGCTTCCGTGTGTAGGATTCATACATATTCATGTCTGTCCCAGAAGAGATATATTATACCATAAGTGTATGTGAGCATACTTTAACATTTTCATTCGCATAAGATTGAAGCAAATGTCCAGGTGCGGAGAGGGGTAGCAGTAATGACAACAACAATGTCACAGGAGTATTACTTTCACAGTGGCCAGTTACATACACCTGGAATAAAACATATACATAGCCAGATTTTTGTGTGTGCTCTAACCAAACCTTTCCCTCCTTAGCCGGCTCTGTGGCGAAGGGGTTATAGACGCAGTTCGTAATCCTGCATACCGTGTTCGAAATACAGCTGTGGGCGATTTGGCAGCAGGCCGCTGTGCGTTGGTTTTTGTATTTATAAAATGGTATGGGTGCCGGTCGTTCAGAAAGCAGTGACAAACTACTGAATGTAAACTTGCCAAGAGATCACACACAGCCAAAAAATGCTGGGATTGACTGCAATGTCCTGTAAAGGATATGCAACTAACTTGTTAACCAAACCTAAGAAGTACAAGTACATGATATGGTTATTGATTCACATGATGAATAACCAATCACATATGATATGTTGATTATTACACATGAAGAATGGCCAATCACACACATATTTATTGGTGCACATGTAGAATAGCCAATCACAGATGATATGTTTATTGGTGCACATGAAGAATGGCCAATCACAGATGATATGTTTATTGGTGCACATGAAGAGTGGCCAATCACAGATGATATGTTTATTGGTGCACATGAAGAGTGGCCAATCACAGATGATATGTTTATTGGTGCACATGAAGAGTGGCCAATCACAGACGATATGTTTATTGGTGCACAGGAAGAGTGGCCAATCACAGATGATATGTTTATTGGTGCACATGAAGAGTGGCCAATCACAGATGATATGTTTATTGGTGCACATGAAGAGTGGCCAATCACAGATGATATGTTTATTGGTGCACATGAAGAGTGGCCAATCACAGATGATATGTTTATTGGTGCATATGAAGAGTGGCCAATCACAGATGATATGTTTATTGGTGCACATGAAGAGTGGCCAATCACAGATATGTTGAGTGGTGCACATGAAGAGTGGCCAATCACAGTTATGTTGAGTGGTGCACATGAAGTATGGCCAATCACAAGCATACATATTTATTGGTGCACATGTAGAATAGCCAATCACAGATGATATGTTTATTGGTGCACATGTAGAATAGCCAATCACAGATGATATTTTGATTGATGCACATGAAGAGTGGCCAATCACAGATGACATCACAGCACCCCCTTACATACTTATCTGCTTAATCTTTAACAGCCAGTGAAGAGTCCCATACTAAAGGTACCATTTTCAGTCTGATTATGTGTCCATCTGGCCCTTCCTGGGAATACTGATTGTCGGCCAGATGCTGTAGTAGCTAGATATTGTGAAACATCAAACTGACTGTTTCACGTTATAACGTTCATTGTTATAGTAGCTAGATATTGTGACACATCAAACTGACTGTTTCACGTTATAACGTTCATTGTTATAGTAGCTAGATATTGTGACACATCAAACTGACTGTTTCACGTTATAACGTTCATTGTTATAGTAGCTAGATATTGTGACACATCAAACTGACTGTTTCACGTTATAACGTTCATTGTTATAGTAGCTAGATATTGTGACACATCAAACTGACTGTTTCACGTTATAACGTTCATTGTTATAGTAGCTAGATATTGTGACACATCAAACTGACTGTTTCACGTTATAACGTTCATTGTTATAGTAGCTAGATATTGTGACACATCAAACTGACTGTTTCACGTTATAACGTTCATTGTTATAGTAGCTAGATATTGTGACACATCAGACTGTTTCACGTTATAACGTTCATTGTTATAGTAGCTAGATATTGTGGCACATCAAACTGACTGTTTCACGTTATAACGTTCATTGTTATAGTAGCTAGATATTGTGACACATCAAACTGACTGTTTCACGTTATAACGTTCATTGTTATAGTAGCTAGATATTGTGACACATCAAACTGACTGTTTCACGTTATAACGTTCATTGTTATAGTAGCTAGATATTGTGACACATCAAACTGACTGTTTCACATTATAACGTTCATTGTTATAGTAGCTAGATATTGTGACACATCAAACTGACTGTTTCACGTTATAACGTTCATTGTTATAGTAGCTAGATATTGTGACACATCAAACTGACTGTTTCACGTTATAACGTTCATTGTTATAGTAGCTAGATATTGTGACACATCAAACTGACTGTTTCACGTTATAACGTTCATTGTTATAGTAGCTAGATATTGTGACACATCAAACTGACTGTTTCACGTTATAACGTTCATTGTTATAGTAGCTAGATATTGTGACACATCAAACTGACTGTTTCACGTTATAACGTTCATTGTTATAGTAGCTAGATATTGTGACACATCAAACTGACTGTTTCACGTTATAACGTTCATTGTTATAGTAGCTAGATATTGTGACACATCAAACTGACTGTTTCACGTGATAACGTTCATTGTTATAGTAGCTAGATATTGTGACACATCAAACTGACTTTCTCAAGTTGTAACGTTCATTGTTATGTTGTAGACCCTGGTGACCAGCACGGCCCTGACCGGAACCAGCAGACGGCTGGATCATGTGGATGGCGGGTCCCACCAGGTGGAGCTGCTGTCAAATGCTGATGTATGGACACCGGACGTAGATGGCAGTGATGTGGACGTCACACAGCTGGTACAGTCTCAGAGGGTAGGTGCATTCACCTCATACATAGACCTACCTTTACAGTACCTGTCAGCTCAGTTGTGGGGGTCGTGATAGTGCAGTGGCTGGCATCTTCACCTGTCAGCCCAGTTGTCATGGGTTCAGAGTGATATCAAGGCAGATGTTTTAACATTGACCTGGCTGCAGATTGACCCAGCCTACAACGTGTACCAGGGGAATTCTGGGGAGGCAAAGGCAGCTGGCTTGATTTGTTTTTTTTGGGTGCTCACTCGCTTTTGAACTCAAGCGTAGTCCATACACACTATTTATAGTAGTGATGGACTGAATTTTGTGTGTGGATTAGCTTTCCCTATTAACAGTGTCCCTCGCTATCAGGCGAACCCACTCAGACTTAAGAGGTGCTTGTAATTTACGTCCCCAAGTCAAGGACAGCAGGTCAACATTTTATCCAGCTGTCCGGTGTAGGGATTAAATCCCTAACCTCGGCATCAGCACTCCAGATGTTTAAGAACACACATTTTTAACCATTTGACCATGCGCTGGCTTGATACGAGTATTAACATCACCCCTTGATTGTCCATTAGTCTATACAAAACTAGCACAGCACCATATGCCCACCCATTATGCATGTGAAAAGGGCCCTGTACTTGACTTTACCTATTCATCCATTGTAAAATGGATGATGAAAAATGGTTCTCAGAATACAGATTTAATTTTCGCTGATGGGTCCAGACCATTTTGTTTATGGCTTTTGCTTCATTCCATTAAACGATCGATTGGTCGATATTGTACACCGTCTGTTATAGTTAAAAGATGTTGTTCTGCCGTCACCAACAAATGTGAGTGGTGGAGTCCCGTTGGTCACATGTTTTTGTCCCAAATCTGCGACTGGCCTAGCAAGCCGGCAATGAATTTTTTTCCTGCTCGAAGAAATCATAAGAAAAACATTCAGACTGACCAAACAAAACCAGAAGAAGAGGTCCCACCATGTAAAGGATGGACGAAGGGAATATCCATAGAAATCACGATATATGAAGCCAATAAATGGGCGCCCTCACACTGTTTATGCTTCACTCGACACAGCAAGGTACAAGAGGAACAAGATGAGATGATAAGACTGATTTTAGTTTCTCTCCTGTTTGTGACAGAACTGTTTATTTATTGTTATTTATGCTGATACATATTATTTTATTATTACTTCTGTAGCCACATGACCAAAGCTCCATTTTGGAGTTCTTCACGTCTCAACGAAGCCCTGAGAACACGGTGGCCCGCAAGAGGAAATATGAGGTGGTTTCACAGGAAGAAGTGGAATCAAGAACATCAGCTTCGACTAGAGAAAGATCTCGTTCTTTGAAAGACAAGAATCAGATGCTACAAGTATCATCAGATCTGGCCAAAAGGAAGAAGAGACTTGAGCTTAAGATCCCTGAAGTTATAACTATTAGTGATGAAGAGGATGACTTTATACCTTTGAGGAAGTCAAAGAAGTCAAAAAGCAAGCGTGCTAAGAAGAATAGGCGGGACAGTAGCAGAGAATTGAGAATTGGGCAAACAGAGGTTAAAGACAGCCGTGTTGGGGTAACTTGCAATGAGACTGTTCCCAATTTTGATCTAAATTTCTTTGAGGATCCTGTCAATGCTTCAGAGAACTCATGCACTGCAATGGAGGATGAGGACAGGGGATCTGTGATCTGGGATGATAGAGGAGAGAATGGGCAGTCTGGGGTGTTATCCCATGGGGCAGATGATAGTGACGACAGCTCGTCTATATCAGATACTAGTCTCTTTGTGTCTTCGAACAAGCCGTGTCAGGGGTCAGGTCAAAGCATAATTGCATGTGTTAGTTCAGATATACAGCTCAAGGATACACAGGTCAAGGACTCACAGGTCAAGGATGCAACACAGTGCAAGGATATGTTGAAAGATGCAGAGTTCAAGGATGAACATACAATTCAGTGTACTCTCTATTCTGGTGATAAGAGTGATTCAGAGCCAGAGAATGCAGCTGGAGCCAGCATACAGCAGCCTGTAGCCTCTTCTCCTGGGTGTGATCACTCAGATGGTGTTCAGAATGGCATGTCTGAAGTATGTGATGGACACGCTTGCCCCAGAGGTGAGAGTCAGCAGAAGGGGGATGAGGCTAAGTCTGGTCAGTGGCCGTGTAGTGTGTGCACTTTCTTTAACCATGCTGAGCTGCCAGAGTGTGAAATGTGTGACACACCAAAGAAAAAGTCGGCTTCCAGGCGGCACAAAGAGGTTACCAAGGGATATTCCCCTCTAGAGAATAACAGTGATAATACTTCTGTAAAGAACAAGTCAGTTTATACACGACAGAAAGATGCTGCCAGTAGATTTTCCCATCTAAAGGATAACTGTCATGATAGTACATCTGAGACAGTTGATTCAGATCAGACACTTGCCTCTTGTCAGGCATCAGAAGGTTCACCTCTGCTGACCAAGGCATCCCGAAGCAAAGGTAGGAGTAAGGATTCAACCTTGTTGACTAAGAGAGCAGGTAGAAGCAAACACAATGACAATCTGACACGCTCATCTTCTCAAAGACTTCAATTTGGAGACGATCAGTTCACAATTATCAAAACAAAATCAGATCCAGCTTGTAGTTTAGTGAGTCCTGAAGGCCAGACCCAACCGTGTGTTAGTGACAAGAAGAAGCACAAAGGAAGTACTCAAACAGATCCTCATGTGGATACAGATACATCAGATTCAGAGGTAGACACAGTTCTGACTTCACAGGGGCATACAGACAACCAGTCTCGACTGGCGGTGAAGGAAGATGTGAGTGGGTATAGCAGTGAGACTTCAGATTTGTTTGAAGATTTTAGTGATCAGGTTCTAAATTGTAATCTTAAAACTGTTGATAGTTTGTCTAAGTTGATACCTTGTGAGGACCAGGTGTCATCACCTGATGTTAAGACTACTGATAACTTATTGAAGTGTGACAGTCCCAGTGTTCCAGCACTGATAGCTACCTGTAAAACTCATGATACATCTACACGGTCGAATTCCCCAATTGTCGGAGACTCTGAAAGCAGAATTGACAGTTGTGGATCTAAATCTGTACATAGTGCAGCTTCAAATTGGAGCAAGGAATTTGAAGGAGACACTTCTTGTGTGTCGACTCCAGGAGATGACATTACGTCTGCAGCGCCATATAGACAAGTTTCGTCAGTGAGACCTCTAGGTACATCATCATCATCAGCACAACCAGCTTCAGGATTTGATCCCCAGTCCACCATCACTACAGGTACAGTGTTATCAATCCAGTTCCTGTTTCTGCTTGACTTGTTTGTCTCATACTTATGTCACGTACTTAACTGTGTGTAGAGTTTATTTCACATATTTATATCCAATATTCTAGTTGACTGAGAATCTAATTTTGTAAACCATCAACATTTTAATGTATCTTCTCAATCTGATAAGAGTGTAAATGTGTGTAGGGTTTATTTCACGTATTTATATCCAATATTCTAGTCGACAGAATCTAATTTTGTAAACCATCAACATTTTAATGTATCTTCTCAATCTGATAAGAGTGTAAATGTGTGTAGGGTTTATTTCACATATTTATATCCAATATTCTAGTTGAGTGAGTCTAATCTTTGAAACCAACAAAATTTTTATGTACCTTCTCAATTTGATAAGAATGTTACTGTGAAGACATACGGAGATCCAAATGGCCAAATGTATAAGAGCTCTTACTCTTAAAGTTCCGGTGTGCTGATGCCGAGAGAGATGAATAATACTGGGAGGGCAGGAGGAAATAGCAACAGAAAGGTCGACTGGTGTGGACATATTCCCCCACTGGAGGTTAAAGGGCAGAAGATGAAGACAGGCACAAACGTCTTTGGATGCGATATGTTGGACCTTCACATTTTCTAGGTTATGGCATATGCGGTGGGATGACAAGTGACTTTCCTTCTACGTTATTTCTTCCAAGAAAATTCTCAGTGGTCACTTCATGAGGCTGGGTCAGTTCTCACGTGGTACTGGTTAACAAAATGGGCTGCCACTGCTGGGGGGTTGAACCCAGACCACTGTCAGCTACTATGCCACCACAACTCTCTACATCAATCAGTCATGTGCAGTCTCCACAATGAAGGTTGGCTGCAACACTGTCTATCTATCACCCTGATTGTACATTCTGTTAGACTGCTGTTTGTCCATCTTCCCACTTGTTTCGTTGTCTACCTCTTGCCCGCTTGCCTTCAACCCTACCCTCCAGTATGGTTTTTATAAGAGTGTTATCTTTTTTAACGACTCTGAAATATTTCACTTGCCTGATTTTTATTTCTTGCGTTAACTCTCTTTTCTTTCCCAGTTTTTCTAGAACTGCTGTATTTGATTATTTTTTGCTTCCATGATATACAATATGTTCTTCTGTATATTCACATCTCCAGGGCCTCTATTCAACTTTCTGATTGCTTGTTCATTGTGCGGGCTTTCTTGCCATATAACAATGTTGAATATACATAATATTTGATAATTCTCATTTTTAATGTGTTGTTAATCTCTCTAGATCAGTGGTTCTGAACCTTTTTTGGCCCGTGCCCCCCCCCCCCCCCCCCCCCCCTTTTCACCATATTTTAGAGCGTCATTCACCCTCCTTTCATATTCCCTACATAAAAATTTGGCCCGTGCCCCCTACCATATTTTCAGAACATCATTCCCCCCTTTCGTATTTCCTACCTAAAAATCCCGCCCCCGCCCCTATACAGTATACGTAATAATGGAAGCTAAATTTAATAGCATATACTAAAACAAGTCTAGACGTCCACATAAAATGTGATTTGTGGGTCTACTTACTTTATAAATTGAATTTTAGAAGGGTGAGACGTACAGAACCGTACAGTATGAAGGGAAAAACAATATCAAGTAATCAATTCTTGTATTAACGTGATCTTGAAATAATCTTAATTCCCCCCCCTGGAAACCCTAAAATTCCCCCCTGGGGGGAATTCCCCACCGGTTGAGAACCACTGCTCTAGATGTTAATATTGGCTTCATGTTAAAAACATTTATGTCCATTTCTATTCTCTGTTTGATTTCTATTTCACTTCTGCCATCATATGCTATTATATGTCCAAGATAGGAGAAACTTGTTACTTGATCTAGTATCTCCTTGTTTACTGTGATGTTCATTGATGACCTTTCCTTTCCACTGCTAATTATCATAGTTTTCTTTTTTAGGATGTTAATATCTAAGCCACATTCTGCACTATGCCTGTTCACTTGTTCCACTAAGTTTTATAACTCTTACTTGCTTTCTGCTAGTGACACGGTATCGTCAGCATACCTAAGATTGTTTATGATTCTTCCATTGATGTTAAATCAGGTAGTTTGACTTGTTTAAAAAAATTCTTTCTGTGTTGTTGAAGAGGCTTGGAGACATCACACATTCCTGTCATACTCCTATTGTTAACTCTAACACACATTCCTGTCGTCCTCCTATTGTTAACTCTAACACACATTCCTGTCGTCCTCCTATTGTTAACTCTATGGGTGATGAGTAATTAAACTGCACATAGTAGTGTATAACTGTAACATGCTGTTTATGATGTGCCTAGGTGGTGAGTCCTGTGTCCACTCTGGTGTAGGGACTCTGGCAGCGGAAGGGTCTGGAGACCAGGTGGTGCACCCAGTTCTCAAGTTCTGTTGTAGCAGTCACACCGGCAGGATATTTGTGTTTGATGAGGTGAGATGAGTCTGTGTTGGATGTTGTAAGGCTGTGTTTGATGAAGGGAGATGAGGCTGTGTTGGATGAGATGAGGCTGTGTTGGATGAGATGAGGCTGTGTGTGATGAGGTGAGGCTGTGTTTGATGAGGTGAGGCTGTGTTTGATGAAGGGAGATGAGGCTGTGTTGGATGAGATGAGGCTGTGTTGGATGAGATGAGGCTGTGTTTGATGAGGTGAGGCTGTGTTTGATGAGATGAGGCTGTGTTTGATGAAGGGAGATGAGGCTGTGTTGGATGAGATGAGGCTGTGTTGGATGAGGTGAGGCTGTGTTTGATGAGGTGATGCTGTGTTTGATGAAGGGAGATGAGGCTGTGTTGGATGAGATGAGGCTGTGTTGGATGAGATGAGGCTGTGTTGGATGAGATGAGGCTGTGTTTGATGAGGTGAGGCTGTGTTTGATGAGGTGACGCTGTGTTTGATGAAGGGAGATGAGGCTGTGTTGGATGAGATGAGGCTGTGTTGGATGAGATGATGCTGTGTTTGATGAAGGGAGGTGAGGCTGTGTTTGATGAGGTGATGCTGTGTTTGATGAAGGGAGATGAGGCTTTGTTGGATGATATGAGGCTGTGTTTGATGAGGTGAGGCTGTGTTGGATGAGATGAGGCTGTGTTTGATGAGGTGAGGCTGTGTTTGATGAGGTGAGGCTGTGTTTGATTAAGGGAGATGAGGCTGTGTTGGATGAGATGAGGCTGCATTTGATAAGGTGAGGCTGTGTTTGATGAAGGGAGATGAGGCTGTGTTGGATGAGATGAGGCTGTTTGATGAGGTGAGGCTTGTTTGATGAGGTGAGGCTGTGTTTGATGAAGGGAGATGAGGCTGTGTTGGATGAGATGAGGCTGTGTTTGATAAGGTGAGGCTGTGTTTGATGAAGGGAGATGATTCTGTGTTGGATGAGATGAGGCTGTGTTTGTAGAGGTGAGGCTGTGTTAGATGAGAGAGGCTGTGTTGGGTGGGGTGAGGCTGGGGTTACTGTGTGTGACAGTTTCTAAAGGGAGAAGTTTACTTGTCATTATTGAGACATATCTAGCATTATTTTACCCCGTTGTTCTATCTGACAAGATTGTTTGGTGGGCTGTGACTGTTCACAGCGATGCTCCTGAGGTTGGGTTGTGTTCACTGTTCACAGTGATATTCCTGAGGTTGGGTTGTGACTGTTCACAATGAAGATGCAATGTTGCCTCCTGCCAGCCAGCCCATCTGAATTCAGCACATGTGTTGGATCTAGGTTTGCCTAGATTTACTTTCCTGTGATGTGTTTTAGAATGGGAATAATGTTGACACAACAATATATTTCACAATTTATTGATTGGAATATTTTGGTGTATCTCATACGGTTATACAACAGAAAAAAGTTCACCATATGATGAAGGAACTTAATGAATTCTTTCAACTGAAATACACAAGCAAATTACATTGTCACATGTCTCACTGTCACCATGGTAGTTTTAAATAGATTGTCATGTCTGTTAGCTGACATAGTTGTGGTTTAGCCTCATGTATAGCAGATGCCTCACATACCTCAGTCACTGGTGGTGGTGTGTAGTGTACAGTGTGCTGACATTCTCTATGCCTGCCACATGTTTCAGAATGAGCAGTTTCTGCAGGCCAGTTTCCAGCCCATTGATGTTGAGCTGGGCAACACAGATGAACTGCCTCAGGTTCTGCAGCAGCTTCATCACCTGCGACTTCTACAAAAGTTTGTAAGAGAGTGGAACAGGTAGCCACAGTTGTATCAATTCAAATAGTTTGTTTCATGTGATCAGCTAGAGTGTGGAGCAGGTAGCCACAGTTGGAACATATCAAATAGTTTGTTTCATTTGATCAACTAGTGCAGATTTTTGTCATTGTTTGCTGAGACATTGGAAACTAGACTAGCGGCCCACTCAGTGTTTAGATAGGGTGACAGTTTCCAAGTTCTGCAGGCACATGTTCAAACCTTTTTAAGGCCAGGATGTTAATCTGTCAGATATTGTCATGTGCCCTGCAGTACAGTCAATCATGTTCCTCTACAAAAGGGGCTTTTAGGAAATGTACATTTTATTGTCTTATAATCTGACTTTGGATGTCAGTCAGTACGGGACTCGTACGGGACTCGTACGGGACTCGTACGGGACTCGTGGCTCGTTGGGTATATGGTGCTGGCCCCATATTTGTATAAAACATTCAGCACTTGGGGGAATGGGGGGGGGGAGGTGTGGTAGGATCAGTATCATGCCGATGTCTGTGAGTGTAGAGGACAATAATCTCTTGCAGTCTGCTACATCTGTTTTAGGATATCATCATCATCATCATCATCATCATCATCATGTGACTTGCCTACTGGCGTAGGCGTTCATGTCTCTCTACAGATCTCAGCCCCTGGTGATCTGGATCAACTCTGCTACTGATCTTCCTCCATGCCACATCTCAGTCTGTCCATCAACATTTCTCCCGGTTTGCCTCTGCCTCTTTTCCCACTGCCTATTTTCCAGTTGTCACTATGTTTCGCAGTGCCTGTCTCCTCATCACATGACCAAGGGATGCAGTTTCTTTGTTTATAGTTGAATGCAATGTTCTAGTTTCATTACCTTTTTCAGGCAACCAAATTGTTGTTAGTCACGATGACAATCCAAAGTATTTGTTGCAGGAACCACATCTCTGTTGCTTCTTCACATTCCATGATTCACTCTCATAGAGTAAACAGGGTTCTCTATAATAATCCAGCACTCTCTTTCTTACATTCAATGATAGTGACATTGCATTAGATACTTTTAATTTTTTGAAATGCACCTTTTGCTTACCCTATTCTGCTCTTAATCTCTGTTGTGCATCTTCCATCTGATGTTATAATAGCCCCTCGGTATTTAATTTTATTAACTTGGTTAAGTATTTTCCCTTTCATTGTTATATCACATTTTTTTCCCTTTGATATAACCATTTGTTCTGTTGTTTTTTTTTAATATTCAAGAAAAGTGATTTTTGTTTGTTTTTGGCACTCTCTGTTACTGCAGTGTCCAAACATTGTAAATCTTTTACATTTTCCACTGTCAATACAGATTTTAGCCGGCTCCCTGGCCGAGGGGTTAGCAGCTCCGTAATCCCAAATACTCTCGTGGTTGACTTGAGTGCATGAGAATTGGAAGCGGTTTGAGTCGCACCAGTGACTTATGAGAGTATAGAGCCAGTCGCTCAGAAAGTTGTGGCGTGCTGATGAGTGTAATCTAGCCTAGGAATCAACATACAGCTGAAAGATGCTGGTGTTGACCGCAATATCCTGAAACAGGATGGAAACGCAGGGGGAAAAAAATACAGTTTTTAGGACCTAGAGGGAAATAATTCTTGCTATGTCATATTTGTGAGCACTATATTACACATGATTAATTCCCCTAAAGGTGTATTCATGTCAATGATTAATTCCCCTAAAGGTGTATTCGTGTCATACACTGCATGTTGCAGTTGAATGTTGACAGATGTAGACTGGGCTGTCTGCACCCACGAGAGGAGATTTGATGTCATAGCCTCACAGATACACAGTCCAGTTTGATGATTTTATTTCATTATCTGGAAACGAGCAGACGGACAGATTGGCTGGGTCTGCATTGCTGGGTAGGGTATTGGTGCATGATAAGGCAGACGTGGTCGGGGTCCTTTGGGATCGTGTTATAGTACAGATGGATGCGTAGATCATCACGGCTTGGAGAGAATGGTGCTGCAGGGAGTGACCAGAGGATCTGGGTGACACTCGGGACTTCGAAGAAAGGTCAGACGGACACATAATCAGACGGCTACTGGTACCATTAGGTCCCCAACTCTTTGCTGGTTGTTGAAGATGAAGACGAAACATGTATGGGAATGTCCGAAGTGCTGTGATGTTGGTTCTTGGCTTAACTCCACTTATTTCATTGCACACAAAGATGAGCTGATGTGTGTGTTTGTTAGTCTGACAGATACCAAGAAGAGGCTGATAGCCAAGAGATGCCAGATATTCACAAGTCCCTTGACCGCATACGAAGACATCAAGACAACTCATGGCAGTACACAACGGCATCTAAATCAGGTTGGAGATTTTGCTGGTTCAATCCTTGACAGTATTCTTTCACCAGAGCTTGTCTGTGTTCAACTGTCAGTGTATTAATCTCTGGGTGCTGCGGTAACATAATGGCTGGACCCTCATCCACTGAGCTTTCATACCGATCCGCCCAAACATGGCTACCCAGAGCTCTTTTGGCAAGTGAAGACACCCGGTGTGATACTGAAAGGTACTTACAGTGTATCTATCAGTTGTAGCCTGGGTTGCCATTGAGTCTATCTGTATCTGTTGTATCCCTTGATTGTGCTGTTTGTCACTTCCTGCAGCTGCTGGTTTCTGTCTCTGGGCCTGGGTTTTGTGTGGGTCTAACTTATCTGGTTTTCGTCATTTCTGTTGGTGGTGACAGCTGGTGATAACATGGCCACACTGCTGAATGTTGGTGACAGCTGGTGATAACATGGCCACACTGCTGAATGTTGGTGACAGCTGGTGATAACATGGCCACACAGCTGTATGGTGGTGGCAGCTGGTGATAACATGGCCACACTGCTGAATGTTGGTGACAGCTGGTGATAACATGGCCACACTGCTGAATGTTGGTGACAGCTGGTGATAACATGGCCACACAGCTGGATGGTGGTGACAGCTGGTGATAACATGGCCACACTGCTGAATGTTGGTGACAGCTGGTGATAACATGGCCACACAGCTGGATGGTGGTGACAGCTGGTGATAACATGGCCACACAACTGAATGGTGGTGACAGCTGGTGATAACATGGCCACACAGCTGGATGGTGGTGACAGCTGGTGATAACATGGCCACAGAGCTGGATGGTGGTGACAGCTGGTGATAACATGGCCACACAGCTGGATGGTGGTGACAGCTGGTGATAACATGGCCACACAGCTGGATGATGGTGACAGCTGGTGATAACATGGCCACACAGCTGGATGCTGGTGATAACATGGCCACACAGCTGGATGGTGGTGACAGCTGGTGATAACATGGCCACACAGCTGGATGGTGGTGACAGCTGGTGATAACATGACCACACTGCTGAATGTTGGTGACAGCTGGTGATAACATGGCCACACTGCTGAATGTTGGTGACAGCTGGTGATAACATGGCCACACAGCTGGATGGTGGTGATAACATGGCCACACAGCTGGATGTTGGTGTCAGCTGGTGATAACTTGGCCACACAGCTGGATGGTGGTGACAGCTGGTGATAACATGGCCACACTGCTGGATGGTGGTGACAGCTGGTGATAACATGGCCACACTGCTGAATGTTGGTGACAGCTGGTGATAACATGGCCACACAGCTGGATGGTGGTGACAGCTGGTGATAACATGGCCACACTGCTGAATGTTGGTAACAGCTGGTGATAACATGGCCACACTGCTGAATGTTGGTGACAGCTGGTGATAACATGGCCACACTGCTAGATGTTGGTGACAGCTGGTGATAACATGGCCACACAGCTGGATGGTGGTGACAGCTGGTGATAACATGGCCACACAGCTGGATGTTGGTGTCAGCTGGTGATAACATGGCCACACAGCTGGATGTTGGTGTCAGCTGGTGATAACATGGCCACACTGCTAGATGTTGGTGACAGCTGGTGATAACATGGCCACACAGCTGGATGGTGGTGACAGCTGGTGATAACATGGCCACACTGCTGAATGTTGGTGACAGCTGGTGATAACATGGCCACACTGCTAGATGTTGGTGACAGCTGGTGATAACATGGCCACACAGCTGGATGGTGGTGACAGCTGGTGATAACATGGCCACACAGCTGGATGGTGGTGACAGCTGGTGATAACATGGCCACACAGCTGGATGTTGGTGTCAGCTGGTGATAACATGGCCACACAGCTGGATGGTGGTGACAGCTGGTGATAACATGGCCACACAGCTGGATGTTGGTGTCAGCTGGTGATAACATGGCCACACAGCTGGATGTTGGTGTCAGCTGGTGATAACATGGCCACACAGCTGGATTTTGGTGTCAGGGGTATTTGTATTGTATACCTGTCATTGCTGTTTTGATGTCCTCCATTCTGTTGTTTATATCTTTCTGATAGCTCGCATTATTTCCTGTTTGGGCATTTGCTGGCTTTCAGCCCTTGACCTTCTAGACACTCTGTGGGAGGACCCACAGACTTCAGATGTCTTTCTCCTGCCTTGTGTTCAAGATGTTTGATCTTTTGCGTTGTCTTGTGTTCTGTGTTTAAAGTCTGCTCCCAAGCTAGCTTTCCCTCAGGGAGGTGAGCCTTGTCCACCTCGTGGATATTGTGGAGGGATCAGACGACAAAACTTCGGTGCAGTGGGCCATGTGCCAGATCACATTCCAGGTTAGTACCCCCTCCCATGACATCCACTGGCTCTGCTGTGTCTGCTGGGCAGCCATTTGCACTCTTGTCATCTTGTATCTTCCAGTGGAACACAGGTCCTCAGCCAACCGATGACAGTACATCCTGTCTGTTTGCACTCTTGTCATCTTGTATCTTCCAGTGGAACACAGGTCCTCAGCCAACCGATGACAGTACATCCTGTCTGTTTGCACTCTTGTCATCTTGTATCTTCCAGTGGAACATAGGTCCTCAGCCAACTGATGACAGTACATCCTGTCTGTTTGCACTCTTGTCATCTTGTATCTTCCAGTGGAACACAGGTCCTCAGCCAACTGATGACAGTACATCCTGTCTGTTTGCACTCTTGTCATCTTGTATCTTCCAGTGGAACACAGGTCCTCAGCCAACTGATGACAGTACATCCTGTCTGTTTGCACTCTTGTCATCTTGTATCTTCCAGTAGAACACAGGTCCTCAGCCAACTGATGACAGTACATCCTGTCTGTTTGCACTCTTGTCATCTTGTATCTTCCAGTAGAACACAGGTCCTCAGCCAACTGATGACAGTACATCCTGTCTGTTTGCACTCTTGTCATCTTGTATCTTCCAGTGGAACACAGGTCCTCAGCCAACTGATGACAGTACACCTTGTCTGTTTGCACTCTTGTCATCTTGTATCTTCCAGTAGAACACAGGTCCTCAGCCAACTGATGACAGTACATCCTGTCTGTTTGCACTCTTGTCATCTTGTATCTTCCAGTGGAACACAGGTCCTCAGCCAACTGATGACAGTACATCCTGTCTTGCTGTCTCCTGTAGCTCTCTCCACGTCCTCTCCATCTTTTTCCTCTCTGTCATTCTCACCTCTGTGTGTGTGTGTGTTTATGTCTTCATCTTGTTCATTTGCCCTGTGGGTTCCACAAGAAGGACTGTCTAGTTATGCTATCCTCAGGGTTTCTCAGTGTGTGCCCGATCCAGCGCCGACATCTTTTCCTCATGGCCTCACTAAGCTGTGATTCTGTCACACAATTGTGGTGTTTATAGTTTATACATATGAATAAATGAGTGCGGTTTAGTTGTAATGGTCTTAGTTGTCCATGTTTCTGATGCATACAACAGCCCTGGTTCAACCTTACAGTCCTATTCTAGGTTTGATGTTAGTTTTCATTTCTTTTCACTTTTACAGATTGCTGTGAAAGTTACTCTTGCCTGTTTTCTTATTTTAATATCTCTACCTATTTCCCATCTTTGTCTACATCATTATCTAATTTCTTCTTATTCTGTGTTCATCCAGAGAGTTTTTTCTGACGTGATTGCGTTGTGTCGGTTTACAGCAGAGCTGCATTCTTGTGCCATTAGGCCGACATATCTGATTTCTATGGGCATTTGTTGACCTGGTTAACCTTCCCGGGAATCATCTCATTTTATCTCATCATGTTGCTCTTTTACCTTGCAGTGTAGAGTCTGCTTCCTAAATATTTGAATGATTTCCCCCTCTTGAAGTGAGGTTTCACCAAGGGGTGCAGTGCATAATTTCCCCCTCTTGAAGTGAGGTTTCACCAAGGGGTGCAGTGCATAATTTCCCCCTCTGGAAGTGAGGTTTTACCAAGGGGTGCAGTGCATAATTTCCCCCTCTGGAAGTGAGGTTTCACCAAGGGGTGCAGTGCGTAATTTCCCCCCTCTTGAAGTGAGGTTTCACCAAGGGTGCAGTGCGTAAATTCCCCCTCTAGAAGTGAGGTTTCACCAAGGGGTGCAGTGCGTAATCCTGCATGTGTGTTTGAAACACAGCTTCTGGCAATTTGGCAGCAGACCGCATTACATTGGTTTTTATAAAATGATATAAGTGCCAGTTGTTCAGAAAGCAATAGCAAACTACTGAATGTAAACTTAGCAAGAAATTACGAGCAGCCAAAATATTCTGGGGTTGACTGCAACATCCTTTAAAGAATATGCAACTAACTTTAAGTAACCATTGTCTTTCTCCTGTGAATGTTTAGCCCTAATTGTTTTAACCTGCCATCAGATGTGTTTAGTTGATCTTGTGTGGTATCTGGATTGTTTGCTGACTTCTCAAATCTTCATCCCACTTTAAAACTTGTACATTTGTTTGAAGATATGTCGTCTGTCTTTCAGAGAGATACAATAGAGCGGGCACTCAGCAAGGTTCAGGGATCTGTCAGGATGATTTCAAGGAAGCCAACAACGCGAGCTGATCTTGAGGCAGGAGACCTGGCTGAGACTGAGCCTAGGGTCAGAAGTTTGGCTCAGGTAGGTGTCATTTCTGTGCTGGGAGAGTGGACATCAGAGAATGTCAGTTTTAGGATCCTCACCTTTTGATGTATGCTGAGTGTAACTAAGCACCTATAGGTTACAGCAGAGGGCAGGGTTGTCAGCTCTGTTACGATGGCTTTTTGAGTCTGTACTCTTCTGCTTCTGTGACATGCATTGTTCCTCTTCTACCCTGGGGTGTAGAGGTACCTTACAGTCTTGTTTAGTCTGTCCTCTTCTACCCTGGGATGTAGAGGTACCTTACAATCTTGTGTAGTCTTTCCTCTTCTACCCTGGGATGTAGAGATACCTTATAGTCTTGTTTAGTCTTTCCTCTTCTACCCTGGGATGTAGAGGTACCTTACAATCTTGTGTAGTCTTTCCTCTTCTACCCTGGGATGTAGAGACACCTTACAGTCTTGTTTAGTCTGTCCTCTTCTACCCTGGGATGTAGAGGTACCTTACAGTCTTGTTTAGTCTTTCCTCTTCTACCCTGGGATGTAGAGGTACCTTACAGTCTTGTTTAGTCTTTCCTCTTCTACCCTGGGATGTAGAGGTACCTTACAGTCTTGTTTAGTCTTTCCTCTTCTACCCTGGGATGTAGAGGTACCTTACAATCTTGTGTAGTCTTTCCTCTTCTACCCTGGGATGTAGAGACACCTTACAGTCTTGTTTAATATTTCCTCTTCTACCCTGGGATGTAGAGATACCTTACAGTCTTGTTTAGTCTGTCCTCTTCTACCCT
This sequence comes from Cepaea nemoralis, assembly GCA_014155875.1. Classification (NCBI taxonomy): domain Eukaryota; kingdom Metazoa; phylum Mollusca; class Gastropoda; order Stylommatophora; family Helicidae; genus Cepaea; species Cepaea nemoralis. The sequence continues at coordinate 176,332 of JACEFZ010028097.1, forward strand.
GGGATGTAGAGGTACCTTACAGTCTTGTTTAGTCTTTCCTCTTCTACCCTGGGATGTAGAGGTACCTTACAGTCTTGTTTAGTCTGTCCTCTTCTACCCTGGGGATGTAGAGAGTACCTTACAGTCTTGTTTAGTCTTTCCTCTTCTACCCTAGGATGTAGAGGTACCTTACAGTCTTGTTTAGTCTTTCCTCTTCTATCCTGGGATGTAGAGGTACCTTACAGTCTTGTTTAGTCTTTCCTCTTCTACCCTGGGATGTAGAGGTATCTTACAGTCTTGTTTAGTCTGTCCTCTTCTACCCTGGGATGTAGAGGTACCTTACAGTCTTGTTTAGTCTGTCCTCTTCTACCCTGGGATGTAGAGGTACCTTACAGTCTTGTTTAGTCTTTCCTCTTCTACCCTGGGATGTAGAGATACCTTACAGTCTTGTTTAGTCTTTCCTCTTCTACCCTGGGATGTAGAGGTATCTTACAGTCTTGTTTAGTCTTTCCTCTTCTACCCTGGGATGTAGAGGTACCTTACAGTCTTGTTTAGTCTTTCCTCTTCTACCCTGGGATGTAGAGGTACCTTACAGTCTTGTTTAGTCTTTCCTCTTCTACCCTGGGATGTAGAGGTACCTTACAGTCTTGTTTAGTCTTTCCTCTTCTACCCTGGGATGTAGAGGATACCTTACAGTCTTGTTTAGTCTTTCCTCTTCTACCCTGGGATGTAGAGGTACCTTACAGTCTTGTTTAGTCTTTCCTCTTCTACCCTGGGATGTAGAGATACCTTACAGTCTTGTTTAGTCTTTCCTCTTCTACCCTGGGATGTAGAGGTACCTTACAGTCTTGTTTAGTCTTTCCTCTTCTACCCTGGGATGTAGAGGTACCTTACAGTCTTGTTTAGTCTTTCCTCTTCTACCCTGGGATGTAGAGGTACCTTACAGTCTTGTTTAGTCTTTCCTCTTCTACCCTGGGATGTAGAGGTACCTTACAGTCTTGTTTAGTCTTTCCTCTTCTACCCTGGGATGTAGAGGTATCCTTACAGTCTTGTTTAGTCTTTCCTCTTCTACCCTGGGATGTAGAGGTACCTTACAGTCTTGTTTAGTCTTTCCTCTTCTACCCTGGGATGTAGAGGTACCTTACAATCTTGTGTAGTCTTTCCTCTTCTACCCTGGGATATAGAGGTATCTTACAGTCTTGTTTAATCTTTTCTCTTCTACCCTGGGATATAGAGGTACCTTACAGTCTTGTTTAGTCTTCTCTCTTCTACCCTGGGATGTAGAGGTACCTTACAGTCTTGTTTAGTCTTTCCTCTTCTACCCTGGGATGTAGAGGTACCTTACAATCTTGTGTAGTCTTTCCTCTTCTACCCTGGGATGTAGAGACACCTTACAGTCTTGTTTAGTCTGTCCTCTTCTACCCTGGGGTGTAGAGATACCTCACAATCTTGTGTAGTCTTTCCTCTTCTACCCTGGGATGTAGAGTTACCTTACAGTCTTGTTTAGTCTTTCCTCTTCTATCCTGGGATGTAGAGGTATCTTACAGTCTTGTTTAGTCTTTCCTCTTCTACCCTGGGATGTAGAGGTACCTAAAACTGTTACATTTGTGAACATATCACATGTGATAGTAATACACTGGTACATCTGTGAATATGTCACATGTGATAGTGATAAACTGTTACATATGTGAACATGTCACATGCGATAGAGATAAACTAGTACATCTGTGAATATGTCACATGTGATAGTGATAGATTGTTACATCTGTGAATATGTCACATGTGATAGTGATAGATTGTTACATTTGTGAACATGTCACATGTGATAGTGATAAATTGTTACATCTGTGAACATATGATAGTGATAAACTGCTACATCTGTGAACATGTCGCATGTGATAGTGATAAAATGTTACATCTGTGAACATGTCACATGTGATAGTGATAAATTATTACATCTGTGAACATGTCACATGTGATAGTGATAAACTGTTACATCTGTGAACATGTCACATGTGATAGTGATAAATTATTACATCTGTGAACATGTCACATGTGATAGTGATAAACTGTTACATCTGTAAACATGTCACATGTGATAGTGATAAACTGTTACACCTGTGAACATGTCGTAGTGATAAACTGTTACATCTGTGAACATGTCGCATGTGATAGTGATAAATTATTACATCTGTGAACATGTCACATGTAATAGAAATAAATTGTTACATCTGGGAACATGTCACATGTGATAGTGATAAACTGTTACATCTGTGAACATGTCACATGTGATAGTGATAAATTGTTACATCTGTGAACATGTCACATATGATAGTCATAAATTGTTACATATGTGAACATGTCACATGTGATAGTGATAAACTTACATATGTGAACATGTCACATGTGATAGTGATAAACTGTTACATCTGTGAACATGTCACGTGTGATAGTGATAAACTGTTACATCTGTGAACATGTCACATGTGATAGTGATAAATTATTACATCTGTGAACATGTCACATGTGATAGTGATAAATTGTTACATCTGGGAACATGTCACATGTAATAGTGATAAACTGTTACATCTGTGAACATGTTGCATGTATAGTGGTAAACTGTTACATCTGTGAACATGTCGCATGTGATAGTGATAAATTGTTACATCTGTGAACATGTCACATGTGATAGTGATACATTGTTAGTTAGTTAGTTAGTCGACAGATCATCCTCGTTGCACATCGGACCATTCAGTCCATAAGTGCTCGGATCCCCTCCTCAGCAAATCCCGCAGCGTGTGGCGGCTAACGACGCCAGTTCTGTGTTGGTTTATCAATCTTCTTTGGCTTCCTGCGTAGTGTTCTTGTTTGGCCACCCCTCTTTTAATTTGCTGCTCTCGCAGTCTGGCCATTGTTGTAGATTCACAGTCATCACTTGGTTCTTGCAAAAGTCTCACTTCTCGTAGAGCATTCAGAATGTCAGCCTGGTCCATGGCGCGTCCGCCCTCAACAGTAGCCTCACCTGCGAGCTTGTCAGCCCGCTCATTTCCTTGTACTCCCGCATGCCCTGGCACGAAGATGAAACTAATCTTTGCCAGCCGAGACCGCTTCAGAGGCAGCAACCATTCTCTTCGGATCGACCCCTCCTCTATACTCTTGATCATGTTCATTGAGTCGCTAAGGAAACAAGCCCTAGTGAATGTCTGTGTCTCGAGCCATGTTATTGCTTTACTTACTGCCATGACTTCCATGGTCAGGCTACTTGTGGTTTCAGTGAAAGCACCAGAGTCCTCCTTCACAATTCTCCCTCCGGCCCGAGCTGTAAAGGCCCATGAGCTTCTCACATGTCGGACGACCGACCCATCTGTGTAGATGACCGCGTCACTGTCTAGCGAATTCTCGAAAATCAACGCTTGTACTTCAGCCTCAACAGCAGCCGGATTTTCTTGTCTGCATTTTCTATCTAGTTGGATGCAAACTGAAAAGGATGTGCAGAAGTCTGTTGGCACTTGCACCCACTCCTCGCCAGGTTCTAAGTCCTCAAGTGAACACACCTGTTGAAGAATGTCCTCGGCTTGACCCATCCACGACCGTCCTCTTTTTAACCTGCTGCCCTTCACCTTCCTAATTTCACTATGCAGTGGATGCTGTGTGTTTGCGTTAATTCTGAGGTAGGCACGTGCCCTGCAAACTTGCATTCTCTCTTCAATGGTTGGAAAATCAAGAAGGTAGCGCATCGCCCTGCATGCTGTATCTCTTGTACATCCAAGAATAATGCGCATAGCTTCATTCTGTATCCTTTCCATCCTTTCTATCTGCTTATGGCTGACAGTCAGGATTGCCATTGCATACTCCAAAACAGACATGACCAGCCCCTCGTACAGAAGACATAGATGGCGCTGCTCACAGTTTGCTGCCGCCATCATCCGCATCGCTGCCAAACCCCGCTTGGCCTTTGTTATCACCTGGTCTATGTGCACATTATAAGCAAGGCTTCGATCAAACCGTATCCCCAGGTAATTCATTGCCTGCGTTCTTTCCACCGTCTCTGAACACAGCATTACAGTTGGTGTTGGATTGTTGACAATATGATTATTCAACGAGAACCAAGTCACTGTTGCCTTTGTTGGGTTGACCATTGCCCCAGCTTCATCACACCAAGTACTTATGCGATTGAGTTCGGTTTGTAGTTCCACAGCAACCTCCTCTCTATCCTTACCCTGACGATACACTAAAACATCATCGGCATATGACAATGTCCTGCCAGGTCCAGTGATCTGCTCACTGGTGATTCTCACTGTGTAGGCGTTGAACAGTACCGGAGATAATGGTGATCCCTGTGGTAGGCCAGGATATATTGTTGTTGGTTCCGAAGTCCAACTGCCACATCTAAAAACTACTTTCCGTTGGAAGAGAGCTGCAGCGATCCAACTAAGGAGGAATGGACTTACGTTTAGTTCAAGAAGCTGAAACATTAAAAAATCCAGTGGTACTCTGTTGTATGCGTCCTCAAGATCAATCGCTGCAGCAACGGTTTCAGTGCCTGAGTGGAAACCTTCATAGACATCGTGGGCAAAGACTGCTGCATTGGTCCAGGTTTCTCTTTTTGAATGGTACCCACCCAGGGTAGGTGGGAAAACACCTTGCCTCTCTAGTTGGCTTGATATTTTCCTGGCAATTACCTTCTCCAGCAGCTTGCCTATTGTATTCTGCATGGTTATAATTCGATATCCCTGAATTTTCTTGTGGTCTTTGTCAGGCTTCGGCAAGGGAATCAGATAGCTGTGTAACCATTCCTCCTTGATGCTAGCACTCCCTATACTGTTGTTGTACATGTCTGCTAGTTTCTCTAGCTCATTGTCGGTACACCTATTTATGTCGTCGTATCTTATGCCATCAGGACCTGGAGCACTGTTTTTTGATCGTCGAAGCACAGCCTTGATTTCTTGCACTGTCACTGTGTCTTCATCCGAAGTGTTCTGGGCCTTGCATCTGTCTGAGGTGACCTCCTTGGCCAGATTCCGGCCTCCCATGTCTGTCTGGTTGCTCTGCTCAAGGTAGCGTTCAAAGAGGGCTTTGCCCTTGTCCTCGTCAGTCCTCTGCCAGATGAGGTCAGCACCTTGGAAGTCAGAAATGCTCTTATTCTTGACTACACCACTCATGCTTTTATGTAGTCGCCAGAACAATTTCAGTGACTTGTCTGTGCTTACTCTTTGACACACCTCTGCCCATTTTTCGCTTTTAACCACCGTGACCAGTTTTTTTAAATAGCTTACTTTTGTGTGCATCACATACATTGTTACATCTGGGAACATGTCACATGTAATAGTGATACATTGTTACATCTGTGAACATGTCACATGTGATAGTGATACATTGTTACATCTGGGAACATGTCACATGTAATAGTGATAAACTGTTACATCTGTGAACATGTCACATGTGATAGTGATAAAATGTTACATCTGTGAACATGTCACATGTGATAGTGATAAATTATTACATCTGTGAACATGTCACATGTGATAGTGATAAACTGTTACATCTGTGAACATGTCACATGTGATAGTGATAAACTGTTACATCTGTGAACATGTCACATGTGATAGTGATAAACTGTTACATCTGTGAACATGTCGCATGTGATAGTGATAAATTATTACATCTGTGAACATGTCACATGTGATAGTGATAAACTGTTACATCTGTGAACATGTTGCATGTGATAGTGATAAACTGTTACATCTGTGAACATGTCACATGTGATAGTGATAAATTGTTACATCTGTGAACATGTCACATGTGATAGTGATACATTGTTACATCTGGGAACATGTCACGTGTGATAGTGATGACAAGTTAATCCGTGCGCAGCTTTCAGATTCACATATTCACATATTGTGTAGCTACACACTGGGGTCTCACACACAGTCTCATAGACCATGAATATTGAACAAATAATTGATAAATTCATTCATTCATCGTGTGCCATGCGAATAAACGTCCAGTTCATCCAGATATCTACTTCTCTGCCTTCCCCTTTTACTTTTCCCCCTCAATCTTGCCAGTTGTCACCAAGTTCTCTAGTTTATTTCTTCTCATAATGTGCCTAAAAACGTTGACTGTCTACGTCTAATTTCTCTAATCAGTTTACAATCTTCATTTCTTTCTTGTAAGACGTGCTCATTGGTTTTTCTGTCTGTCCATGTTACTCTTTGCATTTACCTCAGAAACCAAATGTCCACAGCCATCACATGTTTTTCACCTTGTATGCTCATTGGCCTCGTTTCACATCCATAGATAAATACCGCATCAATCTGTGAGAGGCTCATGTCTGGTTTGTTTGACAGGTGGTGACGGACAGTGGCACCCCCTTGTGTCTGCAGTGCCAGAAGCCTGTGAGCAGCCCACTGCTGTCAGCGGAGACCATATCCAACCCCGACAACGCCTGGCAGCTGAGACTGTGCTCCTTCACGTGCATGGACAAGTATTGGGTAAGGTTCAAGCCTTCACAAGTGGCTAGAAATATATGAAGATAACACAGATTCAACAGTTAGTAGTATAATCAGGTTGTCGAGACCTGTAATTTGAAGATCCAGTTGTCAGTAACTTATGGTCCTGGACAGTCTATTAGATATGTTATTCTGTATGTCACAAACTGAGTCACTCCATCTCTCTTGTAAATACACACTTATCCTGCGTCCAACCCTGCTTATAACATTAAGAGCACATTTCACTATCAACTTCGCTAACTCACCCATTAGATGGACTCAACTTCTGGGTATATGTGCACATGGATGGGTGGAGATTGATGGGTTTTTACTTGTTTTTGTTTATTTCTTACGCAATTTGTCACATATTGTCTGTGCGGTGCTGATCCTCAATATTTACATACTGGTGTTGACTTGCTAAATAGAGTCAGCCTGTGTAATGTTAAGTGTACAGTTAATGTGTGAAAGATGAGTGTTAGGATGGGTAGAAAATGTAACCCTTTGAAAATAACATCTGTATCATTCTTCTGCTCTTCCTCTGTCTCTCTTCTTTCTTCTTTCTATGTTTTATTATGTATGTGTCTCTCCATTCCTCTCTTCCTGTTGTGAGTCAATCGCCCTTCTTATTTCCCTTTACCTTTTTCTTTTTTTTTAACCTTTTCATTCCCCTCTTTGTAATTCTCTTTCTTCCTTTCTCTCTCTCTCTTTCTCTCCCCCCCCCCCCTCTCTCTCTCTCTCTCTCTCTCTCTCTCTCTCTTTCTCCCCCCCTCTCTCTCTCTCTCTCTCTTTCTCTCCCCTCTCTCTCTCTCTCTCTCTCTCTCTCTCTCTCTCTCTCTCTCTCTCTCTCTCTCTCTCTCTCTCTCTCTCTCTCTCTCTCTCTCTCTCTCTCTCTCTCTCTCTTTTACTATTTGTTCTTTATCCTCCCATCTCACCCCCTGGCCTCCAATCAGTCCCATTGGTAGAGATGCTGAGATAAGATAACCATTAGATGAACACAATATTGATGAACTTCCCCAGACACTGACCAAGGCCAGTTATTGCAGGAATCAGCTGTATGATGTTGAGCGTGGCATATGCCAGTTATGTCGATTTGATGCCCACGCTCTGTTAACACACATCAAGTAAGTTGTTGAATTCTGGCCAGTGCCTATAGCCGTTACCACTCTCAACTTCTGTATTCTGTTTAAAGAAAAAACAAAGGTCGTTCTGTTAGCATCCCATTAACCATTTGACCCTGAACCCCAGCAGAAATGTCTGGATGCACCCTTGGTCTGCTCTCGTGGACTACAAGGAGATCATCTGAGACAATAGTCATCCTTCATGTTTCAGGTCCTTCACACAAGGGGATCATCTGAGACAATAGTCATCCTTCATGTTTCAGGTCCTTCACACAAGGGAATCATCTGAGACAATAGTCATCCTTCATGTTTTAGGTCCTTCACACAAGGGGATCATCTGAGACAATAGTCATCCTTCATGTTTCAGGTCCTTCACACAAGGGGATCATCTGAGACAATAGTCATCCTTCATGTTTCAGGTCCTTCCTTCACACAAGGGGATCATCTGAGACAATATTCATCCTTCATGTTTCAGGTCCTTCCTTCACACAAGGGGATCATCTGAGACAATAGTCATCCTTCATGTTTCAGGTCCTTCACACAAGGGGATCATCTGAGACAATAGTCATCCTTCATGTTTCAGGTCCTTCACACAAGGGAATCATCTGAGACAATAGTCATCCTTCATGTTTTAGGTCCTTCACACAAGGGGATCATCTGAGACAATAGTCATCCTTCATGTTTCAGGTCCTTCACACAAGGGGATCATCTGAGACAATAGTCATCCTTCATGTTTCAGGTCCTTCCTTCACACAAGGGGATCATCTGAGACAATATTCATCCTTCATGTTTCAGGTCCTTCCTTCACACAAGGGGATCATCTGAGACAATAGTCATCCTTCATGTTTCAGGTCCTTCACACAAGGGGATCATCTGAGACAATAGTCATCCTTCATGTTTCAGGTCCTTCCTTCACACAAGGGGATCATCTGAGACAATAGTCATCCTTCATGTTTCAGGTCCTTCCTTCACACAAGGGGATCATCTGAGACAATAGTCATCCTGCATTTGAGACAATATCTTCCTTAAGTTTTAGATCCTTTGACAATGGGGATCATTTGAGACAATATCTTCCTTAAGTTTTAGGTCCTTTGACAATGGGGATCATTTGAGACAATATCTTCCTTAAGTTTTAGATCCTTTGACAATGGGGATCATTTGAGACAATACCTTCCTTAAGTTTTAGATCCTTTGACAATGGGGATCATTTGAGACAATATCTTCCTTAAGTTTTAGGTCCTTTGACAATGGAGATCATCTGAGACAATAGTCATCCTTCATGTTTCAGGTCCTTTGACAATGGGGATCATCTGAGACAATAGTCATCCTTCATGTTTCAGATCCTTTGACAATGGAGATCATTTGAGACAATAGTCATCCTTCATGTTTCAGATCCTTTGACAATGGAGATCATCTGAGACAATAGTCATCCTTCATGTTTCAGATCCTTTGACAATGGAGATCATTTGAGACAATAGTCATCCTTCATGTTTCAGGTCCTTCACACAAGGGGATCATCTGAGACAATAGTCATCCTTCATGTTTCATGTCCTTTGACAATGGGGATCATCTGAGACAATAGTCATCCTTCATGTTTCAGGTCCTTTGACAATGGGGATCATCTGAGACAATAGTCATCCTTCATGTTTCAGATCCTTTGACAATGGAGATCATCTGAGACAATAGTCATCCTTCATGTTTCAGGTCCTTTGACAATGGAGATCATCTGAGACAATAGTCATCCTTCATGTTTCAGATCCTTTGACAATGGGGATCATCTGAGACAATGGTCATCCTTCATGTTTCAGATCCTTTGACAATGGAGATCATCTGAGACAATGTGTACATTTCAACTTGAAGGGTTTATCTAATCACTTTAGTTTGTGGTATGTGATTTCTGCAGTATTTTCCCGATGAGATGCAGCAAAATTTGCCAGGCAATAAATTGTGCATTCTGTTGTTTATGTGTTCATTATTCAAATATCACAGCCCTGTTGTAAACTGAGGCAAAACAATATTGGTCGGATGACGAAGAAGAATAAGAAGGTTTTAAAAGTGGAGTGTTTCTGTGACAAGTCATTGAACCATGTAGTTTACTGGGGCTGTGATCACATTGTTGAGCTGTGCCTTGAATGTGTTGTTGTTGTTGCTTCATTGTAAGCACATTTGTTGCATTCTACCCCATGTTGTTTCAGAGTCACCAAAAGTGTGACGGCCAGGGCTGATGTCCTCATGAAAAGTCCCTACAGGATATTAACACAGACACAGAGGAAGAAGATGATACAGGACCCGCAGGCAGGCCAGGTAGGACTTGATGTCTGTTTGTGTGGGTTGTGGGTGGTGGTTTTATCACTTGGATATTGTTTGTGAGAGTTAATTACATGTGGAAGAAAATAGGCTTCCTGTAACACTTGTGACTGATGCATGCAGGCTGTTGTCTGCGGGCTGAGACAGTAAGAGAGGGTAAGGGGTATGGAGAGAGAAAGAGGTACGCAGAAAAAGAGAGAGAGTAAAAGATAGGGAAAGGGATAGAGTGAGAGGCAGCGAGAAGGATAGATTAAGAAGTAGGGAGAGAGAGAATACATCTGACAGCCCGTACCTTTGTGCTTCTCCTCAAGTTCTGGCTGCATAGCCAGTGGGTATTTTCTCGAATTACTTTGGATAGAGCTGAGAAAGCAACAGGCTTTTTCTTCTTCTGCTCCTCTTCCTCCTCCATTGCCTTCCCCTCCTTCCTCCTTTTCTTCTTCTCTGTATCTCCCATGAGAGCATTGGCCCTCCCTAACCAACTCACATGAACCTGCCCTATCAGTGTTCGTACACCCTGTACTCCCTCCATACACTCCCCATATATTCCTGTCTGTCTCTGATTCTCTTCTCAACGTGTGTAAGTCCCCCTCTATTTTCTTTACCCTGTGCACCCCACAAGACAGACTTTCTACATAATTACATCTTCCCAACCTGTCTGATGCAGTGCCAACATCTTTTCCTCATGTCTTGATTTGCTGGAATCTGCCTAGTTGTCTCCCTAAGTTCTGCATGAATGACTCTGTTGTGCCATGGTAGTCCAGATAATCTGCGCAGGCGCCAGTCCATGAAAGCTTGTAGTTCATTGGTCACTGTTCTGGTTGCTCTCCCTGTGTCTGATCCACACAGTTGTGCGGGTTTATCCACCTCTCTGTCTATCTGTCTGACCAGCTCTATGGCCATGGGGTTACCAATGCAATTCATAACCCCACAAACCGCTTTCGAAATACAGCTGCTGGCGATTTGGAATCTGGCCGACTTGTGTTAGTTTCCATGCAGTGGTGTCAGTGCTGGTCATTCAGAAAGCCATGGCAAACTACTGAATGTAAAACTTGCCCAGGAATTACAGTTAGCTTAAAAAAATGCTGGGGTTGACTGCTACATCATGTCAAGGATATGCAACCAACTAACTAACTGTCTGTCTATACATATATTTGTCTATCAATCTGTCTATTTATATACCTGTCTGTGAATTTATTTGTCAGTCTATTTATATATCTTTTTGTCTGTTGATCCATCTATCTGTTCATCAATCATGTCTGTCTGTCTATCTGTCTGTCTGTTAATCCATGTGTGTTAATCCATCTGTATCTATCCGTCTGTTTGTCTGTGAATCTATCTGTCCATCCATCTATCTTCTGGTCTATCATATACATTAACAGAAGTCTAAAACACTTAGAAATATTTTCAGTTTGATAATTCTAAATTACCAAAACAAGACTGAATGTGTTGAGCAAAGTTAGCAATGTTCTTACAGTTTTGTGGAATATGTCTTATGTCTGAACTAACTTTATGTTGTGATGTTTATGTCCTGTGTTCATTGTTACCTCAATCACTCCTCACTTCTGTCTTGTGTTCATTGTTGCCTCAATCACTCCTCAGTTCTGTCCTGTGTTCATTGTTGCCTCAATCGTTCCTCAGTTATGTGTTGTGTTCATTGTTGCCTCAATCACTCCTCAGTTCTGTCTTGTGTTCATTGTTGCCTCAATCGTTCCTCACTTTTGTCCTGTGTTCATTGTTACCTCAATCATTCCTCAGTTCCATCCTGTGTTCACTGTTGCCTCAATCATTCCTCACTTCTGTCCTGTGTTCATTGTTACCTCAATCGTTCCTCAGTTATGTGTTGTGTTCATCGTTACCTCAATAATTCCCCAGTTCTGTCCTGTGTTCATTGTTGCCTCCATCATTCCCCAGTTCTGGCATGCTGATCACATCCTGCCTGTCTGGCAAGGTGGTGGAATGTGTGACCTTGACAACCTGCGGACCTTGTGTACTCCATGCCACTTGAAGGTCACCAGTAAGCAGGCCACACAGAGAGCAACCTCCAGGAAACTGGGCACAGCAGCTGGCCAGGCGGACATCACTGCCTTCTTCCAGAGAAGTTGACACTCAGTGAGTGAGGCCAGGTGTTTTCTTGTTGATGTCGTGTCTCTTGACATGATCACCAATGCCACACGGCAGGGACTGTAAGACGAGGAAGAAGGCAAGCTACACACTCACTTCAATGATTTTTGGGTGAGCCCTCCACACAGGGTGTGCAATATATGCGTGCTGATTGCTACCATCTTCATAGGGAAGGCATGATTCTTGGTAAGTCGCATGACTGGAGATGATGATGGATCTTCCCTTTGTTGGCCTGGCCAGAGTCCATGCCCAAACTGTGCCAAGGGAGGTGAAGAGAAGTCCTGTCCAGTCAGATGGACATCAGGGTGTCTGCATCTCAGACAGCTGCACAAGGAGTCAAGTCACCCTGTAGTGGGACTGTTGACCCACAGTCTGGGTTCTCATTCGTATGAGGTCTGTTGGTAACATTATTTTTGTAGTAATAGACTACATTTTAAAATGTAAGCATGACCGAACTAAATTTTTGTTACATGACAAATTTTTACAGTAAATTAAAAAATTTTACTTGTGAAATTTTCATGGAAGAAATAAAGAAGATTGTATATAGAGAATGTGGAAATAATCTGTTGAGTTATGTTTTGTAATGTATGTGTGATAGCACGAAGATGAGAGATGAGAGAGAGAAGTGGAGGAGAGAATAAGGAATTGAAAGATAAAGATTGTCCGTCTTCCGGTTATAGAGATAACCACTGATTTGTGATTACCCTTGGTTTTATCTACCAACCTCACAAGTATACAGGTATGCAGGTCACGAATAGAACACTATCCTAACCGACAAGCACAGTACAGGCACTAAGAAGAATAAGCTAACACTGAATCAAGTTTATTTGCTTCTCACAAGAAATTACAAAGTATACAAAGTATCGTGTGAAAACAATCCCAATTAATATGGGAAAAATGCTGTCAAATAACTAACAACTTGAGAGTACCATTGACCGAACGTAAAATCTAAGGAATGGCAACTAAGCCACCAACTAGTCACATATCAATCAGGAGAATATAATAAGGAAGTACGCAAATCTGACAAGAAAGTACATGAATCTAATAAGGATGCACACAACCAACTTCCACCGTCAAATGACCGCCCACTAGTTTACCCAGGCAATCGATCAAGCGACAACCTGAAAATTGAACAAAAAGACACCTTGACTATGTGAACAGCATCATCGGGTGTCAACAACCTACTGCTCACCTTCGTCTTCAGCTACGTGTATTGACATCGGGTCAGAGATATTCCATCACTGCCCGGGCGGTCGTACACCACCAACCAGTGTTCCCTGATGCCAACATCAACCCATAAATCCCCAAACACTTCAACATGTGTAATAATTATGTGACCTTATTACAATATCCACGCCGAAACTGACAGTCTTTCCACAGTGGACAGACATATATAATTCGGCAGTGGGACAACCCTAAACAACAACTCCTGATCCACTTGCCCACACTGGCCGGGTTTCCCCGCGCCAGACACATAACACAACAGCTGATAACTGGTCGTCACATTTCAACAACTACATCAGGTAAACCCCAACAACAACACTTTTGTCCCCGAGGCCGACAACACAATACACCTGTGACATGTACCAGGGCCATGTCTCCTTATCATTGGCGCCATCATCGTCCTCAACAGCATGTATTAATATCATAGCCATTATTAATAACAACATAAATCTACATCATCAACAATATCATTGCAGCTTGGTACCCTAACAGTAATTATAAGGCAACAAGATGGGACCAGATACTGCCCACAAATCACATATATGAAATGCCCCTTTACACTAAAACTCCTACAATCATTATAATCTTTTGCAGTACATAAGTCCACTCATGATTAACCATCATTATGGGCCGTCAACATCAACTACATAAGCCCACACAACTATTAACACAAACCCATGTTGACAACATAGATTAATATCACGCCTAACAACACCCTAGTTATGATAATTGATAAACATGCCTCTTCATCCATCCCCGCAGTATAGTTTGTCGTCTTTATAAGCCAATCTCCTCCAATATTCAGCTCTTGAAGTATGGACGCACGTTTCCTTTTCTCTACCCAGGATATATCCCCCCAATCTGTCTGTAACGTTTATATCCAAAGGCATTCCTGTCCCCTTCAGCTCACTTAGTGCTCGTCCAGTTGTAATCTATTCACCGCTCTCTATTTCCCCTATCTCGCCTTATAGTATTAAAGCCATTTAAGCCTTTTACCCCCGATTCTCCATGAAGGTCCGAACCCGCTACTTTTAGGTTGTACTGCTAACCAGTTGTATGCTCTATTTTCTCCGCCGCAGTCTGACCCCGATTCAACTCTGCCGGGCCGGCAACAATACAAGCACATTCTTTCATCTGCAGGCTTTGCTCCAAGCGCGGTCCATTCATCCGCTGTATTCAACCTGGCCTCATTGAATGGCTTGACCTAGTGTCGCGTTCTCGTACTCGCCGTGTTTACATTTTGATTGAGAAATAATTTGGGGACTTTTGATGCCGCTAATAACGTTCGCACATAATTACCATTGTACGGTCTTGGCGCTCATATTCCTATTCCGTAACTAGTCACTGCGAATTTTTGGTTGAATAGTTAGTTACGTATTCTTTACCTCCTTATAGAAAGTCGCAGTCAATCCCGTTATCTGTCAGTTGTAGTTTGCCAACGCTTCCTAAACCTAAGTACCATTACCCACGCTCCGACTACAGACTAATAGATTTCTAATTAAAATTAACCAACTTACGTAGGAGTCCTGTCCCGTGGATAATTGCTCGCCTGCCTACGGGTGCTCTTGTCTGATCACCGCCCGTCTCAGAATGATTTCGCCACTTTCCAATAAAGTCAGGCTCCTTCCAACTTTGTTCGACGCAGTCCTCTGGATGATCCCATCAAACGTGTGTCCTCTTAGCCCACTCTAGTCTTGCGTGACTTTCCTTAATGATTGCAATTGCCAGTAGCAATCAATAGTTTCTTTAGGGCGGTTCTTTTTCCAACACTTAAGTCCGTGCTTTCTTTGCTCCTCGGGTTTATCTGCCCGACCAGAGTTGCCACAGTCTTATTGGTCTCAACAGCCTTTCGAGTATCTGCACTCGGCTGTCTAGAACTCGCTTATCTTCTTCAATGCTTCTCTGTCCCGCGTCTATATATACCGCTTAATTTGGCGGTTCTTTCTGGCATCACGTGACATAGCTCCTCCTTGCCGCGAAGGGCTACCCAATGAGATCTTTTAGCTGTACCACATAATTAATTCTACTTAATCCGCTTTATTCTAGATCCCTTGACACTACTAGGTTATAGCTTGAGGTCGAAGACCTTACCTTTTCTGCCTTCGCCTGGTTTGGTTCATTGGGCGTGTCCGTTCCCATATATCTAGCCTAATCCGTTGTATTTCTTGCTCATTTGACAGCTCCTATGCTAAGTTCGGCTTCATGTTTCCTGAATTTCTTATTCTACTAACAACGAGAGGTAAACTGTCGGTCAGCGGGCTGCACTAGAGTCATTGCCCGGCCACTCACTACTAATTTTGAACTTACTGGTCGGTGAACTCTTTGTCGAACCAAAAATATCCCAGTTAATGCTTTCCAGTAAACTCAGGCGCCTAGAGACAATGAAAGCATACTGTCTCATATGGAACACAATAGAATGCTACTGATAGCTGGAGCTGATCACAGTCGAGCTCAGACAGAAAATAAATACATATTAAATGTCCTACTGCTCAGGCACCTGGCCGTCTTGACAGATGATAATTTGTTACATTGTGCTTCAATAACAGGCATAATAACCTCGCCATAGCACAAAGCCTGGGCTGAATTTAGAGACCATATGTTGCCCATGCAGCATGATCCCTCTCTCGGCCTGCCTAGTTTACTCCAGAGGAAAGGTGACACCAATACGTCTCAACATTGTGAAATGTCAATAGGGAACTGGATAAAGAACAGACACATACACAATTTCATGTTTCAACCAAAGTCTGTTTCCTTCAACAAGAACAAACAAAAACAACTTGGGACAAAATGTCTTACAACCACATGTTGCATGTAATAAGAGTTGCTAGACAAGTGCTTTGTTTCCAGATTTTAAACTTAAACGTGGTGAAAATTTCTTAGAACATCATGGATCACGAAGATGAAAAATACGGACATTGTTCCAGACCTGAGCATGGAAGGAAACTGGCTCATAAACCGTGTATGTTAAAATGTGTATGTTGTTGTTGTTGTTGTCTTAGATTATAGTGATATATGTCAACAAGGTCAGATGGATAAGAGCACTCATTCTTAAACTTCCGGTGTGCTGATGCCGAGATAGTGGGTTCAACCCCTACACTGGTCAACTGGATTAAAATGTTGACTCGTCCTTGACTTGGGAACACATATTATAAGGGGCGTTCATTTGAAATTCGTTTGTGCCGCACCGCGCGTAATTGCGTACGTTGAACATGATCATATCATAGTCATGTGATAAGTTCTGATCAATGAATAAACGAGCACGTGCTTATCGTCCCATGATGCATAGGTTCTGTTTCTGACCGTTGAGAAAATGGCCGGGTTGATCCAAAATCCGTCCAAAGAAGCTCAAAGAGCAGTGATTCAGTTTCTTTCATTTGAAGGACGTCGACCAGTGGACATTCATCGAAGAATGCAGTCAGCGTACGGTAATAAATGTGTGTCGAAGACAACAGTGACAGACTGACCACGAATGTTTTGGGAAGGATGTCAGTTCACAACAGATCTTCGACGGCCGGGTCAAGCGCATATTGTTGCAACAGAAAAAACCATGGCCAACATTGATAGAGCAATACAGATGAACCATTGTTGAAGCATATGTTTGGTAATGAAAGATTTTGATGTATCAATTAGGACAATTCAAAAGGTCATTCGTAAGAAACTGGAATATCGGAAGGTGTGTTCACAGTGGGTACCACAGATGTTGACCTTCCACCAAATAGAGGAATGCTTGGGATGGTGTTTGAACCACTTGCTGCGTTACAGAGTGGAGGGTCATGCATTTCTCTTCCGCATAGTGGCAGGCAGTGAATCATGGTGTTACCAAAAAATTCAAGTTACAGGTTTCCGCTGGTAAGGTTATGCTGAGCACATTTTTTTTACCATGAAGGGCTATTGTTGGCTGACTTTAAAGAACCTGGTGTAAACATCAACTCTACCCACTACTTGCAAACACTAGACAAGCTGCAAAAAGCCATCAAGAATAAACGACCCGGCCTACTTTCTCAGGGTGTGATTTTGTTGCACGATAATGCTCGTCTGCATGTCGCAAAGATTGTGCAGGAAGCATTAGCAAGGAAGAAGTGGGAAATCTGCAACATCCAGCCTATAGTCCTGATGTGTCACCATGTGATGTTCATTTGTTCGGGTCTCTAAAAAAAGCTATCAAGGGGCAACGATTTCACACAGATGCAGATGTAATGAACGCGGTAAACACTTGGTTCAGTGAGCAACTACAATCCTTTTTTGCGGACGGTATTCGCCGCTTACCTAAGCAATGGGATGCTTGCCTGAATGCCTACGGCGACTTCTTCTGACCAACCCAAGGTGCGTAATTCATTAAAAATGAATGCTTTGTTTACTTCTACCACACCTGTTAATGTTTCTTTCATGCTTTTGTAATAAAGCCATTGAACGGGTTTGAAATGAACGTCTCTAATACAAATACCTCAGAAGTCAGAGTGGGTTTGGCAGATGGTGAGGGACCCTGGTAATAGGGAAAGCTAATCCACACACACAAATCAGTCAAGTGCACTAGAATTAGTGGCACATATATTGACTGCACTTGAGTTACAAGTGAGCTAACGAGAAAAAAACAAGAAAAAACGGCAGTAGTTCAGGTAGCAAGTGGAGAAGAATCTTTCATCAGAAAATATTCAGTCAATCAGGTGCCACCTCCACAATAAAGGTTACCTGCAATGGATCTCCTTCTACACTCTGTCAGACTATTATCTTCCCAGTTGTATCACTGTCTACCTTTTGCTTGCCTGCCTTCAAGATTTCCCTCCAGTATGGTTTTATAAGTGTATAAGAAAATTAAAAACAAATAACTTAAAATTTGCCTGTGAAGAACAGAAGAATATAAAAATCCACAGGAGCTAACATGAAAAGACTGGTGTAGATGAGACATGGGAGGACCCAGCAGAAGGTCTGCTACCAGATGTAGCCACAACTTGAGTTGAAGCAGGTCTGAGCTACCAGATGCAGCCACAACTTGAGCTGAAACAGGTCTGAGCTACCAGATGTATCCTTAACTTGAGCTGAAACAGGTCTGAGCTACCAGATGTAGCCACAACTTGAGTTGAAGCAAGTCTGATCTACCAGATGTAGCCACAACTTGAGTTGAAGCAAGTCTGAGCTACCAGATGTAGCCACAACTTGAGTTGAAGCAGGTCTGAGCTACCAGATGTAGCCACAACTTGAGTTGAAGCAAGTCTGAGCTACCAGATGTAGCCACAACTTGAGTTGAAGCAAGTCTGAGCTACCAGATGTAGCCTTATTATGCTTGACATGTGGATTGTTTCTTGTGTATATTCACGCCAGCCTCCTGCCCCGGTCAAAGCTTTCATGAAGTTGAGGAAAATAACTTTCTCGGCTGTTTCATTTGAGTGAACGCTGAATCTGATTTGTGATTTGTCTGACGTTTGTGTCTGTTAGGGCTGAGTAGACAGACACATAGACAGATGTAGGTAGACAGACATACAGTCACGCAAGAAAGTAAATACATAGATAAGAAGATGGGTATAGACAGACAGGTAGAAAAATAGATAGATGGACAGGTAGAAAAATAGATAGATACACAGACAAGCAGACACAACAAACGAACTTTATTTTCAAAGGGTCACAAATTGGGCACGCAGGCCCGTCTTACATTCGGCCCTTCCAGTGGACAGGTAGACAATCAGTTAGTAAAATAGATAGATACACAGACAAGCAGACAGATGTACAGGTAGACAAACAGATATAATAATAGATTAGAGTAGATTATTTCAGACCAGACAGACAGGTAGAAAACTATATTGATAGATGGACAGGTAAGTAGAGTAGATAAAACCAGAGACACTAAAGGCAAAATGGACAGGGAGAGAGAGAGAGAATGTTTTGCCCTGTGTGGTAAACTGTGAAATGTTGCCGAAGGCGTGGGACACACACTGCGGTTTCAGGGCCACATCTCAAACAATCTGTTTACCCTCACGACTAAGCCCTGCTACCCAACACCCTAGGGTTAATTACCCCGTCAGGGATTAAACCGTCGTCGTTTACCACGTCTTTTCAAGCCGTGAAAGATCCTGGTAGACTTTAGCCGAATCGCATCCGAACCCCGCACCCTTATTCAAACAGTGATCTGCCGAGGTTGCTCTGCAGCCGTGCTGAAGCTGTTGCAGAAGTGATCTGCCCCGTAAACACTCTCTCACTCGTGAAACAATTGATGTAAACCCGGTGCAATTCAACGGAATAAAAGCAAAACCATGGCGAATTACTGCAAACATATTCTGTTTCAAAGTCATAAAGGGGTGAAATCGCTGTTTGAAATTGAATTTCCGTTGAAACCGAAGAAAATAAACACCCTTTTCTGACACTTATCAAAAGACGAAAAGCCATGCTGTCTTTGATGTTCGTATTCAAACGGAGATTGCGTGACCCGCAACAAATGTTGTGGTTTATAGGGACCTGCGAAGGGAGATAATCAATTTGGGGTATATCTGTATTGAGGCGTATCTTAAATTTCGCTCGTATTGCTGCATCTCTCGTGGCCCACAAATCTACCTCCCAGACTGCAGAAGCCGCAGTATACTTTCCTCGTGAATATATCGGAGTCTCCTTTCTCCAGAGACGAAACATTCCAACTACAATGTTTCTCCGAAAATAAGACCTACCCCTATAATAAGCCATAGCACAATTTTTCAGGGTGCTTTTAACATAAGCCCTACCTCTAACATAAGCCCTAGTTCAGATCGTCAGCTAGAATGAGAGATTTGTTGGCCACTGGTGCGCAGTTAATTTAGAGAATTATGACGTTGTTCCGGAAAATGATGACATGACTATTTGAATAAATGTAGATTTTTGTATCTGATATAAGACAGCCCCAGAAAATAAGCCCTAGAGCATTTTTAAGCTAAATTAATATAAGACCCGGTCTTATTTTTGGGGAAATACAGTATAAGTGTCGCTCATCACCATATAACATTTGGCTGTTGAGAACATCGCGGACAGTTGAGAACATCGCGGACAGAGAAGAATGTCGTGGAAGAAGAAGTAGAAGAATGTCGAGGGAAAAGAAGAATTTTGAGAATATCATAGACAGAGAAGACAACAAAAGTTGAGTTATTGGGAGTTGTGAGGGTAACACACAGAAAAGACAACTGTAGCGGATACACCAGTGGAGGAAGTGGAATGGAGACATCATATGGGGAAATACTTAGCTAGAGAGGCAGGGAAAGACAGACTGAACAGCTGAACAACAACTATTTTTTTTTTTTTTTTAAACAACAACAAATTACATACAAGGGGTACTTTGAAACGAGTTAAGCGCATTGTGTATTTGTGTCGGACGCACATTTTGTAGATCAGTCGGCACTTTGTGTGTCACGTGATCAGCATCATAAGTCGGCTGTTTGTACTTGTCCAGACATTTCCAGATGTTGCCTGGTAGGTACAGCATCTCAGTTAAGAGAATGTAGTTAGAGAATGAAAGTTACATAATGTAGTTAGAAACTAATTATCGAATGTAGTTAGAGATTGTAGTTACAGAATATAGTTACAGCATGTAGTTAGAGAATGCCGGAGCTGCATTATTCTTCTGTTATCCTTTATCTCCAATTGGGACATAGAGCCACAACCAACCCACCCACAAACCCACCCACGCCAAGCCGTCCTGGCCTGCTGATCCCTCCATGTCCGCCCCGCATATTTCATCTCCGTCTCTAATTCCCTTCTCCGTGTCTTTTAGTTGTGTATCCTTCACATGACATAGCAGACAACCCCAGCATTATTTGGCTGTTCGTGAATCCTGGGCAAGTTTACGTTCAGTATTTTACCATTGCTTTCTGAACAACCGGCACCCATACCATTTCGTAAAAAAAAAAAAAACGCAAGGCGGCCTGCTGCCAAATCGCCCGCAGCTGTGTTTCGAACGCAGGTATGCGGGATTACAAATCGCGCCCGTAACTTCATCGCCACGGAGCGGGCTCCGTGTGTTTTAGGTCTACAATTATTCGTTGTCTTTGTGGGATCCAGACAAGAGAGTGTCTAGTTATGCTATCCTCGCGTCGTCCCCGTGGGTGTCCCATCAGCACCAGCGCCTCTCCCTCACCTCCTGGTTGACTGGGAGTTGTCGTGAGCTCTAAGTTGGTGATTCTCTCAGACCATCTTAGTCCCATCTTTCTGCACCGCCGCCAGCTCGTGCATGATTGTAGTGTATTAGCCATAGTTTAAGTTGTTCTCCGTGTGTCTGACCCATACAGCATTATCGATTTAACATTGGAATTAAATATTCTTAGCCTGGGACTAAGTTTCACTTCCACACATTGCCTACTACTATGACAGCCTCACATGCCTCTTGGATTCTTTACCTGTGACACCCTTTTTGTCATTTCTACCCAAATAGCTGTGTGATTCTGCTTCTTTAAGTTGAGTTTCACCAAGGGAGATCGGGTTACTTGCTTGGATTATTCTCATTACCGTTGGCTTTCCTCTGTGAATGTTTATACCTTACTGTTGTGATCTCTCATCAAGTGCTGTTAGTTTATTTTGCGTCTGGGTGATATATGAACGAACTAACGAAATTTATGTTCAAAGAGTCACAAATTGGGCAATTAGATGCGTTAGAGAAGACCTTTGTTGTGGAGGCGGCAGCTTGTCTGATGTGAGCGTGATGAGACTGGGGATTTCCACAACCTGGTGCAACATAGTGTTGGTTGGTGCATATCTGGGGCGACGTTGATGGAACACAAGAACACATCAAGTGGAGTGATCGTTCTCGGGGTAGTGTTGTGTTTCTAGGTATCATCAGTTTGTTGGTATCTATCTGTCTGTCTATCTATCTATCTATCTATCTATCTATCTATCTATCTATCTATCTATCTATCTATCTATCTATCTATCTATCTATCTATCTATCTATCTATCTATCTATCTATCTATCTATCTATCTATCTATCTGCCTGTCTGTCTGCCTGCCTCTTGCCTGTCTGTCTGTCTATCCATCCATCCATCCATACACCCACCCACCCATCCATCTACCTATCTGTCTGTCTGTCTGTCTGTCCGTCCATGCACCCACCCATCCAGCCATCTATCTATCTGTCTGTCTGTCTCTCTGTTCGTCCGTCTCTCCATTCAGCTGTCTGATGTCTATCTACATACCCATCTGACCATCTATTTGTCACTCTGTGTGTCTGTCTCTCAATCTCTCTGTGCATCGACTCATTTCTGTCTATAAACTGCAGCATTATCGCAGACGACTGTAACCACATTCCTACCCGACAAACGAAACAACAGCAATACGTAATTACAAGTAACCCGACAACACTTCACAAACAAACCAACGCACGGCCAGTAATGACAATAAAATAATGATATATAATTTAGCTTCTAATTTGTACAGAAACGTTTCTATACTTCTCTGAATTGTAAAGACCTGTGCGAGCTATTTGTCCGACTTCAAGCAGGTTGAAAGCACCAAGACTGGATGAGAAGGCCAACAACGGAGTGTTATTACACCGAATAATTGAGGCACAGTTGTTAGAGTGCCGGCTGGCGCCGGGAGAGAGACTCGACGTATGACAGACAGCAAGGTGACCTAGTTAGAGGCGAGTCGAATCCTGGCATGACCTATCATCTATCTCTATATAGAGGACGCGTTCTAGGCGACAATTGATGCTGAGAGTAGGTGGCAGATGCAGTTTTCGATCTTGGTCCAAACATGAGGCCTTACTGTATTCTGTTTAAGAGAATATATCCGCCTTCGTTTCCTTTCATTCCTGTTGTCAGATTAAATAACTACATTTCTATTGTCAGATAACATAACTGTACTTTTCTGTTGTCAGATTAAATAACTAGATGTCTGTTGTCAGATGAAATATCTATACATTTCTGTTGTCAGATAAAATATCTATACATTTCTGTTGTCAGATAAAATATTTATACATTTCTGTTGTCTGATAAAATATCTATATATTTCTGTTGTCAGATAAAATAGCTATACATTTCTGTTGTCAGATAAAATATTTATACATTTTTGTTGTCAGATAAAATATCTATATATTTCTGTTGTCAGATAAAATATCTATATATTTCTGTTGTCATATAATATATCTAATGAATTCTCAATACCCCCCTGCGATACATCGCAAGGTACTATATTGGCAGTAAATGACAGATTTCTGTTGAGAAGGGGAAGAATGAAAGTACTGAGGAAGGGAACTGGGTAGTTTATAAAGCATGGAAAACACAACTATCACGACCATCTGAATATAATAATTAAATAAGACTTTGTTTAGAGATGTTTATTGGCATTCATAGACGGTGGCAGGGAAAATGTAGTGTTTGAGAAGAATATTGAGAATATGATGGGCAGAGAAGAAATTACAGTCTGGGTTATTGGGAGCTGCGAGTGGCACAAGATCCGCGGGTGTGTGAAGTGTTGGGGTCATCACATTGTGTGGCCGGAGTGTACGGAGAGATCAGTGATCAGTCTTTACCCAGAGCTGACCTCGAACCTTCGTCTGACCGCTCTCATGCCACTGCCAGCATAACACCCTAACTATTACAGCAACGCGCCAAATCTCACAGGTAAAACACCGCAGCGGATGTCCCAGGCTACACAAAAAGGACAATTCGCTCACACAGAAAGACAACTCGACCACATAGAAATACAACTCACACAACAGAAAGACAACTCACCCACACAGAAAGACAACTCATCCACACAGAAAGACAACTCACCCACACAGGAAGACAGCTCACCCACACAGGAAGACAACTCACCCACACAGAAAGACAACTCATCCACACAGAAAGACAACTCACCCACACAGGAAGACAGCTCACCCACACAGGAAGACAACTCACCCACACAGAAAGACAACTCACCCACACAGGAAGACAACTCACCCACACAGAAAGACAACTCACCCACACAGAAAGACAACCCACCCACACAGAAAGACAACTCACCCACACAGAAAGACAACTCACCCACACAGAAAGACAACTCACCCACACAGAAAGACAACTCACCCACACAGAAAGACAAATCACCCACACAGAAAGACAACTCACCCACACAGAAAGACAACTCACCCACACAGAAGAAAGCGAATCTAAAATCAGGCTGTGAATCACCACAATTATAACAAAAGCTGAAGGAGCCGGTTGAACGAGGTGCAAAGGTTCTTTTTTCTACAAAGGGAAGCGAAGTTACAACCGGCAAACTTGAGGAGAAAAGCGGAGGATACAGGATGAATGAATATATATCGCTTACATCGCGGGTGGTACAGTAGTCAGTGTGCCTGCCTTCTGAGTCTTTGGTTCGGGTTCAAGCCCGGATTATTTGTGTCTGACCTGTACAGTTCTGGGGTCGACCCACCCTCGACCCTGGGCACCTCAGAATTGTCCGGGAAGGAAAGGCAATGAGGAAGAAAACTGACCACCCTCACCTCATATTACATGGCCTAGTATATATGAAGGTGTAACACTTCGCATGCCTGCAGCATGGGGCTACTTTTACCATGCAGCAAAGTATTCACTTATCTTAGCAACTGAACAAGGTGAGAACTCGAAGCGTCGGGCGCACGATTCTATCCTCCCCGGGGGAAGGGTGGACTAGGAGCAGGCACACCGAGCATGTGTGGGACACGTGGAAAAATGAGTCGATCGTCTGGAAACAGGATACGAGTGGACAGCAAGAGAAAGACACCCGGAGTCATGACCGGGGTGGGGCCTCCCCTCCCCCAGGGAGTGCCAGGAAGGTAAGGCCCAAAGCATTCCGGGAAGGGGACATCAGAAGCTTCCTGTCGTGCTTGCTCCACCGCGGCGTTTTTATCACTGTTTGTGTCTTCGTTATTCTAGTTTTTATCATTGTTTGTGTCTTCGTTATTCTAGTTTTTATCATTGTTTGTGTCTTCGTTATTCTAGTTTTTATCATTGTTTGTGTCTTCGTTATTCTAGTTTTTATCATTGTTTGTGTCTTCGTTATTCTAGTTTTTATCATTGTTTGTGTCTTCGTTATTCTAGTTTTTATCATTGTTTGTGTCTTCGTTATTCTAGTTTTTATCATTGTTTGTGTCTTCGTTATTCTAGTTTTTATCATTGTTTGTGTCTTCGTTATTCTAGTTTTTATCATTGTTTGTGTCTTCGTTATTCTAGTTTTTATCATTGTTTGTGTCTTCGTTATTCTAGTTTTTATCATTGTTTGTGTCTTCGTTATTCTTGTTTTTATCATTGTTTGTGTCTTCGTTATTCTAGTTTTTATCATTGATGGCGTAGTCCTAAGCCTTGTGGATGCTAAATGCCAATGGAGAAGCACCACAGGATTTGTCCTTAGTCATGATATAATGATTTTGACAATGATAGTGATGGGGATAATAGTGATGTTAGAGGTACTGGTGATGTTAGAGGTACTGGCGATGTTAGAGGTACTGGTGATGTTAGAGGTACTGATGATGTTAGAGGTACTGGTGATGTGATGTTAGAGGTACTGGTGATGTTAGAGGTACTGGTGACGTTAGATTTACTGGTGACGTTAGAGGTACTGGTGATATTAGAGGTACTGGTGATGTTAGAGGTACTGGTGATGGTAGAGGTACTGGTGATGTTAGAGGTACTGGTGACGTTAGAGGTACTGGTGATGTTAGAGGTACTGGTGATGTTAGAGGTACTGGTGATGTTAGAGGTACTGGTGATGTTAGAGGTACTGGTGATGGTCCGTTGATGTTTATTGGTCGCCAGCATTGGACTCCAGCGTAGTCCTGCTTCTGATAGCTGCTACTACTACTGAGCGCACTGGTTTGGTGTTTGCGTGTGGATTAGCCTTTAGGATTCCCTATTACCAGTGTCCCTCGCCATTAATCGAACCAACTCCGACTTCAGAGGTACTTGTAATTAACGTCCACAAGTCAAAGACGGGAAGTCAAAATTTTAGTCCAACACCATTTAGGTGTAGGGGTTGAACCCGCTACCTCGCCATCAGCACAATGGAATATTAAGAGCGAGCGCTCTGGTCATTTCGGTCACGCCAACCTCCATGTTGTGTTGACGATGTTGTGGTGGTGAAGGTGATGTTCTAGTGGTGATGAGGTGGTGATGTTCTAGTGGTGATTAGGTGGTGGTGGTGAAGGTGATGTTATAGTGGTGATGAGGTGGTGATGTTCTAGTGGTGGTAATGGTGATGTTCTAGTGGTGGTGATGGTGATGTTCTAGTGGTGATTAGGTGGTGGTGGTGGTGGTGAAGGTGATGTTCTAGTGGTGGTGATGGTGATGTTCTAGTGGTGATTAAGTGGTGGTGAAGGTGATGTCGTAGTGGTGATGAGGTGGTGATGTTCTAGTGGTGATTAAGTGGTCGTGAAGGTGATGTTCTAGTGGTGATTATATAGTGGTGGTAGTAGTGAAGGTGATTTTCGGTTCATGCTGCTGGTAACTTAAGTGATGAAAATGACGAAAAAAATGTTGATGGCGCTAGTGATCCATTATAACAATGTCATTGCTGAATCATTATTATTATTATTATTTTTGGTTAGCATTGAAAGCATTCTGATGATGTAAGAGATTAGAATTAAGTGGAAGATGCCACGAATAACCAACCAGTGGTCGGTGGAGCCCACCTCAAGTGGCTGGCAGAGTAACACCGTGTCCAAGTACTCCTCGTTTCCTAGCATGAAACCAAAGTTTCGAACCTCGGATGCTTTCAGTAAAATGTATGGACGGCTGCCGTATAGGAACAGTTTAAATCATGCCCAGATTTACACGAAGTGAGTGTGTGGGTAGTCGTGTGTCTGTGTGGGTAGCCGTGTGTCTGTGTGGGTTGTCGTGTGTCTGTGTGGGTAGTCATGTGTCTGTGAGGGTAGTCGTGTGTCTGTGTGGGTTGTCGTGTGTCTGTGTGGGCAGTCGTGTGGGTAGTCGTGTGTCTGTGAGGGTAGTCGTGTGTCTGTGTGGGTAGTCGTGTGTCTGTGTGGGCAGTCGTGTGGGTAGTCGTGTGTCTGTGAGGATAGTCGTGTGTCTGTGTGGGTAGTCGTGTGTCTGTGTGGGTAGTCGTGTGTCTGTGTGGGTAGTCGTGTGTCTGTGTGGGTAGTCGTGTGTCTGTGTGGGTAGTCGTGTGTCTGTGTGGGTAGTCGTGTGTCTGTGAGGGTAGTCGTGTGTCTGTGTGGGTAGTCGTGTGTCTGTGTGGGTAGTCGTGTGTCTGTGAGGATAGTCGTGTGTCTGTGTGGGTAGTCGTGTGTCTGTGTGGGTAGTCGTGTGTCTGTGAGGGTAGTCG
Source organism: Cepaea nemoralis (assembly GCA_014155875.1). Taxonomy (NCBI): domain Eukaryota; kingdom Metazoa; phylum Mollusca; class Gastropoda; order Stylommatophora; family Helicidae; genus Cepaea; species Cepaea nemoralis. The sequence continues at coordinate 203,820 of JACEFZ010028097.1, forward strand.
TGTGTCTGTGTGGGTAGTCGTGTGTCTGTGTGGGTAGCCGTGTGTCTGTGTGGGTTGTCGTGTGTCTGTGTGGGTAGTCATGTGTCTGTGAGGGTAGTCGTGTGTCTGTGTGGGTTGTCGTGTGTCTGTGTGGGCAGTCGTGTGGGTAGTCGTGTGTCTGTGAGGGTAGTCGTGTGTCTGTGTGGGTAGTCGTGTGTCTGTGTGGGCAGTCGTGTGTCTGTGAGGATAGTCGTGTGTCTGTGTGGGTAGTCGTGTGTCTGTGTGGGTAGTCGTGTGTCTGTGTGGGTAGTCGTGTGTCTGTGTGGGTAGTCGTGTGTCTGTGTGGGTAGTCGTGTGTCTGTGTGGGTAGTCGTGTGTCTGTGTGGGTAGTCGTGTGTCTGTGTGGGTAGTCGTGTGTCTGTGAGAGTAGTCGTGTGTCTGTGTGGGTAGTCGTGTGTCTGTGTGGGTAGTCGTGTGTCTGTGAGGATAGTCGTGTGTCTGTGTGGGTAGTCGTGTGTCTGTGTGGGTAGTCGTGTGTCTGTGTGGGTAGTCGTGTGTCTGTGTGGGTAGTCGTGTGTCTGTGAGGGTAGTCGTGTGTCTGTGTGGGTAGTAGTGTGTCTGTGTGGGTAGTCGTGTGTCTGTGTGGGCAGTCGTGTGTCTGTGTGGGTAGTCGTGTGTCTGTGTGGGTAGTCGTGTGTCTGTGAGGGTAGTAGTGTGTCTGTGTGGGTAGTAGTGTGTCTGTGTGGGTAGTCGTGTGTCTGTGTGGGTAGTCGTGTGTCTGTGTGGGTAGTCGTGTGTCTGTGTGGGTAGTCGTGTGTCTGTGTGGGTAGTCGTGTGTCTGTGTGGGTAGTCGTGTGTCTGTGTGGGTAGTCGTGTGTCTGTGTGGGTAGTCGTGCGTCTGTGTCAGCTAGTCAGTTGTTGTGCTGAGATATTGCTCTTCTGAATAATTCACAGGAAGAACCACAGCTTTGTGATATCCAGCTTTCTCCCACTTCCTTCCTTCCTTCCTTCCTTCCTTCCTTCCTTCCTTCCTTCCTTCCTTCCTTCCTTCCTTCCTTCCTTCCATCCATCCACTGTCCTTCCTTCCTTCCATTGTCCTTCCTTCCTTCCATTCTCTTTCCTTCTGTCCATTGTCCTTCCTTCCTTTCTTCCTTCCTTCCTTCCTTCCTCCCTTCGATTGTCCTTCGTTCCTTCCATTCTCTTTCCTTCTTTCCATTGTCCTTCCTTCCTTCCTTCCTTCCATTGTCCTTCCTTCTTTCCTTCCATTATCATTCCTTCCTTCCTTCTTTCCTTCCATTATCATTCCTTCCTTCCTTTGTCCTTCCTTCCATTGTCCTTCCTTCCTTCCTTCCTTCCTTCCATTATCCTTCCTTCCATTGTAATTCTTTCCATTGTCCTTCCTTCCTTCCTTCCATGTCCTTCCTTCCTTCCTTCCTTCCTTCCTTCCATTGTCCTTCCTTCCTTTGTCCTTCCTTCCTTCCGTTGTCCTTCCTTCCATTGTCCTTCCTTCCATTGTCCTTCCTTCCTTCTTCCTTCCTTCCATTGTCCTTCCATTGTCCTTCCTTCCATTGTCCTTCCTTCCATTGTCCTTTCTTCCTTCCTTCCATTGTCCTTCCTTCCTTCCTTCCATTGTCCTTCCTTCCTTCCTTCCTTCCTTTCTTCCTTCCATTGTCCTTCCTTCCATTGTCCTTCCTTTCATTGTCCTTCCTTCTTTCCTTCCTTCCATTGTACTTCCTTCCTTCCATTGTCCTTCCTTCCTTCTGTTGTCCTTCCTTCCTTCCTTCCTTCCTTCCATTGTCCTTCTTTCCTTCCTTCGATTGTCATTCCTACCATTGTCCTTCCTTCCTTCCTTCCATTGTCCTTCGTTCCTTCCTTCCATTGTCCTTCCTTCCTTCCATTGTACTTCCTTCCTTCCTTCCTTCCTTCCATCGTACTTCCTTCCTTTTGTCCTTCCTTCCATTGTCCTTCCATTGTCCTTCCTTCCTTCCTTCATTCCTTCCGCATCTTCTTTCCCTTTCTTCCTTCCTCATCCTTTTCTTCCTCGTCCTTTTATTCCTTTCTTCCTCCTCCTTTTATTCCTTTCTTCCTCCTCCTTTTATTCCCCCTCCTCTCCTTCCTTCCTCCTCATCATGACCATCCTCTTCCACGTTTGCCGTTGAGTGTCATAGGCAGGGTTAGTTGACGCTCCAGTGCTCAATGAGTGACACTAGATAGGATCAATCGTGAGAATGTACAATGCCTCTGATGTTGTCAATCCATTTCCTTCTCGGGCCTCTTCTTGCTCTCGTATCAGATTATGGATGGGGACGCAGAGGTGTTTCCAACGCACCAGGGCCGGGTTATATACTGGCCAAGACCTATTGACGCGTCCTCGTCGAGCGTCCTGGGCAACAGGTCCCTTCGGGGTCCCGGCTAAAGTCAATAGGATCGCCGGTTCCTCGGAAGTCGGAGAGTGTCTGCCTGGACGGTGAGGAACCACCAGTCTGCACACCAATAAGCCAGGCATGGGACAACGGATACTCACGCAAACCTCAGGTCCTGTATGACATCACACTGATGTTGGACAACAGGATGCCTTCATCCGACATACAGGACTTCGCGTTGGAGCTCAAGCCAACGAACACAAGCAAGCAAGCAGATCATGGATGTAGAACCAGTGCTGGTAGTTCGTACTGTTGCATTCTAACGAGATGGCCGAAACATTTAACCTTCTGTCTTTCAGTATACGTGGTACAAGGTGTTGATCCCACTGTCTGTCTGATAACTTTATTTCTTACTCTGTCTCGGATTGTTAAATTGGTAGCTCTCCCCAAGCATCTCATCTCGCTGGTGTTGTTTGTTCGCATGTTTAATTTGGATATTGTCCACATTTGACATTGGTAGCGTAGAGTTGGTGTAAATAAGCTATTTATTATCTGTTGTGTTGCGGGCATAGGTATATTTGTGTTTCAGTATGGATGATAGTTGATATATGCGCGCCCTTGCATTTTGACACCCCATTTCGATTTCTCGGTATCTTGCTACTATCGTTATTGAGTACAAGATAATGAGGGGTCGCATTTATCCACAACGCAGGGAACAGTTCTTTGGAGATATTTGGTGGTCTGAGCCTGTCGGGACGGCAAACAAGAATGATGATGGCGTGGCTATGTGATTGTCGTTGTTGATCTTCTCTTGGACACGAGTCAGTCAGCGAGTTTTTGACCTAGTACACGCCTGGGAGCTTTGTGGGTTAGGTATATGGTGCTGGCCAGAGATTTGTATTGGTCAGTCCACACTCGGTGGATAATGTGGTCACGAGAGAGAGAGAAAGAGAGAGAGAGAGAGAGAGAGAGAGAGAGAGAGAGAGAGAGAGAGAGAGAGAGAGAGAAAGAGAGAGAGAGAGAGAGAGCGAGAAGGAGAGAGAGAGAATGTAACATCTGACTGACGGTGAGTTGCCTGTTACAGGAATTAACTCTCAGTGTAGTGAGTGCCACCTACAGTAGCTAAAAACTTCCCCCAAACGCCACATAGAGTGGCTCGGGCAGTCGAGACTAATCAAATTCAGATTAAATGAAATATATGACTGGTGTTTCGTTCCAGTATTTCTAGAAGTCACCTCAGACTTCCGGTCGCGAACATGGAGGATAGGAAATGAAACCGTTAAGACCTCTGGAGTGTTTATGCTCGCGGCTACCGTTTGCATTCGCATTTTCCTCACGT
>JACEFZ010028097.1:210000-229440 GCA_014155875.1 Cepaea nemoralis
ATCATCATAATCATCATTATCAGGTGCCTTGTGGCAAAGGCGTGGTTGATTATGCTTCTGGAAGCTTCCAATCTTCAACGGCACCTATCACTTCAACCGGCAGGTGTTGAGACAACAATCATACTATAGGACGGGATAAGTATTACCACAGTGTTTAGATATGAAATATAAAGTAGTATTTATATTGCAAGAAACAAAGGCTGATGCTCGCTCAACAAGACGAAAGCTGAGTCGGGTTTAAGTAGACAAGACATCAGTTAACAAGATTTCAGTTAGTAACAGAAGATGGCAGGTGTGACGCGAATCGAAACAGGAATGAGAATAGGAATGAATGGCCAAATCAACGATCAAAAATAAGAAACAGCCACTCACGTCTTAACACTAAGTTGCGAATTAAAACTAAGGATGATTAAGTGTTACATCTAGTCTACATTATTGTATTGTGTGAAATCATGGACAATTAATGAACAGGGTGCGGGTACAATTGAGGCTTTCGGAATGTGGTTACGCGGATGAATAGGGGGATAAAATGGCATAAGGAGGCAACAAACAAAGACCTGTGACACAAATTGGGGTTTATGAAGACATGACAGGTTGGGATTAAGGCCAGACAATCCGGGTAAGTCAGTCAGCGATACAGGGGCCTCTCCCATGACATGAGACAATTGGGTATATGTTTTTAGCCCTATATTGTAATAGATCAGTCTGCATTCTTCTTCTTCTTCTTCTTCTTCTTCTTCTTCTTCTTCTTCTTCTTCTTCTTCTTCTTCTTCTTCTTCTTCTTCTTCTTCTTCTTCTTCGGTATTTCTTCTCTGGGTCTTTGTTCGGACACTCTCCTCCCAACATGCGTGGTATCTTGCAGCTTCTGGTGACGTGTCGTCGATTAGCCTTTCTTAAATGCAAAAGACAATTCCTTTCACTTTAATATTATAATATACCAAATGATCGGAATCTAATTCCCTGGGTACGCAATTGGCAATCCCGCATACCGCGTTCGAAACACAGCTGTTGGCGATTTGGAAGCAGACCGCCAGCGCTAGTTTTAATACAATGGTATGAGTGTCGGTCGTTCAGAAAGTAATGGCAAACATGAACTTGCTACTGAATCACAAACCGCCAACAAATGCTGGGGTAGACTGCGACATCCCGCAAAGAACATGAAGCTAACCTTGTTTGTTTTAGCCGAGTGGCTAAGAATGGTGGGTTCTCCTTCTGGTCACCCGAGTTCGAATCCTCGGTAAGGTGTGGATTTTTTTCTGTCGGGGGCAAAAAGAAAACCCTAACCTGTACAGTTCTAGGTGACTGCATAAGCCAGACAGCCTTAATACCCCAGGCTCAAGACCCCAGGTCCTTGTCTTTTTTCGTCGTGGTATCATTCGCACTGCGAGCGCTAACAAGTCAAGTCGCATTATTCTGTCAAGAAGCCTGATCAGCGGGAAAATGTCACGTGGAAAATCCAACAACAAGAAACACGCTGTTGCCAAGATGTGCAGCGTGGGAGCCGACAACAAGAAGAAGAACGTCGAGAGCCCACCTGCTAGCTGCATCAAAGAGCCTGATACTACAGCCATCACTGAAGCTACTACGAGGGAGAAGATTGACAGCCCAACACAGTCAAGAACCAAGATTGCAGAGAAGGAGGAGAAAGACACCAGAGCCGGAAACACCGACTCGAAAGCAGTCCGATGGGTTGTCAAGCGGATTCCTGTGGAGCTGACAAATGAAGAAATCCTGAAGCAGCTACGTGAAGAGAATCTTCACATCCGAGTCTTGGAAGGCGGAGCGGCTTCTCACTTACTCCAAGATACCTACAACCTTGGCAGTAGTGACGTCGGAGGGCAGCGAGATGCCGAACACAGCATCATTCAACAAGAGAATGCAGCAACCAGAGAGATTCATACCAAGAATCACGCAATGTTCCAGATGTCAGAAGGCCGGCCACAGTAGAGCTACGTGTCGCAGTAAGACGGAAATATGCCGATACTGCGCCGATCACCACGCCTTCAAGGAGTGTCCGCTGGCCAAGCTGGACACGGACTTCCGAGCACCCAACAACAAAAGAAAGTGCGCCAACTGCCTGGGCAAACACGGAGCAAGATACCTGGGCTGTCCGTACCTGCAGAGACACAGAGACGTCTTAAAGATCGCCATCGTCACAAAGACACCATTCAAGGAAGCAATGCAGAGGGGCGAGACAGCCACGGGTATAGCACAAGCTGAAAGAGATCAACTTCAAAAGCAGATAGGACGAGTTGAAGAAACAAGTCAAGGCACTGCTGACGACGACTTCGACCGACGATAATGAGAAGCTGCTGGCCGACATGAAAGAAATCCAGCTCGACATCAAACAAGAGATGTAGCGCATGGCTGAGATGAAGAAGGAGAACGAAGAAATCCTACAAATTATCAAGACCGAAAGAGAACTGCATAGAGCTGAAATGGAACTCTTTCAAAGCAAACCAACAGAAGCCACACAAGAACTCACAGAAAAACCGCAAGAAGAAACCCAAGAGACCGAGTCTGAGCAGCAAGCGATCTCTGAAGGAGGCACAGAATACCCAGTCGACAAGGAGGAACTCAAGCGCCAGGAATTCAGAAGGCGCTGGGAAGAAAAAGAAAAGAAGAAGCCTAAAAAACTCCGGGGAAAACCGATGATATACCCATTAGTACACTACAACTGTGAGGCCGACTTCGAGTACTATATCGAGGACGGTGAAATCATCCCATGGCTGACCACGGAGGAAGAAAACGCTAGGCAGCAGATACGCAAACGCAACAGTGAAAACTGTTTCCCCAAGGAGGAAAGAGAAAACGTCGAAAAGCTCCTACAGAAAATGCACAAAAGAATACCAAATAAAAAGTCCTTTTAAGGACTGCAACCAGTCAAGCCTGGAGCCTGCACCAACAACGAAAACAAAAGGAAACATGCACAAAGGACAGCCGCCGACCTATCCCCCAGCTGGAGTGTGATCACGAAAAGTCCTTATAAGGACTGCAGCCAGACGAGCCAGGAGCCTACACCAACAAAGAAAACCACAACAACAGAAGAGCACAAAGGATAGCCGCCGACCACTGCTGACGTCACAGACACAAACGCTACATAACCAGTCCGAGATAGGACTCACAAGACAAGAATTAGGGTGAATAAACCCACAAAAACCACGATCCTCAAGTATAACCACAGCTGATGAAGCAGGTTAGACGAGGACGAATTTGGAATTTTTGTTTTTGAAATGGAATCGGAATCGGAACCCCAGGTCCTACATCGCAAGGTGCTATAGGCACTAGATGACAGGTGTAATATTATATGGCCTGATTGTAACTCTGTAAGCTAAACTGATTGTCACTCTGTAAGCTAAACTGATTGTCAGTCTGTAAGCTAAACTGATTGTCAGTCTGTAAGCTAAACTGATTGTCAGTCTGTAAGCTAAACTGATTGTCACTCTGTAAGCTAAACTGATTGTCAGTCTGTAAGCTAAACTGATTGTCAGTCTGTAAGCTAAACTGATTGTCAGTCTGTAAGCTAAACTGATTGTCACTCTGTAAGCTAAACTGATTGTCAGTCTGTAAGCTAAACTGATTGTCAGTCTGTAAGCTAAACTGATTGTCAGTCTGTAAGCTAAACTGATTGTCAGTCTGTAAGCTAAACTGATTGTCAGTCTGTAAGCTAAACTGATTGTCAGTCTGTAAGCTAAACTGATTGTCAGTCTGTAAGCTAAACTGATTGTCAGTCTGTAAGCTAAACTGATTGTCAGTCTGTAAGCTAAACTGATTGTCAGTCTGTAAGCTAAACTGATTGTCAGTCTGTAAGCTAAACTGATTGTCAGTCTGTAAGCTAAACTGATTGTCAGTCTGTAAGCTAAACTGATTGTCAGTCTGTAAGCTAAACTGATTGTCAGTCTGTAAGCTAAACTGATTGTAACTCTGTAAGCTAAACTGATTGTGTGTTCTGGCAGGTTCGGCAAAGTTGAAGCCATTTACCAGCAGGCCACCAACGCGTGTCTGGTCTTATTCAGGAACCACAGGTCCGCCTGGGTCGTGGCCAACAAGAGGGACCTGGGACTGCCCTACGGCCGCCTGCTGACTCGGTGGTGGAACCCGCCCCCTCAGGTTACATCCATGTTTCCTGTTACATATATGTTCCCTGTTAAACCCATGTTCCCTGTTACATCCATGTTCCATGTTACACATATGTTCCCTGTTACACCCATGTTCCTTATTACATATATGTTCCCTGTTACATCCACGTTCCACCCATGTTCCTTATTACATCCATGTTCCCTGTTACATCCATGGTCCCTGTTACATCCATGTTCCTTATTACATACATGTTCCCTGTTACATCCATGTTCCCTGTTATATCCATGTTCCTTATTACATATATGTTCCCTGTTACATCCATGTTCCCTGTTACATCCATGTTCCTTATTACATATATGTTCCCTGTTACATCCATGTTCCCGGTTACATCCATGCACCCTGTTACATCCACGTTCCCTGTTACATCCATGTTCCATGTTACATCAATGTTCCCAGTTACATCCATGTTCCCTGTTACAAAGGTCTATGCGAGGAAGAGTAGCGTATTTCTACGGGAGTTATGTTAGCGAAGAGACTGTCCTTCCAGCCGGTATCGACGTGCCATCGCCACGAGAGCTCTCCTTCCCCCTCTCTACACCCGCGGGGTGTGCCGGACCGGTACTGCAACTCCACATCTGCGCAGAGACACACTGGTGAATGCCCTGGTCATGATTCCACACAGCGTTCAGTGGCCGGCTGGGAATAGGTCGGGTTCGGTCATGTTCTCTCTACAGGGATTGGGTGTCTCGTGGTCAGCTGACTCCAGTCCGCTGTTCGGAGGGGGTTAAGACACTTGTCTAACAGGGGATCCGATAAACGACAGCTGCGTTATCAGGAAGAAGCTCTAGCCGGGCTGCTAACCACTTGTATTTGAAGTAAGGGAGCGGTTAACACACCTGGTGTGGTTTGTATGGAGGTCTGAGTGCTGGGGAGGCAGAGGGAGAAGGAAGGGGAGGAGGAGGAGACGACAGAGCAGCAGGATGTGAAGAAGCAGGAGGAAAAGAAGAAGAAAAAGGGAAGTCGACGACGAAGAATAAGAAAAAGAAGAAGAGAAGACTACGACGTGGAAGAAGAAGAAGAAGAAGAAGAAGAAGAAGAAGAAGAAGAAGAAGAAGAAGAAGAAGAAGAAGAAGAAGAAGAAGAAGAAGAATATGCCATGATTACAGAAAAAGTGTTCTTGACCATCATTTGACCTCTCCGCCAGGACAATGACCAGCTGAGGGTCATCAAGCACGTGGAGACAGCCGCTGAGACCAACACCAGGTTCCACTCCCTGCTGGACGCTGATGACCGACTGGCCGCCTTCAGCCTGCCCCGTGCCGGTGCTAGGGGAATCACCGAGAGGTGGGTGTTCTCTGTTGACCAGTTCTTGTAGCACGCCCATGGGTGTTCTCTGTTGACCAGTTCTTGTAGCACGCCCATGGGTGTTCTTTGTTGACCAGATCTTGTAGCTCGCCCATGGGTATTCTCCGTTGACCAGTTCTTTTGGCACGTCTATATGGGTGTTCTCTGTTGACCAGTTCTTGTAGCACGCCATGGGTGTTGTCTGTTGACCAGTTCCTGTAGCACGCCCACGGATGCTTATATTGTAACGGAACAGTCAGCATCCGGTCAATCTGCTCACACAGTCAGCGTTATGTTCCTAGAGAAAGTTTAGACACAAAACGATCAATTGAATAACGAAGACAAACGAAAGACTGCACGATTTATTGTCGGGCATGTTTCACTGCATAATGACAGGTACATACTGTGGGATTCAAGGTTGTGGACACACATTATCACCCACGCCACATGGCGTGGACTTTGGGAAAAGGTCAGAAAAGCTCGAGTCTTGAGACCTCAAGAAACAATTTCCTGCCACGAGCCTCTAGTGTGATAGTGCCATTACATCGTGTAAGCCTTGTAGCAAGGACGTATAGATTGCTCATGTTTCCTTCATTTGGCAAGTGACAAGCCCAGGCGTTGTATCCGCGTCCATCGTGCTCATGACATCACCAGTACACTTGCTATCAACTTCGCTAACCTAACCCTGGTGACGTGTACTCTACACGCATGTCCGTGTGCTGACGTGGCTCCCAAAAGGGAAGCAAAAAATAGCGACACCGGAAACGTATGCATGTCGTAAAAGAAACATGTCGTAAAAGAAACATGTCGTAAAAGAAACATGTCGTAAAAGAAACATGCGGTAAAAGACAACCAAATAGGGTTTTTCTGAGACTAGCTATCTCACAGAGCAGATATAAAACCAGCCAGCATCTCACCAACCAAGGCTGGGCTACAAAGGGCTTGGCTTGTGTGGCTGTGTCTCTATACTCCACTAGACGGCTTACAGACATAATTAAAATTAATTAATATTCTTTACAGGCCATTGCAGGCAACCTCAGCATTTTTAGGCTGCCTGTGATTCACTGATTACTACAAGGCATGTTTACATTCAGCAATGCACCATTGCTATCTCTGAACGACCGGAGCTCATGTAACTGTAATAATACCAATACCAGCACACGGTCTGATTCCAAATCGTCAGCTGCTTTGTTTCGAAACGTGGAATGCTGGATTTCCAATCGCGTTCGTAACTCCTTTGTTACAGCGTCGGTTTTAAAGGCAGAAGAAGAAGAAGAAGAAGGAAGAAGAAGAAGAAGAAGAAGAAGAAGAAGAAGAAGGAAGAAGAAGAAGAAGAAGAAGAAGAAGAAGAAGAAGAAGAAGAAGAAGAAGAAGATACACCTGAACGCCGTGGACATACAGGAGAGAACATGTAAGGTAACGTTTTACATCGCAAGGAGCCATGCAGGAAGAGTAGGGGGCCTTACTGATGAGAGAAATATTGTGATTGGCCAAGAGAGTATCAATCAGACTGATAGTAGTAGTAGTAGTAGTAGTAGTAGTAGTAGTAGTAGTAGTAGTAGTAGTAGTAGTAGTAGTAGTAGTAGTAGTAGTAGTAGTAGTAGTAGTAGACGGAGTCAGGTCTGTCATAAAATGAAACCGTGTGTTTATCCGGTTGATTATTACAGAGGATTTTCGGATTAAGCGGACGATCGACCAGCGACATCTATTTGTACTAACAGAGTAAACACAGTTGTACAGGTTACATCGTGTCAGCCCATAAACACATTTGGTGGTGAGGGAGAAGGATATGGAATGGTTCCGTTTGTCATCTATACTGCAGGACATCAGACGGAAATGGCTGCTGGGATTGTCACCACGGAACAGAAGAGTGACAAGTTTGTCAACATTTGAATGCAGATGGAAGCCGTGAGATCACAGGGGCAGATGTAAAACGGAAGTACCTAGTACGGAAAACAGTGCATCTGTCAATTCTTGGTTTCCGGAACATCAAGATGATTGGCAGCTTGGTATCGAAACTCTTTGTTGGGAGTTTACAGAAACTAGCTGGCTTGTTTTGAGAATCTAGGCAATTACTGACAACTTTGACAGGATTTAAGCCAGGAAAATAGTTCTTGACAGGGGATGATTTGCCACTGTGCCACCTGTGTGGGGGAGTAAAGGATATCGTCACGTGGACAACTTTGGTAGTTTGCCATATAAACTCGAGTTGAGATCAACTAGGGTGGACTTGAATAATGCTCTAGACAGAGTGCAGGGCACTGCTGTGCCAGTGGAAATAATATCTACCGTGTGTTAATTAGTGAATTAATTTTACACGTGCCTATATGGCAGATGTAGATATGATTTATAGGACTGCAGTAGTGCCATTTAAGGTATAACTTATTATAATATATTCGTTATAATTACTATAGACTGTGGCCTTGTTAAACTATAGTGTGATGATTAGCACTGTTAGTGGAAACTAGCTAGAGTAGTGAAGTGATACTTGGCTCTGTTAGCTAGAATAGATTAGTGAAGTGTTGATAAGCTTTACTAGTTGAGTAATGAGGGGTAATTGGGATCTTCCCGTAGGTGTCCCTGGTGGGCGGGGTTCCGCATTCTGTTTGCTGATATTTTTTCTTTGTCATAGCCTGATTCGACTCTAGGTGGGTAGCTAATCTGCTCTATGACTAAGTCTAGTTAGCTAAAGATCATTAAGCAAGGTGATAGGCTTACACTCAGCCGAAGGGATCAGTGACTAGTACTATCACCAGATGTGTTGTTTCTATCCTAGGTTCCCTACCAGATCCAAGGAAACTCTACAAGTTTTGGGAAAGAATTAAAAAACCCATTCTGAAGAACACCAGTTCAAGAGTCAATAAAGTTGCATACAGAAACGTAACTTACGCTAGAAGGAAATTGATTCATCAAAGAGAGTGATGCATACTGATGCACCACACAGCATCAGACAGTAGTAACGAACCGAGAACCGGCTAAGAGTACCTAGTGTTAGTACAGTAACAATTAACATTAGTAATTAGCACTTATGGACTGAATGGTTCGATGTGCAACGAGGATGATCTGTCGACTAACTAACTAACTAACTAACTGCGTACACACTGCAAAAGACTTGTGCAGTTTGTTTAGGAACATTAGGAACGGACATTGTGTAGAGTGCAACCGGTCCCTGATTAACTCTTAATACCACCGGTGTCTATTTCGGATGTTCATGAAATTGGATTACCAGAGGTCTACAGAGGCAAAGCATTATCCGGCAAGATGGTTCCGGCAACGGGTGAGACGTACTTGTTCTGACGTAACGTGCTGTGGTCTATCTTTGCTGTGATCAGCTGACTGAGTTGATGTCTGAGAGACAGAGTCTACACACTTTATAGAACACGTCACACATTTTCTTCGCATACACGTCTCATACACGTTACACTTTTATTTTAATAAATTAATCTTTATTAATTTCTAGAAGCAAGAGTTGTTGAGTATGTTGCGTTGGGGAAGTATGAGAAGGGGGCATAGTACGACAGTGTGAGAGTGATAGGAAAAGGTGTCCATAGGCTGATGGAGTGTGTTGGACGGAAGCTGGTGGATTCTCCAGAATATTGAGGGGGAAAAAAAAAATATTATAATGTGGGTGTCGGATCTCCTCACTCCAGGGACGACACTTTAAAGGAGGACACGACATTATTGGGGGCTCGTAAACGTGATCTTTGGACAGCGGGATCTCTCGTAAACGTGATCCTTGGACAGCGGGATCTCCCGTAAACGGAATCCTTGGACAGCGAGATCTCCTGCAAGCAGGAACGTTTGACAGGGGGATCTTCTGACAACGGGGTCTTTTGACACGGGATCCTTAGTTATAAGAGGGAGATATCATTTTGGAGAATCCAGCTAGAGTGAATGTGGATAGGGGTTAGGACTAATATCTTACCTGTTCACACTTCACACGTCTGCATAGGTCTGTGGTCCTGATTCTACTCTTGTCACTGAGTGAATGTACTGTGTGTGGTAATATCTAGATTTATAGTACTTGTTCATATATCGGTATAGTAATTTGCAGTTATATTGTACTAGACCTGCTAGCTTACCTCTCTGTATAATGGCCACCCCTAAACTTAGCACGTTAGAATTAAAGGCAAGGGGGGAAGAAATGGGATTGGCTGGGTCTTCTCTAACGGATTACATACAGGAAGTGGAGAGAGAGTATCGTCAAGCGGAACGGGAAGAGCGAAAGGCCGAGTTGGAATTGAGAAGGGAAGCTGAGCAAGCAGCTAGGAAATTGGAAGCTGAGCAAGCAGCTAGGAAATTTGAAGCTGAGCAAGCAGCTAGGAAATTAGAAGCTGAACAGGAAGCACAGAAAAGGGAGCACGAGTACCGGATGAGGGAACTCGAGTTGAAGAGTCAATCTAATGGAGAAACTGAGGGAGCAGTTGGAGGTTCCTCCATCCCAGGATCAACACCAGTAGGTGGACATGGGTACCATGCTATGAAGTTTCCTTTAGCGGTCTACGAGGAGGACAAAGAGAAGATTGACCAATACCTTCAACGCTTCGAGGCTATGTCAGTTGCTATGGGTCTGGAGCGTAACAAATGGAATCTTAAGCTATCCCAGGGATTACGCGGGACGGGATACGAGGTTTACACTCGCCTGCCACCAGGACATGAGAACAATTATGATGAGTTAAAGACGGCTCTGCGGAAACGATTCGAGGTTACGTCACATACCTACCGGAAAAAATTTCGAGCAGCGAAACGAGAACCGGGAGAGTTGTTTGCCGCCTACAGTTTGCGTCTTAAATCTTATCTCCATAAGTGGATGGATTTGGCTGGGTTCGCACATGACTATGAGAGTCTGGAAGAGCTCATGGTGGTCGACCAGCTGAAGAAGCAAATGTCTAAACCTCTCAGGACGTTCCTGGGAGAACAAGGAGCGGAACGTATTGACCTCGTGAATAAATTAGCAGAACGGTTCGTCGAGGTACATGGGGAGGCAGGGGAGAACCTTTCCACCAACACCAAAAGTCAAGAGAAACATGACAAGAAGAAAGCCAAAAACTCAGGAACCAAAAAGTGGGAACCTTATGTGCAAAAATCAGAGGATAATTCAGAGAAGAAGAAGGAGGGAAGCAAGAGCACTTCAAGCTCTACACCTAAACGACCGTGGTCGGAGAAGTGGTGTTCAATTTGTAAGTCACCCTCTCACAATACGAGGGACTGCAAATCGAAGGCTAAGAACCCTCACTTTGCAGCATGTCAAGTGACTTCCAAGGAGGTTGTCACGGAAAATGCCAAGGTCAACAAGGAAGCTCGCCACCAGGAGAGCTCATTCAAGTCCGACAATAGAAAATCTAGGACAGGGAAATGGTGCAACCAATGTCAGTCGAATACGCACAATGCTATTGACTGCAGGGAAAAGTCAGGAGACACTCAATTCGTCGTGTGCTCAGGGAAACCTAAGGTGGAGCCCACCGAACAGGTCGAGGCCGAGGAAGAGACTCCAGACCAGGAAAAACCACCTGTAGTGGAATTGGTAGAGGTTAACGGTCGTCAAGTGGAGTGTTTATACGACACAGGACTGGACGGGGAGGCCGTGATTTCTGCGGATCTGGTACATCCAGAACAATTCACAGGTGAAACCTTGGATATACAGCCTGCACAGAAGAGTGCTGTAGTCATGAAGTTGCCCATTGCTAATGTGGAGATTCGGTCACGGTACGTCACCGGCACCATCAAGGCCGCTGTATTGACCGATCCCATTTTTCCAGTCATCCTAGGTTGCCGGTATGTCTTTCTGGGAATGCCCAGGGAGCCAATTCATATGGGAGCAATGCAGACTCGCTCTCAGACGAAAACGGAAGAGGCAGACGCAATTGTGACTAACCCAATGCCGGGGGAGCTACGAACTGCCCAGAGTGAGGATGATACGTTACGTCCTTGCTACAAAAAGCTGCAGAAAAGTGCTGATCCACCAGGACGGGGGCAGTACTACATGAAGAATAGGATACTCTACAGGAGAGCAGGAAGGGGAGACAACCTATACGGTCAGTTGGTCGTCCCGAAAGCTCATTGGTCCCAGATTCTTCATATGGGGCATACCATCTCCTTTAGTGGACACATGGGTATTGCCGCCACCATGCAGCGGATTTCCTGCCACTACTATTGGCCGGGAATGACAGATGATGTGCGTCGGTATGTGAAGTCATGCCCTGAGTGCCAGAGGGTGGCACCGAAACACTGGACAGCACCGGTGATGTTGGGTGAGATGCCCATCATGAACTCTCCTTTCGAGAGGGTAGCCATCGATATCGTGGGTCCACTTCCCAGGACTAGGAAGAGGAACATGTATATACTCACAATGGTGGATTGCTGTACAATGTGGGGTGAGGCTATACCGTTGACCACGATTGACTCGAAAAGAGTGGCGGACGCACTGATGGAGGCCTTTACCAGATTAGGCTTTCCGGATCAAATTCTGACGGATAATGGATCTCAGTTTTGTGGAAAACTCATGGAGGAGGTATTTAGGATGTTTCACTCTAACCACATACATACCAGCCCTTACCACCCTCAAGCCAATGGACAAGTAGAGCGTTTCAACGGCACGTTGATGATAATGCTCAGGAAATTAGCGCAGGAAAAACCTGATAGGTGGGATGAATATATCCCAGCAGCACTCTTTGCCTATCGGGAAGTTCCTCATGGCTCAACAGGACTACCACCCGCTACGTTGCTGTTTGGTCGTCCAATCAAAGGACCGTTGGAAGCCATGTTGAGGAGTTGGACTGAAGAGGGGACGTCAGAAGAAGTGATCTCATCCTATCAATACGTGGAGGAACTGAAAGAAAAACTCCATAAGGGATGGACTCTGGCAAATCAAAACTTGAAAAAGGCCAGGAAAAGACATGCGGCTTACTACAACCGTAGGTCTAAAGAAAGATCTCTAGAGGTGGGAGATAAAGTCTTGTTGTTACTCCCAACGGGAAACAACAAACTGGAGATAGGTTGGCAAGGACCATTTCCCGTGGAAAGGGTGATATCCAGAACCAACTATCAAATCCGGATCCGGGGAAAGTCGAAGATTTTCCATATCAATCTCTTGCGGAAATACGAAGAGAGACCCGGAGACAAGGCAGCTCACCTCATGGCAATGGCTGTTGCAGTGGAGACAGAAGTGGGAACCAGCGAGGGCAGGGAATATCCCCTGGTACACCAGGAAACCTATAGGGATGTACAAGTGAACCCTGATCTGACCTCACAGGAGAGGGAAAAGATAACCCAGGTTCTCAAGTCTCATAAGGAGATACTGACTGATAAACCAGGACGAACGAGGTTGGTGGAGTTTGAGATGACTTTGACCACACAGGAGCCGGTTCGTCAGAAGGTTTACCCAGTGCCATTCTCTAAAGAAAAGGCCCTGGAGGAGGAAATAAAAAAACTGCTGGAGGATGACGTGATTGCACCATCCACATCCCCATACAATGCGGGGGTAGTTTTGTTACGCAAACCAAGTGGAGAACACAGGTTGTGTATAGATTACCGACTGCTGAACAGTCATACACAGTTTCAGGTGGAACCTTTGCCGAATCCAACTCAGTTATTCGCTAGGCTCCATAAGGCTCGGTACTTTTCAAAGGTGGATCTGAGTCGGGGGTACTATCAGATACCAGTCAAACCGGAGATTCGACCACTGTTAGCTTTCAGTACACCCAGTGGACACTACGAATTCAAAGTCATGCCCTTTGGACTCAGCAATGCACCTAGTGTGTTTACACGCATGATGAGGACTTTACTAGATCCGTTACAGGATCCGTCCATCATCTCATTCATGGATGATATTCTGATTTCCAGTGACAGCTTGGATGACCACTTACAATCCTTGGAGAGAGTGTCTAATAGACTCAAGGAAGCAGGGCTTACTGCTCGTCCAACCAAGTGCATGATTGGTTACCAAACTCTGGAATTTCTAGGTCACACCATCACTCCAGGACACATTGTTCCAGAAGAGAAGAACCTGGAGAAAATCAGAAATGCACCAAGGCCAAAAACGAAGAAGGATGTGCGATCTTTTCTCTCGTTGTGTGGGTTCTACCACAAATTTATCCCACATTTCACTGAACTGGGAGCTCCGTTGACGGAAACCTTGAAAAAGGGATTCCCGGACCAAATCATTTGGACACCAGAATGTGAGAATGCCTATAGTCAGTTAAAGGAGGCCTTGGTCAGCAAACCTGTATTACAGCTCCCTGACCTTTCCAAACCATTTGTGTTGAGAACGGATGCAAGTGCGATTGGAATTGGAGCCGCTTTGTTACAGGAAGGAAAAGACGATGCTTCGGTTTTGAAACCTGTGGCATACGCAAGTAAGAAACTTCTACAGGCGGAGAGGAATTATTCAACCGTCGAGAGAGAATGCTTGTCCCTCGTATGGGCAGTGCAAAAATTTCAGCCATATTTGTATGGAGTTAAGTTTCGGGTCCAGTCAGATCATCAGCCCCTGATGTTCCTGGCTACTTCTCAGAAGCTCAACGCACGTTTGATGCGGTGGTCGTTGTTACTTCAACCGTATAATTTCACAGTAGAGTACATTCCTGGGAAGGAAAATGTTGGAGCGGATTTCTTGTCAAGACACCCAGCTCCTGAAGAAGAAGAATGAATCATCTGGATTAAACTCACGGTGGAGAAGAGTGAGATGGACTACTCTCTTAGGAGGGGGCCTATGTCACAAAATGAAACCGTGTGTTTATCCGGTTGATTATTACAGAGGATTTTCGGATTAAGCGGACGATCGACCAGCGACATCTATTTGTACTAACAGAGTAAACACAGTTGTACAGGTTACATCGTGTCAGCCCATAAACACATTTGGTGGTGAGGGAGAAGGATATGGAATGGTTCCGTTTGTCATCTATACTGCAGGACATCAGACGGAAATGGCTGCTGGGATTGTCACCACGGAACAGAAGAGTGACAAGTTTGTCAACATTTGAATGCAGATGGAAGCCGTGAGATCACAGGGGCAGATGTAAAACGGAAGTACCTAGTACGGAAAACAGTGCATCTGTCAATTCTTGGTTTCCGGAACATCAAGATGATTGGCAGCTTGGTATCGAAACTCTTTGTTGGGAGTTTACAGAAACTAGCTGGCTTGTTTTGAGAATCTAGGCAATTACTGACAACTTTGACAGGATTTAAGCCAGGAAAATAGTTCTTGACAGGGGATGATTTGCCACTGTGCCACCTGTGTGGGGGAGTAAAGGATATCGTCACGTGGACAACTTTGGTAGTTTGCCATATAAACTCGAGTTGAGATCAACTAGGGTGGACTTGAATAATGCTCTAGACAGAGTGCAGGGCACTGCAGTGCCAGTGGAAATAATATCTACCGTGTGTTAATTAGTGACTTAATTTTACACGTGCCTATATGGCAGATGTAGATATGATTTATAGGACTGCAGTAGTGCCATTTAAGGTATAACTTATTATAATATATTCGTTATAATTACTATAGACTGTGGCCTTGTTAAACTATAGTGTGATGATTAGCACTGTTAGTGGAAACTAGCTAGAGTAGTGAAGTGATACTTGGCTCTGTTAGCTAGAATAGATTAGTGAAGTGTTGATAAGCTTTACTAGTTGAGTAATGAGGGGTAATTGGGATCTTCCCGTAGGTGTCCCTGGTGGGCGGGGTTCCGCATTCTGTTTGCTGATATTTTTTCTTTGTCATAGCCTGATTCGACTCTAGGTGGGTAGCTAATCTGCTCTATGACTAAGTCTAGTTAGCTAAAGATCATTAAGCAAGGTGATAGGCTTACACTCAGCCGAAGGGATCAGTGACTAGTACTATCACCAGATGTGTTGTTTCTATCCTAGGTTCCCTACCAGATCCAAGGAAACTCTACAAGTTTTGGGAAAGAATTAAAAAACCCATTCTGAAGAACACCAGTTCAAGAGTCAATAAAGTTGCATACAGAAACGTAACTTACGCTAGAAGGAAATTGATTCATCAAAGAGAGTGATGCATACTGATGCACCACACAGCATCAGACAGTAGTAACGAACCGAGAACCGGCTAAGAGTACCTAGTGTTAGTACAGTAACAATTAACATTAGTAATTAGCACTTATGGACTGAATGGTTCGATGTGCAACGAGGATGATCTGTCGACTAACTAACTAACTAACTAACTGCGTACACACTGCAAAAGACTTGTGCAGTTTGTTTAGGAACATTAGGAACGGACATTGTGTAGAGTGCAACCGGTCCCTGATTAACTCTTAATACCACCGGTGTCTATTTCGGATGTTCATGAAATTGGATTACCAGAGGTCTACAGAGGCAAAGCATTATCCGGCAAGATGGTTCCGGCAACGGGTGAGACGTACTTGTTCTGACGTAACGTGCTGTGGTCTATCTTTGCTGTGATCAGCTGACTGAGTTGATGTCTGAGAGACAGAGTCTACACACTTTATAGAACACGTCACACATTTTCTTCGCATACACGTCTCATACACGTTACACTTTTATTTTAATAAATTAATCTTTATTAATTTCTAGAAGCAAGAGTTGTTGAGTATGTTGCGTTGGGGAAGTATGAGAAGGGGGCATAGTACGACAGTGTGAGAGTGATAGGAAAAGGTGTCCATAGGCTGATGGAGTGTGTTGGACGGAAGCTGGTGGATTCTCCAGAATATTGAGGGGAAAAAAAATAATATTATAATGTGGGTGTCGGATCTCCTCACTCCAGGGACGACACTTTAAAGGAGGACACGACAAGGTCTTAGTCAGATATGACTGAGCTACCGTATGACAGTAGACGGTACTACCTGCTTTCTGTCAGCGCCGAATGTTGGGCGGCGCTTACCAAACCCGACACCCCACATTGTGCCAACGGCTTCGGGCGGAAGAGCGCAATTGGGAGGGTACTAGCCTTATCCTGGTGCGAGGAAATGCAACCCAAAGACAAAATAAGTCATGGCAGGGCAGACCAGGCCCTAAGCCTTGGTTGGAGGCTGGTCTAGGATCGAAGCTCCGACAGGCGGACAGTTAGAGCATTGCTTTGCTGATCCGGCAACTTCTGCAGTTTGTCTTGTTCCAGATTTATAGGTGTTAACTTTCCTCTGGAGTGAACTAGGCAGGCCGAGAGAGGGATCATGCTGCATGGGCAACACATGGTTTCTTTATTTTAGCCCAGGCTTTGTGCTATGGAGAGGCAATAACTCCATCCCTGGTCTTAACCGGTCTCGGAATCAAAGCGAGAGGCAACTGTTACGGGTTATAAGTCCTTGTCAGTTGGCGTAGACATGGGGCGCCACGCGTTGCCTCTGACGGTGGGAGACACCTACAGGTGTCACTGATCAGCTACCGCCCGCCTCAAGCTGGGCAGCCCCCGGCCAAGTGGGTGCTGATCCGCCACAGCCTGCCTGCTTCAATGGGTGCTTGAGGCTAGGACAAAATCTGAATCGCAGGCTGTAAAACCAATGCACCAGGTACTAATAAAAAGAATAATAGAAACCTCAAGCTACGGCTTGCAACCTGGAACGTGAGAACCATGTGTCCAGGATTTTCCACTGACTTGACAAATATTGACAATGTGAGAAAAACGGCTGTGATTGATGCTGAACTCAATCGTCTTAACATTGATATTGCTGGCCTGCAGGAAACTCGCCTCGCTGAGGAAGGGTCACTCAGGGAAAACAATTACACCTTTTTTTGGAAGGGAAGAGGGCAGGCAGAAAAAAGGCAACACGGTGTGGGCTTTGCAGTGAAGAATTCGCTACTGGGAATGATTGATATCCCAGCTGGAGGTAATGAAAGATTATTATCACTGCGCTTGGCAACCTCTTGTGGATTTGCCACCATTCTCACTGCATATGCACCGACACTCACTTCCTCTGATGATGTGAAAGATACGTTCTATGAGCAGCTAGACTCTGTGATCAAGGCAGTTCCAAAATCCGACTACATTTATATGCTCGGTGATTTCAATGCTCGTGTGGGCAAGGACTCGAGTTCATGGCCAGTGTGCCTTGGAAAATACAACATCGGTCGCATGAATGATAATGGGCAAAGGCTGCTGGAGCATTGCACTAGAAATGACCTATGTATTACAAACTCCTTTTTTAAAACAAAAGAGATGCATAAGGTCACATGGAAACATCCAAGATCCGGCCATTGGCATCAGCTGGACTTCATTATCACACGGAGACAACATCTGAACCATACATCATTAACTCGAAGTTACCACAGTGCTGACTGTGATACAGATCATTCTTTGGTTGTTGCAAGGGTTAGACTGAGACCAAAGAGAATCTACACAGCTAAACACAAGTCTAGCCCCAGGATTAATATTATTAACACTCACGATCCTGGAAAGTGCTTTGAATTTCAACAGCAACTTGAGGACGCTTTCAATGATACATCAGAAAATTGTATAGTAAATGATAAATGGAGTAAACTTAAGGAAACTATTTATAAAACAGCGGTAGGGGTTTACGGCACTGTGGATCATAAGAGGCAGGACTGGTTTGCGGCAAACAGCCAGATACTGCAGCCCTTGATTGATAAAAAGAAGATAGCTCTCTTAAGAAACAAGGAAAGACCAACGCGTAACACTCTGAGTGAGCTGAAGCAAGCGAGGAAGGATGTACAAAAGGCTGCCAGGCAGTGTGCGAATGACTATTGGATCAAGTTATGTGAGTCCATTCAAATCGCAAGTGATAAGGGAAACATCAGAAGCATGTATGAAGGGATAAAGAAAGCCTGTGGTCCAATGATCAAAAGAAGTGCACCGCTGAAAACCTTGACTGGAGAAATCATCACTGATAAGAAACAGCAGATGGATAGATGGGTCGAGCACTATTTAGAGCTTTACTCAAGTGAGACCAAGCTGGCAGGATGATGCCCTCAACGCCATAGAGGCCCTGCCAACTCTTGACCACCTGGACACACTTCCCACTATAACAGAAGTTAAGTGTGCTATAAATGAGCTTGCATCTGGCAAGGCTCCAGGTAAGGATGGGATTCCAATAGAGGTGATCAGGAGTGGGCAAGACACCCTCGCTCTACAGATCCACCAGCTAATAGAGCTATGCTGGCGAGAAGGACAAGTCCCACAGGATTTCAAAGATTCAAACATCATAACGCTGTACAAGAACAAGGGAGATCGGAGCGACTGCAACAACCATAGGGGTATCTCACTTCTGTGTATTGTTGGGAAAGTATTTGCCAGAATTGTCCTGCGCAGACTTCAAATCCTGGGAGATCAAGTCTACCCCGAATCACAATGCGGCTTCCGTCAGAACCGGTCTACCATTGATATGATATTCTCATTGCGACAGATGCAAGAAAAATGCCGGGAACAAAATCAGCCACTGTTTATTGCCTTCATGGACCTCACAAAGGCATTCGATTTGGTCAGTCGTGAGGGTCTGTTCAAAGCACTAAAGAAGATTGGCTGTCCACCAACTCTTCTGTCCATTGTGGAATCGTTCCACACAGGCATGAAGGGTATAATCAAGTTTGATGGCTCAACTTCAGAAGAGTTAGAAAATCAAGAGTGGAGTTAAGCAAGGTTGTGTACTATCCCCCACCCTCTTTGGGATATACTTTTCACTTCTACTGAAATATGCCTTTCGTGATCAGGATGACGGTATATACATTCACTCACGCTCAAATGGTGGCCTCTATAATGCTCAGAGATTGAAGGCCAAGACCAAAATTAGCAGGGTACTAATCAGAGAGTTGCTTTTTGCGGATGATGCTGCGATTACGACCCACTCTGAGGAAGAATTACAACATCTACTATCTGCATTCTCCAATGCTTGTTCTGAATTTGGTTTAACAATTAACAAAAAGAAGACACAGATTATGTCACAAGGTGCACATGGTGTACCATCAATCTTTATTGACGACGCCGAACTAGAGATGGTAGACCATTTTACCTATCTAGGATCAGAGGTAAATAGCAAATTATCCCTCGATCAGGAAATCAACATCAGGATTGGCAAGGCAGCAACAACAAGA
>JACEFZ010028098.1:0-230000 GCA_014155875.1 Cepaea nemoralis
GTTGTGCAGACCAAGTCTAATTTGCATAGCCAAAAGTAGTGCCATCGCGACGGTAAACAAATAGAAAAATACGAAAAAAATTCAATAACTGCTTTGAAATAAATATAACTGTCATAATAATGTTTAAATAAATAAATATATTCATTCACTAACTTAAATAAACAAATAATAGTTAATATAAAGCACAGATTCAGGCGGGCAGCAGCTTGGCGATTTGTAAACAATCAGATGCTGAATGCAAATGGCGTAAAACAACTGTTTGTCAGTCGCAATACGTCAGAGGCGCAGCGCTATTTTTAGCTTGCAAAAATCGATAATGTTGCCGGCATGTGTATCGCTCCGCCATGAATCATATTTGATAATTATTCATAAACAAATAAGTAATTACATAAATAAATGAAAGAAAATCATAATATCAATACTTACAACTTCGAAGAACACATGAATATAAGTATACACTATTTCACTAAACACAAATAAACATTATTTTGTCACGATAGGCACAGCTCAGCTCGCAACTTGTTCTAGTCTGCACACGTTATCAGTCACTGACACAAATTAAACCCTGTTATTCACTACTAGTAACCTTAGTCTAGAGCCGTGGGTGAGTGTAATAGCTTGAACATTTGTCCAAGCCACACTTCTGACACCACTTTAATCCTAGCCTGTCAGCAACCGATGTTTCAGGCATCATAGGATTACTTCTCTCGCACCACACAAGGAACTTGCAAGTCGTGTGAGAGGAAATGGATGATACATTTTATTGCCGTTGGCTCTTTACATTTACAAAACAGTCGCTATCAAATCACACACAAAGCCACAGAATTGCCTATCACTAGTTTCCTAACCCTATTGCTAATCTCTATCTACTTGGCTACAGAAACCCCTATCGACACTAAACGGTGCGCTCGCTAAGAAGTCAGTCCCCAGTCTGATTCTTCCTACTCGCGTGGCTACACAGCACGCGGAAGGACCTTGTGCGTCCTTCGGCTTTTTGCGTGCTGTCACACTCAGCACGCTTATCGCAGCCGTCTCCTATTGAGTGGCAATCCACTTCTCCGTGGCTATCACGTAAGCGTGATTCTGCCGTGACCAGAGTACTAACTATCTGGTCGACGCCTCCGTGTCCCATGAGAGAACTAGTTAATAGTCCCCCTTCCTATCACCTACCCTGCCCTCATATCGGGGCACTGTGTTACCTCTGATCTACTTGAGGTTGACCACTCTTCCCGGTGGTCTTCTATCTTGAGGCAGACCTCAGACCTCTATACTTCAGTCTTTGACAGGTAGCTTTAGATTTTTTTTTTTTAATTAGATAATTTTGAGAACAAATGTCTTAGAAGAATTCTTAACATCCACTGGACAGACTTCAGAACCAATAATACGCAAATAAGACAAGAGACTAAGCAAGATACAGTATCCAATTTTATAAGAAGACGCCGTTGGAACTACATCGGCCATGTACTCAGAATGGACAAGACTCCACTACCAAGCCCTCATATAGTCACCGGTAGGGAAAAGATAAATGGGGAAGATCTAGAGAGACCCTGCGTAGAACCATCATCAGAGAAGGCTCATTCAACGGCCAAGTAAACATCCAAGATCTACAACAGGTAGCAGCGAACCGCCAAGCATGGAGAGCCATGACTTATGCCCTATGTGCTGCCTTAGGCTCAAGAGGAAAGACTAACTAACTATCACTAATACATATACTAAAATTGGAACGATACAGAGAAGAATAGCACGGCCCCTGCGCAAGGATGACACGCACATTCATGAAGCGTTCCATTTTTTTATTCTAATTTGCTGTATTTGTTTGGCAGCAATGTTTTCAGTTACGTGACAGGAAAAATTGAAGAAATGTTCTAGTAGCCCAACAAATACTGAAAATTAATTATTCTGCAAGGTTTTGGGGCAAGTGCAGAAATTCAGATATCTAGGCACGCGGTTAACATCAAATAGTAGATGTTCACTCAGATAAAGAACATTATCCATCCATCATGTGCCATACCGATAAGCGTGGGCGGTCATGTTCTGCCATCTCACTCGATCACCAAAGTCGTGGATCAGCTCCGTGTTCCTGTCTCGATCATGCCACGTGGCTAAACCATCCAGGTATTTACTTCTCGGTCTTCCCCTTGGTCTCTTCCCTTCGATCTTGCCAGTTGTCACCAAGTTCTCCAAGTCATTTCTTCTCATAACATGCCCCAAAAGATGTTGACTGTCTACGTCTAATGACTCTAATCAGTTTGCGATCTTCATTTGTTTCTTGAAGGACTTGTTCATTGGTTTTTCTGTCTGTCCATGGTATTCTTTGCAATTTCCTCAGAAACCACATCTCCACAGCCATCAGCTATTTTTCAGCTTGACTGCTTATTGTCCACGCTTCACATCCTTACAAAAGTATAGGTTCTATGTAGCACTTCAACACTCTTTTTCTCGTTTCAATTGATATCTTTTTATTGGTCAGTATGTTTTTCATCTTGCAAAAGGCTACCTTCGCAATTCTTGTTCTAATCTCTTCAATTTAAGAGAGAGAGAGAGAGAGAGAGAGAGAGAGAGAGAGAGAGAGAGAGAGAGAGAGAGAGAGAGAGAGAGAGAGAGAGAGAGAGAGAGAGAGAGAGAGTTCCTAATGTTACACAAAACCAATTTTAACACACGGCTGCAAATCCTGGAAATTAGTATACCAGCTGGGAAGGGGGGGGGGAGTTTTCTTGGAGATGTGGTTTTATAGAAGAATGCTGAAAATTAATTGGACAGCCAAAATGAGCAGTTTGAACATTTTGAGTGAAGCTGAGTCGCAAAGACAACTTATCACAAAAATCAAAAAGAGGCAGTCACTGTCACTGGGGGAGACCGGGGGGGGTGGGGGGGGGCACGTTATGAGACGACAAATACGGGACATTGTTGTGACAACCGGAAAGAGAGATGGGGGAAGACAGCGTGAGAAGTTTCTTGACAGTCTTGTGTCATGGCATGAAAGGGAGCACACACACGAATTTATCCATGACGTCGGAGATAGCAATTTGTGGAGAGCCATGATCGCTCACGCCGGCTGGCAAGGTCCTGTGTGATGATGATGGTTTATTTCTTGTTTACTGAAAAGTGGGCATATTGTTTGTTCGTGCATGTATGTTATGTGCATGACAGATTATGACTCTAGTGAAACATACATCAAACAGGAATGGCCAAACATGTTTTCATCAACTCGAAATCAGCATAACATCTAGAGAGGTTAATAACGTATTAAAACTGAGAATTATCAACAAATGCTATGTCTATTCAAAGCTGCGATATGGCGCGGAAGCCTGGACAATGAACAAGCTGTTAGAAAATCGAACAGAGGCCCTGGAGATTTGGATGCGTAGAAGTTTAAAAAGTTAGTTGCATATACTTTACAGGACGTCGCAGTCAACACCATATTTATTTCTGTTGTGATCTCTTGGAAAGTTTACGTTAAGTAGTTTGCCATTGCTTTCTAGAAGACGGGCATCCGCACCATTTCGTAAAAGTACCAATGCAAGACGGTCTGCTGCTAAATCGCCTGCAGCTGTGTTTCGAACGCGGGTATGTGGGTTTACGAACTACGCCCGTAACGCCTTCGCCATGGAGCAGGCATATATATAAGAATATGTCGTATTTCAGGAAATCAAAAGCAATCAAATACAGAGGTTCTAGAAAGACTAGGAATGAAAAGAGAGTTGATACAATAAATAAAAAGAGAGGCAAGTGAAATATTTCGGCCACGTTTGAAGACATAACACTCTTTCTTATAAAAACAATACTGGAGGGAAACGTTAAAGGCAAGCGATGCAAGAAGTAGACAACGATACAAGTGGGAAGATAACACCAAGAGATGGACGAACAGCAGTCTATCAGAATGCACAATCAAGGCGAGAGACGGGCAGTGTTGGAGATCCATTGCAGTCAACCTTGATTGTGAAGACGGCACCTGACTGACTGAGGATGGTAGGTAGAAATACAGGGGTGGACAAACTATGGCCCGCGGGCCGCATGCGGCCTGGCAAGTGATTTTATGCGACCATTGACGGCATTTAGAAATAAAAATGTGTACTTCCTTTTTAAGTTATTTTGTGGAATTTTACAGAATTTCATGTACAAGCAAGTGAAAGAAAGGTTTTGTCACTTCCCTTTTCTGAAGCAAGAAACCATTTCTGGTGAAATGACTGAAAAGTACAAAGCCCAATTAGATGCATTCACTGAAGAATTTGGAAGGAGACCAAGAATTCAAGAACTTAGAGCCACAGTTAAATGTTCTCAGTTCCCTTTTAGTGCAGAATCTGATACAGCCATAGAGGGCATAAAGTTGGAGCTGCTTGACTTACAAGCAGATCATGACCTGAAAGACAAATTCAAGTCAGATGGTTTGCTGGATTTCTATGGATCTTTATCAGAAGAATCATTTTCCAACTTGAAAAACTTTGCAGCTAAACTGTTATCATTGTTTGGATCAACATACATTTGCGTACAAGAATTTTCCTGCTTGAAGATCAACAAATCTAAGAATAGATCTTTATTGTCGGACTGCAACTTGCATGCTGTCATACGAATTTCAACAAGTAAACTTGCTCCAGATTTCAAGAATATTGTCAAAAATTGCAAGCAGTTACATACATCTGATTAGAAATCAACAATTGTAGTGACAATGTAATCGGTTTGTGTCTAAATTAAAGCCATTGATAGATCATTTTTAAAAAAAATATTATAATAAAATATAGTATAATCTTGTTAACAAATTAGTAAAAGTTGTTGTCCATATTGTAAAAAATAATGTATAAGAGTATAAGTAAAATAAAATTGTAATAACCTATAAATGCCGGTTCCCTGGCCGAGGAGTTAGCAGTTTTCTCCGTTAACCCCGAATACTCTCGTGGTTGACTTGAGCGCACGAGAATTAGAAGTGGTTCGAGTCGCGCCAGGGACTTATGAGAGTATAGAGCCGGTCGCTCAGAAAGTCGTGGCGTGCTGATGAGCGTAATCTAGCCTAGGAATCAACATACAGCTGAAAGATACTGGTGTTGACCGCAATATCCTGAAACAGGATGGAAACGCGAAAAACAAAAATAACATATAAATAATTCATATATATATGCTTTACATTTGTTAATGTGGCCCTACGCACGAATAGTTTGCCCACCCCTTGTCTTATAGAATCAAATTTAACATTTGTTTAAAAACCTGATTAGTTGCCATGGGATTATTAATAGTCTTAAGCGACTTCTTGTATCTGCCAAGGGCTTATAATATCACCGAAATGTTGTCATTGTGTTATAATACAACATATCTGCTACCACATTTGCAACTTTTAGATCATAACTGTGACACACTCTTACTTCCAACTTTTCGTCATACAGTTTTATTTGGTCCAAACCTACAGTTTGTTTGGCACTGAATCTGTTAAATGAATTATACATGTTCTTATACAAGAAATGTGACTAAAAAGTTCAAGTCTCATTTATAACAATCACAGTATGCATCCATAGCTCAGTGGAAAAAGCACTGGACTTGTAAACCAGGGATCGTGAATTTGATCCTCACTGGGTATTTGGTATTTAAAAACTTTAAAAAAAAAAAATATGACATTATACGAGAATTACTTATTTGCAGTTAAAAAAAAGTTAGTTGCACATTCTTTACAGGACATTGCAGTCAATCACATCATTTTCTTTTTCTTTTTTGTTTGTTTCGGGTTTGTTTGTTTGTTTGTTTGTTTGTTTTTCTGTTTGTGGTGTCTTGGCAAGTTTACGTTCAGTAGTTTGTCATTGTTTTGCGAACGACCGGAACTCATTCCATTGTCTGAAAACCAACGTAAGGCGGTCTGCTGCAAATCTCCCGTAGTCTGAAAAAAAAGTCTTAAAAGTCATCGAGCGATGTGTGGGGATTTTTTTTAAAGTTGCATATTCCTTACAGAACGTTGCAGTCAACACTATCATTTTTAAGCTGTAGTTGATGTTCTTGGCAAGATTACGCCCAGTAGTTTGCCATTGCTTTCTGAGCGACCGGCTCATATACCCCGTAAATAACCAACACGACGCGATCCGCTGCCGAATCTCACGCAGCTGAGTTCCTTACGTGGATATACGGGAATACGGAGAAAGTGTGTGCGTGATTACTAATAGAGAATTGCGCCCGAGATTCTTAATCTATAATCAACGTTTACTTACATGACTTACCTTCGTCTGACTTCCGTTGAACGGTACTAACTGTTGATAACGGAGCCAATATATTCAAAGTTTGTGGCATTTTCAATTTCTTAATTGTTGATTGTAGTCTTTCTTCTTCTTCTTCTTCTTCTTCAGCTTTCCGAGCCATTGAGGTTCTTTGCTGCAAATACAATCCGTCTCCATTCGTTTCTCTGGTGGACCTTCTCTTGCCAGTCGTTGATTCCAAGTGCTAGTAGGTCTGTACATGTATTATCTCTCCACTGTCTTCTTGGTCTACCTCGGGGTCTACGGTCATTTATTTCCTGAGTGTAAGCGAGTTTAGTTTCCCTATTATCTTCCATTCTTTCTATATGCCCCAGCCATTGTAGTCTATTAGCCTTCATGATACCAGTGATTAGCGGGGACTTAAACAGATCATAAATGTCTTTGTTACTTCTTCTTTTCCACTCTCCACTTTGTGTATCCCTAATGGGTCCAAAGATGCGTCTTAAAATTTTGTTCTCAAAGGTTTGTAACAAGGCTTCGTATCCTTTCGTTGTACTCCAGGTTTCAGAGCCATACAGCACAACTGGTCTGATCAATGTTTTGTATATTGTGATTTTGGTGTTACGAGATAGCGCCTTTGATTTTAGTAGATGTTGTAGTGCATAGTATATCTTATTGTAGTCTTTGGTTGACATATATTTTTGAATATACTTTCACCATAGCAACTTCCAAGTTATTTTGCTGAAATACATAGTTATACAATACATGGGCGCTCAACAACATTGAGTCTTGGCGCTGAATTTGTAACTTTGTTCATGTATTCTTTGCCTCGCAATGCTAGTCGTCATCTAAGCCAGTGGTTCTCAACCTTTATTGGCTCGTGCACCCCTTCACCATATTTTCAGAACGTCCCCCCCCCCCCTTTCGTATTTCCTTCCTATAAATTCCCCCGCCCCCTTTATTTTTACACAGTATACTTCAAAATGGAAGCTAAATTTAATAACACATACTAAAACAAGTCTATTCGTCTACATAAAACGTGATTTACGGGTTTAATTACGTTATAAAACGAATTTCAGAAGGGCGAGAAGTACAGAACTGTAAAGTATGGAGGGGGGAACGAAATATCAAGTAATCGATTCTTGTATTAACGCGAACTTGAAATAATCTTAATTACCCCCCCCCCCCCCTTTCCCCCCAGAAACCCTAACATTTCACCCTGGGGGGGGGGGGGGGGTCCCCACCTGTTTAGAACCACTGATCTAAGCAGTCTAGCCAATGATAATGCCTACATATTAGTTGAGTCGAGTCAAGAACCCACATCCCAACACTCGGGGCATTCCCACACGTGCTCAGTCCTGCAACAGTCAGCGAACAGTCTCATTACTATTTAATGTTACCAGTAGCAGCCTGATTATATGTTGCCCTAGTATTAATGCCGGCTCCGTGGCACAGTGTTTCTGGCGCAGTTCGTAATCCCGCATACCCACGTTCGAAACACAGCTGTGTTTTTTTTAAAAATCAAATAGTATGGGAGCCGGTCGTTAAGAAAGCAATGGTAACCTACTGAACGTAAATTTGCCTAGGAAACTCGAACAGACAAAAAGTGCTGGGGTTGACTGCTACGTCCTGTAAAGTAAACGCAACTAACTTTTAGGGGGATGCGTGGTCTCGAGGTATGGTGTCCGGCTGGAGGTCCCGGGTTCAAGCCCCTGTAAAGGGCCGGGATTTTTTCACGTGGACTTCTAGTAACAAAATCTCCCCTGGTCTCTGGGTAGTGAGATCGGACGCCCGTGGGCATTGTTGCACACGTGAAATATCCCTTGGCAGTTGGAAATATAGAAATAAAAAAAGAGTAGTGCTGAGTAGCCTTTACGGCGCTGCCTGGGCAAAATGTAGAGTTTAAAGATCTACCCAAAGTATTTCAGGATCCCCGCCGGTGCTACGAAGGTCGTGCACTGAGCTGAGAATCTCCGGACTCAGACTTGAGTTAGGGGTAGAACGGAGCACTTATGGGTTACACCCGTGTGCTGTGTTGTTGATCCATCGACTAAACACTAAACAACTTCATCTAGCTTTTAAAAAATAGTAATGACCCAGGAAACGCTTCATCCTGTAGATGCGCATGTCTGCTCTGCAGAAAATAATCTACAACTTCCGAGACAAACATAAACATACTTAGCAGTTATACTTATAGTTTGTGTTTCGAAGAAATTATATCTGCTTCTGCTTCTCTTTATCATGTTCTTTTGTTGCTTTCTTTTATTGTGCAGTAATTGTCTTTGATTAATGTAAAAGCGTGTATGCTGCGTGGAAACGGTAAACTAAGTTTCTTCTTTTGCTGTGCTTGGGGTGAAGTGAATAACTACACAAGTTGAATTACTCAATTAGTTCCCTGATTAAATAAATGAAGAACATGGCGACCAGTGGTTTAAATAGTGTCTTCAGCTTCGAAGGCAGTGGCGTGAAAGACGAAAATGTTGAAAGACTTTTTAAAAATTTCACATATAAATATTTACAAATAGTCGTTCAATCTCGAATCAATAATCAATCAGTTCGACAAACAAGAGACACGTCATCTTCTGACTACGTAAGTAATAAAATATAAATAATTTTCTTCCTCTTCTTCAGTGAAGACTTCACCCAATGGAGCATAAGCTAGCCATTTTAGTAACGTATTCTAAATTGCTTTTTAATTATATAACTTATGGCAGAAATATCCCAGGATTGGTTACACATCTACCTGGTCTCACACCCTAAGCCAGGAATAAATCACTTAAGACTTAATCATTACTTAATGGATACAGAATCACAACCCTGCAAAACACCTTTGGCAAAGTCCGCGAAAAGAAAATGATATGCAGGCTCCAGCAACATTTGGAAACCAAGGTCATAATTTGCTTCCCAAGGGGCTCGGGAGTTACCAGCCTGGGAAGGAAACCTGGGCCAGTGCAGTAACTTTTGCATTTGATGTCTACGGGGGCTTCCAGGATAAACAAGAGACAGTGGCAGTGCCAGTAGCTCTTGACTTGGAGGATGGTCTTGACCTGGAAGATGCATATAACAGAGTCATGTATGATTGGTTGATATACACTCTGTAGGACATGGAGGTTTGTCCTTCGATTGTCCAGTGGATTGCGGCAGTCCTTTTTGAGCGTCAAATTGCATTGTGCATGGGTTCATGAACTTCTGACCCCAGTACCATTAGGCCTGGGAGGCCACAGAGATCTGTCATGTCCCCAGTGTTCTTTAATGTCTGCACCAGCAAAGTCACAGATATTGAGACACCAGGTGTTGGTAGAATCTTCACATTTGCAGATGATGTACTGCTGTATGGATAGGGAAGAGACAGGACAAGTTTGGCTGAATACTTACAGATGGCAGTAAACAGGGTGCAGGGATGCAGGTGCTGTTATAATGGGCAGGTGGCGTTGTTACTGGATGACAAATTCTCACAACATTCTGTCATCTCTTTTTTCCATGGCGGTTGTTTCCAACCCAGTATTTTTTAATTCGTGAGCTGTGGTTATGTCAATATTCTAGCAACCACTGGTCACTTCTGTGATTTAGATTTTTGAACTTTGACCTACCTTGCTTATGAAAGTAGTTTTATTTCATTTAAAACTATTCTGATCTTTAGCAGCTGATTTTTAAGATGGCTTTTATTCTGTGGTGAAGGGGTTATAGACGCATTTCGTAATCTCACATACCATGTTTGAAACACAGCTGTGAGCAATTTTAGCAGCAGACCACCTTGCATTGGTTTTCATACAATGGTATGAGTTCCATTAGTTCATAAAGCAAGGGCAAACTACTCAACATAAACTTACCAAAAAAATCACAAACTGCCAAGAAATACTGGGGTTGACTGACATCCTGTAAAGCATATGCAACTAACTTTTTTTCCCCATTCATTTCATGTGTATAACCTTCAACAGGTACCTCATTTCTGATTTAATTAATTACCTAACTGGGTCATAGTTGTTATGCAGCTGATCATTGTGATTTTTTGTTTAATTGATGAAGGTGCTATGGGATTCCACTCTGTCATATTTCTAGATGCCTAATGTTTATAAGAAAGATGTTATCACATTTGACAAAATATGGTTTTGAATGGCTAGTACCCCAGGAAGGTAATCCGGTCAACAAATGCCCGCAGAAGTCGAATATGTCGGCAGAAAGGCGCATTATCACAGCTCGCTGTAAACAGGCACAACGTAGTCACATCTGAAAAAAAGACTCCAGATTAATGCAGAAGAAGAAGATGAAGAATGACTAGTAAATCTGTGTATCATTATCACCTTTGATGCTGGTCAGCATGGCCGAATGGGTAAGAATGTGTGTTCTTAAGCATCTGTTGTGCTGATGCCGAGATAAGCAGTTCGACCGCTACACCGGACAACTGGACTAAAATGTTGACCTGTCATCCTTGACTTGGGGATGTAAATTACAAGTACCTCTGAAGTCAGAGTGGGTTCACCTGATGGCAAGGGACACTGTTAATAGGGAAAGCTAATCCACACGCAAAATTAAGTCCAGTACTACTATAAGTAGTGTGTAATGACTACACTTGAGTTCAAAGCGAGTGAGCGCCCAAAAAAAACCTCATTTGATACTATTTTCTTGCTGCATAAAAAAGTTGTTGGGCCCAAAGCAGTTTCCTACTATAGGTCTGTGATGTGATAGCGTCTTCACATTTTGTTAGCCTGGATGGGTGGAGGAATGGCTGGCCAGTCTTTCCCTGATCATCACCGACAATGAGCCCATGTGTCGCACTCGTGTCCGACCTTGCTCTTGTTGGCCTGGATGGGTGGAGGAATAGGTGGCCAGCCTGTCCCTGACCTTCACCGACAATGAGCCCATGTGTCGCACTTGTGTCCGACCTTGCTC
Source organism: Cepaea nemoralis (assembly GCA_014155875.1). Lineage (NCBI taxonomy): Eukaryota > Metazoa > Mollusca > Gastropoda > Stylommatophora > Helicidae > Cepaea > Cepaea nemoralis. Next base: position 11,061 of record JACEFZ010028098.1, read on the forward strand.
TTGTTGGCCTGGATGGGTGGAGGAATAGGTGGCCAGCCTGTCCCTGACCTTCATCGACAATGAGCCCATGTGTCGCACTTGTGTCCGACCTTGCTCTTGTTGGCCTGGATGGGTGGAAAGCAGTTTACTTTACAATGGCCTGTGTCGCTTCACCTTTGTTGGCCTGGATGGGTGGAGGAATGGCTGGCCAGTTCCCCTGACTCACCGACAATGAGCCCATGTGTCGCACTTGTGTCCGACCTTGCTCTTGTTGGCCTGGATGGGTGGAGGAATAGGTGGCCAGCCTGTCCCTGACCTTCACCGACAATGAGCCCATGTGTCGCACTTATGCCGACCTTGCTCTTGTAGGCCTTGATGGGTGGAGGAATAGGTGGCCAGCCTGTCACTGACCTTCACTGACAATGAGCCCATGTGTCGCACCCATGACCGACCTTGCTCTTGTAGGCCTGGATGGGTGGAGGAATAGGTGGCCAGCCTGTCACTGACCTTCACGGACAATGAGCCCATGTGTCGCACCCATGTCCGACCTTGCTCTTGACATTGCCAGTTCAATTGGCTATCATCTACGCTAGTGTGCCCGCTATTTTATTGTTATAGTTCTTTTTAATTTTTCTATAAAAGAGGCTGACAGGAAGCAATCAAGCTCAAGTTCAAGACAACTTGCTGCATTGTATTTTAATTCTGAGCATCATGTCAATATCCTATGTTCATTCTGACTCCTTTTGCATTTCCCCTATAGCAGTTCTGTATATCAATTCCGGACAACTTGAGCATTGAAGAGCACATAAGAAAAACACTCGACGGAGTAAAATCTTTCCCTTTGCAAGACCGGAGTCTTTGCACTGAGATTTTCCTGGTAACAAATGATAGAGAGCAGATGTTTCTGGAAACATGGGAGCTGCATTTTAACCAGAGTAGCGTGGATATCTCAGCAAATAGAATACAACATATATTCACACGAATGAGTAAGTAGCCATGTTGTTTGAGTTCAGTGTGTGGTATGTATTAGACTAGTTCAGTTATTAGCAGTATATCATGGGTGGAAAATGTATTTTAAATCCCAAGGACACACATTAAAAACAGATACATACTTACCAGACTAGGGTCTCAGTCCATGTAAACAAGCCACTGTGCACCTTGACATATAGAACAGTCAGGGTAACCTGTGAAAATAGTAACTGAGTAGAAGATGTAGTGAGTGCTGAAAGTGGTCAGCTGGTTAAAAACAAAAACTGGCATAACATATATGTGTGTATATATTTGTGCATGTGTCATCATCATCATTATCTGCCCTACCAACTGGCATAATATATATGTGTGTGTATATTTGTGCATGTGTCATCATCATCATTATCTGCCCTACCAACTGGCATAATATGTATGTGTGTGTATATTTGTGCATGTGTCATCTTCATCATTATCTGCCCTACCAACTGGCATAATATATATGTGTGTGTGTGTATTTGTGCATGTGTCATCATCATCATTATCTGCCCTACCAACTGGCATAGTAGTCGTTCATGTCTTTCCACACATCTCATTACTTGGTGTTCTATATCAACTCTGCTGACAGTTCTCCATACCTTCATCTCAATCCATCCAGCATAATTTGTCTCTCTCTGCCTATGCCTCTTTTCTCACTGATCTTTCTAGTGATCAAATTTTTTTCTGATGCCTTTCTATTCATCATATTACCAAAAAATTCAGTTTCTGTTTAATAGTTGTATATAATGTTCTACTTCCATTAGCCTCTTCCTGTCAATCATTGTTAGCTACGCAGGCAGTGAGTTTCATTGCAACATTCATCTCAGGAACCACATCTCTGTTGCTTCCAAGCTCTTCCTATTTTGTCCACTTACACTCCATAAATCACAACCATACCACAAAACAGGTTCTTCAGAACATGTAATCTGTCTCTGATATTCAATGATAGTGACTTAATCAATAAGATAGTTTCCATCTCTCTCTCTCTCTCTCTCTCTCTCTCTCTCTCTCTCTCTCTCTCTCTCTCTCTCTCTCTCTCTCTCTCTCTCTCTCTCTCTCTCTCTCTCTCTCTCTTTCTGTGTGTGTGGGTGGTGTGGCGGAAGAGAGAGAGAGAGGACCACCATGAAACATGTGGAAATTTATCATTGCCATGTCACAGAAAAGAATGAGTTAGGTTTCACAGTCATAAGGCATGAGTAGATGCTAAAAATATAGTACTTTGTACACCTAAAAGTATCTGTAGGAAATGCACTAATCTTCATAATAAAAATACATCACGAAAAGGCATCATCTGACCACCTGAAGGATACAATTTCACTTCGGCACAATACATTGAGACAGACACTACGTTTTTGGAACATAACACACACAGAAGTCAGTAGTCATTCTAAAGAACCATTAAGATCAACACTAGGATTTACAAGTTAACAGTTAGGGCATCTACATGAAAATGATAGACACTGCGTGCACTTAAACAATAGCTACTCACACCATTCAGGCCGTTTTTAGATCTGCAACAATTAGGGAATGTGAACATTCCACGCATTGTATATATAGCTATCAGTGGAATGGTGACAAACGTACCCCTTGTGCAAAAGAAGCTAGAAAAGGAGTACGGCCGGCTGTTGGGATATGGTGTTATGTGTGTACGCAGCACCACGATTAAAGCTTTTGTTGAGTTTTGCCTGCAACCAAAGGTCTTGAGTTTATTTGAGAGACACCATGACAATGTTCTCATCGTGCATCAGAGAGCCCACTGACTGGTTGAAGTGGTACTTCTCTGTAATCATCATCCACCTAGACAACCGTCTGAGTTACAGACCAGTTAGGTGAGTCCACTATCAAGTAACAGTAACATTGTAATCAAGACAAGCCAATGCATATGACATCTCCGTCATCTTTTCCGTCGCATGACAATCATGTAAGTTGAATCATTGCACAGATATATGGACATGTATCATTTAACTTAAATGCACAGGTGTCACATTGAAGTCACTCCTGTGTGCAACAAGAGCAATGCCGGCTTACAGACTGGCACAAAATACAGGAGAGAAAGATGGAGGATACTGGCTGAATTATCGAATCTACATGGGCACTCCTCAGGTTTGTGATCATTTATGTGTTTAAAGATCATCATCATGTGCCATGCCAATCAGCATGGACTGTCTTAATTTGCCATCTCACACGGTCACCGGAGTCATGGATCAGCTCCATGTTCTTGTCTCGACCTTGACATGTGGCAAAGCCGTCCAGATATTTACTTCTCTGCCTTCTGCTTGTTCCTTTCCCCTCAATATTGCCAGATGTCACCCAATTCTCTAATTCATTTCTTCTCATAACGTGCCCAAAAAGTTGTAATTTTCTTCGTATACTTTCTCTTATCAGTTTACGGTTTTCATCTGGTTCTTTGTCATTGGTTTTTCTGTTTGTCCATGGTATTCTTTGCACTTTCCTCAGAAACAACATTTCCACTGCCAATAGATGTTTTTCCTAAGCTTGTCTACTCATTGTCCATGTCTCACATCCAATCAAAAGTACAGGTTCGATGTAGCACTTCAACATTCTTATTCTCATTGTAATTGACACCTTTTTTAATTGGTCAGTATTTTTTCCATCTTGCAAAATTCTACCTTTGTTATAGTGATTCTTGTTCTAGTCACTTCAAGGCACCTCATGTCAGATGTTATTAACAGTTTTTAAATGTTTATGGAGATTTATCAGATGTGTTATTTTAAGAAACAAATGATAGACAGAGATGATGGAGTGGCCAAGCAGTTAGAATTATGATATCTCATGTCTGAAGACACAGATTTTAGTCTAAGGTAATGCAAGTGATTGCAAAACATGTAGTAAGATACAAATACCTACCCTGTAGACACCATGGGTAAGTGATCTTGAACAATATCCCTCATCTTGGTAGATACTGTTGTTTGTCCATCAAGAATGATGATGACCATTCATTTCATCCAGTGGGGTTAAAAGTATGGAGCTGTGAGTTCTAACATGGCTGATAAGTCCTATTTTGGCTCGAAATGTTCTTTGACAATGTGGACAAAGAATGCTTGACGTTTCTAGAGGAGGATTTCCTGCAGTGGTTTTTCTGTTCTGTCTATTCTTCACAGCTCTTGCAGTCTTGGTTGCCTCACAAGTGACTGCACCCTTGCGTAATGATGCACGCCACAAATTTTGGTCTCTGGCTGCAGTCTCCCAGGTGTCATGATGAATTCCAAAAGCATTCAGTGAGATTTTCAGAGTGTTTTTAAAGCGTTTCCTCTGGCCGCCTTGGGAGAATTTACCACAACGCAACTCGCCGTAAAAAATTTGTTTAGGGAGCCTGTGATCTGGCATGCGAGTCAAGTGACCAATCCAGCGAATCTGATTCTTCATTAGTAGAGTGTGGATACTGGGCATGGACGCTCTTTCTAGGACTTCAGTGTCTGGGATCTTGTCTTGCCATTTAATCTTCAGTAGCTTCCTAAGGCAGACTGTGTGGAAGCGGTTTAATTTCCTAGCGTGTCGCTGATAAACAGTCCAGGTTTCACAAGCATATAGCAGTGTGGATAATACGACTGCTTTGTAGACTTTCAGCTTTGTTTGCAGGCTTATTCCATTTCTGTCCCATACATTAGATACTAGCACTTTACTCAATGGTATAAAGCAATAGGTTTAGTTTAGTTTTGTTTAGTCTAGTTGACGGATCAACATCATGCCACATGGGTGTAACCCATAAGTGCTCCGATCTACTCCTAACTCAAGCCTGAGTCCAGAGAATCTCAGCTCAGTGCACGAACTCCGTAGCACCGGCGAAGATCTTTAAATACTTTTGGGTAGATTTTTAACTCAAAATTTTGCCTGGGCAGCACAGTTAGGCTACAATTTTTCTATTTCCAACTGCCAAGGGATTTTTTTACGTGCGCAACAATTCAAACGGGCGTCTAATCTCACTACCCAGAGACTAGGAGGAATTTTGTTACTAGAAGTCTACATGAAAAAATTCTGGCCCTCACCAGGGCTTGAACCGGGACCTCCAGCACTCAAGGCGGACACCATACCTCGAAACCACTAAGCCCCCTTATAAAGCAATAGATTCATAGTTAGACTGGTGTTAACCAGACCTCATAACAATGGGTCAAGGCAACTTTCTGGGAATTGTCTGGAAAGGAATGGTGACAAGGAAGGGAACTGGTCACCTTGCATCATATGCCAGGGCCTAGAATACTTAAACACTTCACATCCCTGTGGCCATATCTGCTATAGGACTATACTGACCTGTTATCATCTTAGACATTGTGAGGAAAGAAGAGAGAGAGCTTTAAGATATAAGATCTGCCTGAACAGTGTTGAACTTATCTCATAATGGGTTGATCAGTATATTTATTTACAATCACTCTTTTACAGACCCATTTGTTGGGAGAAGGTTTCAAGACAGTGCGTGCTGGTGCTGTACCAACAGCTTTCGGTCTCCTGTCAGTCAGCTGTTCATTCCGCACAAAGCTTCTGCTGTCCTCAGAAATGTCGGCCTCAGCCACGGCTGCCATTGAAGTTACAGATAACTATTTTGTAAATGATTATCGGCCTGCTGCATTAGTCTCAGACCCAAAACCGTGCACACTGCTAAACAGAAGGTACAGGGAAATTTTTTGATAGGTTTACACCAGTCTGCCATTGATTTGTATAATTAGTAAACTGAAACATGCTCTCTACTAATTGTTTATAAACAGTTTAAATATTTAACATTGGGAAATCTCAGAACAGGAGAGATAAATTAACATTGATATAAGATAAGATCCTGACTTGTTTGCAGCAGGAAATATTTTGTTATTCAATCTTCTGAAAGGAACATTGTTGCTCTCTCATATTTTCCATGGTTAAAATTGTACCCCAACCACACCAATCTATAATTCATGAACTATTTATTCTATGAAAATCCACCCACGCAGACATGCCTAGGAACAATTTTTTCAAGACATTACTATTTGCATGATCATTAAGGTATATTAACCATGCATAGAATATAACATTCCTGGGATCATTGTTCACAATAGCACTCTGACTGTTTCTTTATTATGAAAAGTACAGTGCTGTCACAGTGAAACAAGTAACTATTGCTAATGTTTCGACAGCTTTATTCTTTAATTAGTTGACAGATCATCCTAACTGCACATCTAACCATACGGTCCATAAGTGCTCAGATCCCCTCTTTGATATCTCCCTCAGTATGTTAGCGACTGATGGTACCAGTTTAGTGTTGATTTACTGTTCTTCTTTGACACCCTCCTCCCTGCATAGCACTCTTATCTGGCTTCATCACTTTTGACTAGATGTTCTTGCAGTCTGGTCAAGGTTACAGATTCACAGTCATCGTTTGATTCATTTACTTGCCCTGTCTATCTGAGGGCATTTCATCTATCAGCATGCCCATTTCTCATCTGGTTTCCACAGTAGCCCTGCCCACAAGCCTGATAGCTTGTTCATTTCCTCTGACACACTCAAGTCCAGGCAGAAAAATAAAGCTGATTTTTGCCAGCCTTGACTTCCTCAGGACTTACCCACCGCCTTAAGGCCTAGCCCTTCTCATTCTTTCTGAGCATACTCATTGAGTCATTGAGAAAGCATGCCCGTGTGAAAGCTTCCTGAGCATACTCATTGAGTCATTGAGAATGCATGCCTGTGTGTAAGCTTCCTGAGCATACTCATTGAGTCATTCAGAAAGCATGCCTGTGTGAAAGCTTCCTGAGCATACTCATTGAGTCATTGAGAAAGCATGCCTGTGTGAAAGCTTCCTGAGCATACTCATTGAGTTACTGAGAAAGCATGCCCATGTGAAAGTTTGTCTCTCCAGATAGGCCATTGATTTAGTTATTGCCATGTCTTCCATGGTCAGGCTGCTTGTTGTCATGGCGAAGACACCACAGTCCTCCTTCATTTTACTCAGTGCGATCTGAGCCGTAAAAACCCATGAGCTCCTCACATGTCAAACAATAGACCCATTTGTGTAGATGACTGCAAATATACGCATCTGAGATTTATGTCTCCACACATTTGTTTGTTTGTTTACTTCCACTTATGCCATTAGGCGTCATGGGGAGGGGTGATTGAAATTCCAGCGCCTGTGACTAGCGCTTTTCCTCCAGTTTCCTCCATGAATCTTGAGCAGAGTTTTTAGGATCAAGTAAATTCCCTACCGGTTTGCTAGACCAGTCATAGGTCCCTTACCTACTTAACCCTTGTATATTTGCTACTACCGCCATGTTACATCAACCACTGGTCGCCTCCTGGCGAGCTTCGAGCCGTGCCAGGTAGGACTGACCAAGATTGGAACTTGCCCTCAATGTGTACCTATTTGCCCTCAGTTTAGTGTACTCATTCCTACTACGTGGCTTCGATAGAGATTCACCATTATCTATTACAAACAGTAAGTATGTCACGTACCATCGACATTTGATACATTTGTTAAAACATGAAAATTAAAGCAAGAACATTTCAAAACAAAATCATATTTATTTGTTTCTTTGTGACTGCATAATCCAGCATCACACTTGACATATTCCTAGGATGAGACTAGGGCTAGAGCTCCATGTGTCACTCCACATTAGTGGAAGCTTCCTTGGAGGCCAGGGAATGCCCATATGCTGCCTGACTTAAGGACTAAATGTCATGCATGAAGCTGTTATGAGGAGGTTGGATAGTACACCTGGTGATGAAAGGTGACTTCATTTCATGAAAGTCATGCAGTCTTGCCTAGTAAAGTTACCCCTGATAGGAAATATCTTGATAAAATTGGGTCAGTCAAAAGGTGCCAGTGTCACGGCTTCACTTGAAGTATTTACATTGTCTGTGTCATTTATTGGACAAAGAAGAAGAATAATGTCTCTAGGCATTTCACATAATTGTTGTTGATGGTCCATGTTTAAAAAATTACAGTTTTACTGACCAGATGTTAAATATTTGTTACCATGTAATCATAATTGTTTGGGTTTTCCCCAGCCCTCTCAGATCTGAAAGCCCATATTGTTTTGCTGCATCCCCATCATCATTGGAGAAAGAGGATGCAGAGATTGTACAGAGGCTTGCAGCTAATGGTGCTCCAGGGCTGCAGAAGAGGTAGCAAGGAAATACATGTTTTCTGTATACATTAAGGATGTTGTTCAACATATAATCTGATGACAATAGTCCGTGGTTTATTGGTACAATGATGCTGGAATGTTTTCTTTCAGTCTGATGTCAAGTGATGATAAGGCATCTGTAAATGATGGAATACCTTTATTAATCTCTTTGAAACCTTTAGTAATCTGTTTAATACCAGTAATGAGATTAGACTCCTCAGTGTTCTAGGCACATTTTTGGGTGCTCATTCTCTCCTAACAGTTGGTGACAATATTGCCTGCTGCATGTTTCTGTAGCTTCTAATATCATCATCATCAAGTACCATCTCCACATTCAAGATCAACTGTAACGAGTCTCTAACACCATCTGTTCTGCATCTTCATGGTATGTTCATGCAGGCTTCTTCTAGTCCATCTCTTGATGTTGTCCGCACACATGTAACATTGTTTTCCTCTTGCACACTTCTCTTTCCATTTGTCCCTCCAGCACATCCTTTATCGCTGGTCTCCCTGGCCTAGTGGTTAGCGGCTTTCTCCGTAATCCCGTATATCCACATGAGGAACATAACTTGCTTGAGAATCAGTAACAGTTCTCTCCACGTTGGTAACTTACGGGGCATATGAGCTGGCCGCTCAGAAAGCAGTGGCAAACTACTGAGCGTAATCTTGCTAAGAAATCAACAATCAGCTGAAAAATGCTGATGTTGACAGCGATGTCCTGTAAAGGATATGCGGGAGGAAAAAAAAAACATCCTTTATCAAGCGATTTTGTCTCTTCATATGGCCAAGGTACCTTGCCTGACCTTGATCTTATTCAGTAATGTTGTCTTCAGTCCTACTTTCTTTAATATTGGTTTGTTTTATTCTCCTGCCATGATATTTTTCCTATTCCTCTATATGACACATTTTAAACTGGGGCAACATGGCTGAATGGATAGGATGCTCAATGTAAAACATCTGGTGTGCTGATGCTGAGGTTGCAGGTTCAACCCCTACATTGGTCATTATCATCAAGTGTCCTACCAGCTGGCGTAGGCATCCATGTCTCTCCACAAATCTTGGTCTTCATGTCAGTTGGTTAGTCGGACTAAAATGTTGACTTCTCGTACTTGACTTAGGTATATCAATTACATGTACTTCTGAAGTCGGGGTGGGTTCACCTGTTGGTGAGGGACACTGGTAATAGGGAAAGCTAATCAGTCCAGAGCACTAGAAATAGTAACACATGTATGGACTACATTTGAGTTCAAAGTGTGCAAACAGAAACATGAAAATTAAATAAACACATTTTAAAAACTTCAGTTTTACCCTCACATTGTGTATTCACTGATTATATGTAAAATTAAGACTACTGCTTTTTTCTTTCTCTCAATTATCTTAGCAACAAGAAGCATCATCTCTACTGATTGTATTTCTGTCATTTACAAGAACATATTTTCCTGTTTCTGTGAACTCTGCAGTTAATTTTTTTAAACTTATTTTTATATTGTTTGTAATTTTTGTAATTTTAGCACCCACATGCAAGGAAAATATAGTATTAGTTTTTAAACAGTTTTGGTAATTGCAATTGTCAGTGTTATTATCCTTACCTTAGCTTTTGTAATTTTCATCAGTAGGTTTAGTTCCGATGGATTTGAACAAAGACTGTAGTTAATATTTGATGGTCATCTACTCGGCAGTGAACACACTTTAGAAACTGATTTTTTTTTCCCCTGTGAAATGGTGATTGCTTGCTTGCTTGCTTGTATTCGTTGGCTTGAGCTCCAACGCGAAGTCCTGTATGTTGGATGAAGGCATCCTGTTGTCCAACATCAGTGTGATGTCATACAGGACCTGATGTTTGCGTGAGTATCCGTTGTCCCATGTCTGGCTTATTTGTGTGCAGACTGGTGGTTCCTCGCCGTACAGGCAGACGCTCTCTGACTTTGGAGGAATCGGCGATCCTACTGACTTTAGCCAGGACCCCAAAGGGACCTGTTGCCCAGGACGCTCGACCAGGACGCGTCAATAGGTCTTGGCCAGTATATAACCCGGCCCTGGTGCCTTGGAAACACCTCTGCGTCCCTGAAATGGTGATAAACATTCTGTCATGGCACATACACTACAGGAGTCTTCAGATCTTCAGAAGAAGTTCCCCTTTGTTGAATGTTTCAGCTCTTTTATCTCCTTGACACTTTATTGAAAGGCCCACTTGGGTCATGACTCCTGGTGTATTTCACCTGTCTTGTGTTCACACCCTTCCTTCCAGTTTTGATACATTTTAATAATTTTTCACACTTATCACACAGGCCATTCCACCCTCGGGTGGACATTGTGCACACAAAGTGACATCACCTGCCGCAATTATCACACCACCTGTTTTCTACCATGAAAAGCCAGCTCCTTTCATTTTGCCTCTCTCACTGCCTGCATATTGGTTCACTTCTGCTTCATGTTAGGCTTTTCCCTCAGGCAGAGATGTGGACCATCTTGCTGTATCAATTTGTCACACTCATCATTTCTGTTGTTCCATAGCCAGCAGAAGGTCTCTGCAGCCTCGCCCAGTTTTAATGCTCAAATAAGTCACATCATGTTCAGCCCTCCAGTGTTATAATTAGAATAAGCAGTTTCTGTATTTATTTCATCTAATGGAATTTTCACTTGTTTACTTATGTAATTTGAGCAGTAATGTTATAAAAACCGTACTTCTCACCATTTTCATAGCAGCATATAGTGATTTACTTTTCTTTTTCATATTGTATAGCTGATATATTCTTGCTGTTTGTTCTTTATATTTACAAATGTTCATTAAGTGATGTGAAATAGCAAATATTACAAATTTCTGTTGTCTTTCACCCTCAACCAACTCACTCTAAGCTATCCTGTCATTGGCTATTCCATGCAGATGTGTCCATGTACCTCCCCATATTGTTAATTTCTTTCTTTCTTCTCTTCTCTGTGTATTTTTGGGTCTTCTTTTTCTTTTGCATTATGGATTCCAGACAAAGCCATTCTAGCTATACTATTCTCAGAATTTCTCAGTGTGTGTCCTATCTCAGTGTGTGTCCTATCTCAGTGTGTGTCCTATCTCAGTGTGTGTCCTATCTCAGTGTGTGTGTCCTATCTCAGTGTGTGTCCCCTCTCAGTGTGTGTCCTATCTCAGTGTGTGTGTCCTATCTCAGTTTGTGTCCCATCTCAGTGTGTGTCCCATCTCAGTGTCTGTCCTATCTCAGTGTGTGTCCTATCTCAGTGTGTGTCCTATCTCAGTGTGTGTCCTATCTCAGTGTGTGTCCCATCTCAGTGTGTGTCCCATCTCAGTGTGTGTCCTATCTCAGTGTGTGTCCCTCTCAGTGTGTGTCCTATCTCAGTGTGTGTGTCCTATCTCAGTGTGTGTCCCCTCTCAGTGTGTGTCCCATCTCAGTTTGTGTCCTATCTCAGTTTGTGTCCCATCTCAGTGTGTGTCCCATCTCAGTTTGTGTCCCATCTCAGTGTCTGTCCTATCTCAGTGTGTGTCCTATCTCAGTGTGTGTCCTATCTCAGTGTGTGTCCTATCTCAGTGTGTGTCCTATCTCAGTGTGTGTCCTATCTCAGTGTGTCCTATCTCAGTGTGTGTCCCCTCTCAGTGTGTGTCCCATCTCAGTGTCTGTCCCATCTCAGTGTGTGTCCTATCTCAGTGTGTGTACTATCTCAGCATGTCCCCTCTCAGTGTGTGTCCTATCTCAGTGTGTCCTATCTCAGTGTGTCCTATCTCAGTGTGTGTCTTATCTCAGTGTGTGTCCTATCTCAGTGTGTCCCTTCTCAGTGTGTGTGCCCTCTCAGTGTGTGTCCTATCTCAGTTTGTGTCCCCTCTCAGTGTGTCCTATCTCAGTGTGTGTCCTATCTCAGTGTGTCCCCTATCTCAGTGTGTCCCCTCTCAGTTTGTGTCCCCTCTCAGTGTGTGTCCTATCTCAGTTGTGTCCCCTCTCAGTGTCTGTCCCATCTCAGTGTCTGTCCTATCTCAGTGTGTGTCCTATCTCAGTGTGTGTCCTATCTCAGTGTGTGTCCTATCTCAGTGTGTCCCCTCTCAGTGTGTGTCCTATTTCAGTGTGTGTCCTATCTCAGTGTGTGTCCTATCTCAGTGTGTCCCCTATCTCAGTGTGTGTCCCCTTCTCAGTGTGTCCCCTCTCGTGTGGTCCCCTCTCAGTGGCTGTGTCCCCTCTCAGTGTGTGTCCTATCTCAGTGTGTGTCCCGCTCTCAGTGTGTGTCCCATCTCATTGTGTGTCCCCTCTCAGTGTGTGTCCCATCTCAGTGTTTGTCCCTATCTCAGTGTGTGTCCCTATCTCAGTGTGTGTCCTATCTCAGTGTGTCCCCTCTCAGTGTGTGTCCTATCTCAGTGTGTCCCTCTCAGTGTGTGTCCTATCTCAGTGTGTTCCTATCTCAGTGTGTCCCCTCTCAGTGTGTGTCCTATCTCAGTGTGTCCCCTCTCAGTGTGTGTCCCCTCTCAGTGTGTGTCCCCTCTCAGTGTGTGTCCCCTCTCAGTGTGTGTCCTATCTCAGTGTGTGTCCTCTCTCAGTGTGTGTCCCCTCTCAGTGTGTGTCCCCTCTCAGTGTGTGTCCTATCTCAGTGTGTGTCCCCTCTCAGTGTGTGTCCCATCTCAGTGTGTGTCCCCTCTCAGTGTGTGTCCCCTCTCAGTTTGTGTCCCCTCTCAGTGTGTGTCCCCTCTCAGTGTGTGTCCTATCTCAGTGTGTGTCCTATCTCAGTGTGTCCCCTCTCAGTGTGTGTCCCCTCTCAGTTTGTGTCCCCTCTCAGTGTGTGTCCCCTCTCAGTTTGTGTCCTATCTCAGTGTGTGTCCTATCTCAGTGTGTGTCCTGTCCAGTGCCTGTGTCTTTTCCTCATCTCTTCTTTCACTAGTATTTGTCTAGTTCTTTCCGTGAGCCCCACATTGGTGATACTGTGATACCATTTTGATCCTTCTATTTTATGCAGGCGCCAATTAGTGAATGTTTGAAGTTTTTCATCATTTAATTGTTCTCCGTGTTTCTGATCTGTACAAGTACTGATGTAATGTTAGAATTGAATATTCTAATTTGGTGCAGTTTCATTTCATTTGATTTTCACAAATTTCCTAGGGCTCTTAAAGCTTCTTTTGCCTTCTGTATTCTTGTTTTTAAATCTTTAAATCTGTATCTGTTGTCCCATCTTTGTCTAATACAGTAATTTGCATTGCACAAAGTAACCTTGAAAATAGTTCTTACAACTACACACTTTTGCCAGCTGAGATAAACACTTTTTGGAACCCATTCTTTGAAAGTTCTGTCAGCTGCATTGACACATTGGTGACAACATTCTTGAATCACTGCTCTTTTGGTGCCATTATGAGGTTGAGGGAGTGAATTAAATCAGGCACTGTGCAATGTTGGAAGAATATGAAGAATAGCCTGGGCAGTCTCACTCGTGTCACCTATTTTTGTTGTCCTTTTTGCTGGCATTTCCTTCTCATTTAATCAGAAGATGACACACAGAACCTGCAGTTATGTTGTTGAGAAAATGGTTATTTTAATCAACCATAGTGGATAGGTCTCCTGCTGGTGTCAGTCACGTTTCTTTCTGCTCAGGAGATAGCATTTTGAAAACTAGGTCCATAAACACACTGCATGTACAGTTCAATACTGATGCAGCTTCTGACATATGATCCAACTTCTGAGACTGTTTTCTCTTCTTTGTTTATTGAGGTAAGCAGTTCTCCACTGTGTGGATCATCATTGACACTAACACTAACACTACCTGCTGATGCCGAGGTAAGGGGTTCAACCCCTACACCGGACAGTCGGACTAAAATGTTGACCTATCGTCCTTGACTTTGGGACATAAATTACAAGTACCTCTGAAGTCAGGGTGGGTTCATCTGATGGTGAGGGACACTGTTAATAGGGAAAGCTAATCCACACGCAAAATCAAAATTCAGTCCAGCACTACTAGAAGTAGTGTGTATTAATTACACTTGAGTTCAAAGCGAGTGAGCTCAAAAAAAATGTCTGTCAATTTTGTTTTGGCATTCACTCGCTTTGAAGGCAAGAATAGTCAATACATATACTGCTGCTACTAGGGCACAGGACTGATTTTATCATGTGGATTGCTTTCCCTATTACCAGTGTCCTTTGCCATCAGGTGAACCTACTCCGACTTCTAAGGTACTTCTGTCACTTCAGTTTAAGAGTAAATGAGAAGGTTACATCAGCCATGTTGTTTTGCCAAGTTACTACAATCTTATAAAACTATAATTTCAAACATAGAATCAATCATTCAAAGAAGAGTCAACTATCCCAGGAACCTTTTGAAGCTACTTCTTTTTTTTTCCATAATCTTTCTTTGTTGTTCTCTAAGGCGGGCTATCTGTCCTGAAGTTGTGCTTTCTGGATCTGCTTATCAAGTCATTGTTAATTTTGGATTTGCATTATATTAGGAATCAACGACTGGCAAGAGAAGGTCAACCAGAGAGACGAATAGAGACGGATTGTATCTGCAGCAAAGAACCTCAATGGCTCGGAACGCTGAAGAAGAAGAAGATTATATTAGGGACGTTCATTTGAAACCCGTTCCAATGGCTTTATTACAAAAGCATGTAAGAAACATTAACAGGTATGGTAGAATTAAACAAAGCATTCATTTTGAATTAAATATGCACCATGGGTTGGTCAGAAGAAGTCGCGTAGGCATTCAGGCAAGCATTCCTTTGCTTAGGTAGGTGGCGAATGCCGTCCGCAAAAAAAGGATTGTGGTTGCTCACTGAACCAAGTGTTTACCGTGTTCATTACGTCTTCATCCGTGTGAAATCGCTGCCCCTTGAGAGCTCTTTTTAGAGGTCCGAACAAATGAAAATCACATGGTGACAAATCAGGACTATAGGCTGGATATTGCAGAATTTCCCACTTCTTCCTTGCTAATGCTTCCTGCACAATCTTTGCGACATGTGGACGAGCATTATCGTGCAACAAAATCACACCGCGAGAAAGCATGCTGGGTCGTTTATTCTTGATGGCTTTTTGCAGCTTGTCTAGTGTTTGCAAGTAGTGGGTAGAGTTGATGTTGACACCAGGTTCTTTAAAGTCAGTCAACAATAGCCCTTCATGGTCAAAAAATGCGCTCAGCATAACCTTACCAGCGGAAACCTGTAATTTGAATTTTTTGGCTTTTGGTGGTCCAGCATTCTTCCATTGCATGCTCTCTCTTTTGCTGCTCGGCTCAAAGTGGTGACACCATGATTCATTGCCTGCCACTATTCGAAAGAGAAATGCATCACCCTCCACTCTGTAACGCAGCAAGTGGTTTATACACCATCCCATGCGTTCCTCTTTTTGGTGGTCTGTCAACATCCATGGTACCCACTGTGAACACACCTTCTGATATTGCAGTTTCTTACGAACGACCTTTTGAATTGTCCCAATTGACACATGAAATTCTTTCACTAGCGAACGTATGCTTCGACAACGGTTCATCTGTACTGCTGCATCAATTTTGGCAATGGTTTTTTCTGTTGCAACAATATGCGCTTAACCAGCCGTCGAAGATCTGTCGTGAACTGACGTCCTTTCCGAAACATTCATGCCCAGTCTGTTACTGTTGTCTTCGACACACATTTGTTACCATACGCTGCTGCATTCTTCAATGAATGTCCACTGGTCGACATCCTTCAAATGAAAGAAACTGAATCACCGCTCTTTGAGCTTCTTTGGACAGATTTTGGATCAACCTGGCCATTTTCTCAACGGTCAGAAACAGAACCTATGCATCATGGGATGATAAGCATGTGCTCTTTTATTCATTGGTCAGTACTTATCACATGACTATGACATGATCATGTTCAACGTACGCAATTACGCGCAGTGGGGCACGAACGGATTTCAAATGAACCCCCCTTATATATTAATATTCTATTTGTTGGTCTAAGAATTGAAGACCTGACAGAATTGTTGAAAAAATTATATATGTGTGTTTGTGTATTCAATTTTACGTACTCACAAACACATACCACTTTACACATTTTATTTTATTTTATTTTGTCTCTAGTATTTTCAGCATAGCAGAATTTCCTGAACCAGTAGAGGGAGCTTTCTCTGCCCAGAAGCCATCACACAACAGCAGTGTGGACCATGGATTGCCATTTGAAGGATTGATGAAGAGGAGCATTATGGCTCGGCAGTTGGTGCCTGCACAGTGCAGGGCTGGCGAAAGTGATGTGGATGGGGATTTTTGTGATAACAGAAAAACAGGAAAGCAGCAAGATGTGCCTGAAGAAGAAAAAGAGAATAATCTTTTTTCATCCGTGGAAATCATTGCAGACCACAAGATGTCTTTGGAAGATGAATTTGTTATGATTGATGTAAGTTTTGGTGGTTTGAGAAATCTCTGTTAATATTTATCTTCACTTAATAGATAACTTCTCCCTTCTCAGGGTGTCAAACCTGCAAAGCTCTTTGCTTCAAACATGTTTCTTCTGCCGCAAAAGTGACCTTTCTCCTGATCTATATCACTGATAATGCTTTGTCAGACCCAGTTCAATGGATTATTACAATGTATTTATTGTTTGTATTCTTGGACTTATACATTGTATCTACTCTGTACATGCCTTTTCTTTGTCTCTACATTTGTGTTCAATTAGAAGGGCTCCCCTGATGTGTATCCACCTTGAAGAGGCAGAAGCATGTTCCAATGACTCCAAGAACTATGCCGATGGTAGCGCATCTACTGGTAGGTCTCTCTTGTCAGACAGGTCCAGGGGTGGGTACCAGACATAGAGAGACACAGACCAGCTGTCTTGTAGGTAGACAAGGGACAGGTCAAGGAATAGGAACCAGACAAAGAGAGACACCAACCTACTGTCTTGTGGGTAGACTGGGGACAGGTCAAGGGACAGGAACCAGATAAAGAGAGACACAAACCTGCTGTCTTGTAGGAAGACGGAGATAGTCAAAGACTAGGGAAAGCAAACCCAAAGAAATGCTTGACTAAGCAGATGTACTGGGCCGCAGGGCTTGACGAAACAGCGCAACACAATTCACTTAATGATGTCAAATTAGAAAGGGAAATGTACTTAACTCACAAAAGAAAAACATTTGTTAATCTGAGGCTGTGTTGTATACTCCCCTCTCTCTCTCTCTCTCTCTCTCTCTCTCTCTCTCTCGCTCTCTCTCTCTCTCTCTCTCTCTCTCTCTCTCTCTCTCTCTCTCTCTCTCTCTCTCTCTCTCTCTCTCTCTCTCTTATCATAACAGTATAAAATGACACAAAGGTAGTGCAGCTTTACATAACAGATTTACGACACATACAGGACGTTGCGGCGATTAGCCCTCATCAGCAAACAAACACATTCACAAACACAACATATAGTCAAGGAGATTTCCTATGACTACATCAAAAGGTGATGACAGGACGAGAAGAACAAAAGGATGAAACAATTAAAGCAATGGAGAGAAAATGAGAATTGAAAAAAATGTTCATACCTTACCTCACAGTTCCGATCTGACAGTGTCTGTGAGCTTAAAAAATACCCAGAACATTACACAAGTCACTGACATTTTTGTGTACATTCTCTGAACTCTTTTGTTTTTTTTAAAAATAATATTGACTTGTTTGCATTTATTCTGTTGCCTAGAAACCTCCCTTTGCTGCTGATGATGACCCACGAGATGCAAAATCTTTTTTAAGTGCAATGCATAGGGCAGCCAACTTATATGAGTTCCCCGAGTCCAAAGTCTCAGTTACAGATTACCTGAGTGACGTGGAAGCATTAGTGTTCAGGCTTGAAGAGGACATGCCCAGCCTGGACGACTTCTGTCAGTCGGTCATCAGTGCCAACAGTAGAGAGGAGGATGATGATATTCCATTGTTCAGCTGACAAATTTCAGGAACGTCGAATTGAGCAGCTTGCGTGGTGTGCTCTGGTGATTCTCTGGTGTAATTGGTAACAACAATCTTTGTTATGATGAAAGGCAATGTGATCTGCTGTGTTAAGATTTGTACAGTGTTCTTCCTCACAGACAGTTTGAAGTGAATGGTGTCAGCTGAACATTTCTGAACTGGCAACAAGTTCCTGAAGTAAAACATTGCAGTGAAATAATCATTCCAGATTGAACAGATGTTTAAATTGTTTATTTATGGGTAATTTGGCTTTTATTTTAATTCATATTTTAACTGTGTTTTACCTGTTTTTGAGTAATGAGAATTGAATGAAGTTGTATTTAACTCAGTTGTTACATAACACTGTCTCAACAGTACTTCATACATCTTGTCTGTGTTTAAAGTCTTTATAAAGACTTACACAATTTCATGTTTAGTCCTCTTTATTCTTATACCCACTGGTGGTGCAGACGTAAAATCATTGTAAATTAGACAAAGCGTCTTATTAGAAAAACAGAGTTGTTTCAGATGTAGCATAGCTTCATTCAAATCTTTTTCAGTTGAGGTGAGACAAACAAAAATTGGGTCCTGACCAAACAGAAATTCATGGCAGAAAATTGGAAGTAGGGATGTGTCACAATAATGCTTTTAAAACGGTTAAAATGGTAGCAGATATATTGTATTATATATCAAATTAAAGAGGATTGCACAAGGAACATGATAGTGGTAATAATTAATTGATAGGTTAGAAACATTATGACAGTAATGAGAGGTTTAGTAATAACAATTGAAATTAAACAGGTAAAAATTATTTGACAATTTCACTTACTGAGGAGTTATTTATAATCCACTGCAGCTAATCCAGTTAAATGTGCTGAATACTGTTACACACACCACATTTGTTCAATAATATCACAAGAACTGCACCACAACGCCAATAAAACATGTAAAACATATTTTGAAGCACATAATTTTCACACAAAATGGAAAATGTCAGTAACACACCACTCAGATTGTACTGAGAAGAAGAATATAAACACTATTTACTATTTAGTTATGATTATTATTCTTTTAAATTTAATTATTTAAATACTCCTTAAATACTTTGTGATAGGCAAAACAAATTTAGAGACATAAATGTGGCCCATTAACGCATTCATAATTCGATATGTGCCATCATATTATGACGAACTTTCGCTTTCAGTGGTGTTTCAAACTATCTAACGAAATAATCTAACTAACTGAATACTGCACGTGGTTTTAGTTTTAGAATCTTTCACAAAGTCCTTGAAATCACTATAAATATAATATCTAGCTTGATCTGATGTCAGACGACGAGGCCGCATACTCGAGGGTGTTGCCATTTGTGAAAAACGAAAACAAAGAACTTAACACTAGTTTAAAACTCACAAAACTCACAAAAAGCAATGGATCCTACCATGTGACCTTACAAAGCTGAAAAGGAAATGTTCCCGGTGTGTGAATTTTCAATTAACCATAACTTAAATTGCGGAAGGTAGCAGAAATGTATCAAATAAACCACTGCTTATAATGTGGCGATTAAAGGGCCCACGGCAGTCATCGTCGGTCAATTGTGGCGATGTATGGGCCTATGGCAGAGAAAGAGTTAAGAGCTGTATTGATTTATGGAATCGAATTATGGATAATTAGCAGACAAGTGATGAGTTATGTAGAGACCATTGAGATGTGGTTTTTTAGGAGAATTATGAGAACATTGTGGACAGATAGAAATAGCAATGAAGATATCTTGAAAGTAGTTAACTCACAAAAAGAAGTGGTTGCTCGCATCAGAAGAAGATAGACCACATTTTTTAGGCACGTCATGAGAATGGGAAAGTTGAAGTATGTTGTCACAATGGGAAAGTTGGAGTGGATGAGGGGGAGACCAGGAGAGAAGATGCTGAACAATCATGGCATGGAGGAACATCAGTATCAAAAATGATCACCAATGCCACATGGTATGGACTAAGATTATTTTTTTTTGCACATGCTCGCTTTGAACTCAAGCGTAGGTTATACACACTATTTTATAGTTGTGATGGACTGAATTGTGCATATGGATGTTCTTTCCCCATTAACAGTGTCCCTCGCCATCAGGTGAACCCACTGCGACTTCAGAGGTACTTGTAATTTAGGTCCCTAAGCCAAGGACGACAGGTCAACATTTTAGTTCAGCTGTCTGGCGTAGGGGTTGAACCACTTATCTCGGCATCAGCACAACGGATGTTTAAGAACACACGTTCTTACCCATTCAGCTATGTGAACCTGCAGACTGTAAGATAAATGAGTCGGAAGGGATATCCATTAAAGGCAGAAGTTGTTCAGGCAAACATAACCATGTATATACACACAACTTGTACTGTCTCATGACAGACTAATCTCAGAATTTTTGGACTGATTCTCTATTAACAAAAATATTCAAAACAATGTGTTCTCATTGTAAATTTCACCAGTTACAAAAACAATAGATTTCCTGGCATATTTTTATACAGGACAAGGCATAATATGAAGTAAAGAGATGAATCCTTTTGTGGCTGAGATACACAACAAAGCATATCACAGTGGTATGGGCATCAGCTGTTCAGAAAGCAAGGGCAGACTACTGAACATACAATTGCCTAGAATATCACAAACAGCCAGTAAATGCTGGGGTTGACTGTGAAGTCCTGTAAAGGCCATGCAGCTGACTTAATATAACACAAATAGTCATTATACTACTCAAATGTAATGCATGTGTTGTCATGGTAATTACAGATTCAGTACGAGGTTTATCTGCTTACACAGCAAATTTTTCAGACATTTAATGGTAGGTACTACTGTTTAGGTTTGCCAAATTTTATCGGAATTTTGTTTGCGGTGACTTCGGTTATTTGTTTTTGTGTCTCCGATATGGGGGCGGTAAGCATACGCATGATGTTAAATTCCGTGATTTTTTTCAAGATTGCAATAAAACAGAAACCGATTACCGAGTTTTGTAGTTCCCTCCATTGTCTATGAATTTATACGTCTTGGCTTCTCAAATTTTTCTTTTTACCGAGATAAAGGGACTGTCTTTTTAAGATGTAAGTTGACTCATAAATTTTGTTTTATATAGACGTTGCAAATTGATCTAGTATGAATAATTCAATTGAGCATAAATTTTTACGCTTACTGTGACATTTTTGACTATTTAAGTCGGCAGGGACATTCTAGACTGAAATCATTAAGATCGCATGCTACAATGCTGTAATGGAATATGTCACGCATGCTACAATTCTGTAATGGGATATGTCAATGGCCGGAAAATAGTGGGTTTCCGTGTCAGAATCATGCGATCATCATTTAATATTCTTATGGATTATTCAGAGTGATGAAATGATAATGAATGCATATTTGCATTCAACGCCCATTGTAGTATTTATGTGTAAATTGTCATCTTATTTTTTGATAACTTTGTGTCCAAAATCTCCGCCTTGCGGCCTTGCGTTGAGAACAATGCATGCAGTCACGCACCCAATGTGATGTCATCACAGCATGATGTGGAGATGTATATATCTGTGTGTGTGTGTGTGTGTGTGTGTATATATATATATATATATATATATATATATATATATATATATATATATATATATATATATATATACTAGCTGACCCGGCCAGGCTCAGCTCCTGGTGGGGAGCATCTCATTTAATTCATATAAGTAGTCATATAAGCTCCCGTTCCCGACTGTCTGTCTGTCTGTCTGACCTGGCCCGGCTTCACCCAGTCCCTGGTGGGGAGCATCTCATTTAATTCATATAAGTAGTCATATAAGTTCCGTTCCTGTCTGTCTGTCTGTCTGTCTGATGACCCGGCTGTCTGTCTGTCTGTCTGATGACCCGGCTGTCTGTCTGTCTGTATATCTGTCTGTCTGCCTGCCTGCCTGCCCGTCCGTCCGTCCGTCTCTCCCTCCATCTAACCCACCCTCTCTATCTACGGGGTCATATCTATCTATCTATCTATCTATCTATCTATCTATCTATCTATCTATCTATAGCCAGGGGACTTAACCTAAGATATAGCAATACTACTAAAAGTTATGTCCCTTTATATATTTTTTCTTATGTTAAGTCATGTAATTACAAAATTAAATTTTAGTAAGTAAATAGCTGATTGTACACTAAAAAACTATGACAGTTGGTTGCATGGGAATGAGAAGAAGACGTGTAGAAAATTTCATCTCAATCGGATGGACCGTTCGCGAACGCATAAAGAACGGACATACATACATACATACATACATACATACATACATACATACATACACACACACACACACACACACACATTGCCTTTATATATATATATATATATATATATATATATATATATATATATATATATATATATATATATATATATATATATATATATAAACTGGCAATACTTATCTGTCCTTGAGTTAGACAGCAGCAGTGGTAATATCCCTTGGTGTCAGTGTAACCAACAGTGAAGTGAGTGTAGGTAGGTCACAAATAATGAAAGGGTCAAAATCGTTTTTTTCTATATGTTTATATTAAATGATAAACTGACACACAAACATTAATTTCTCGGCTAAGAAATGACCTCCAGACTTGAATAAGGTACCGTTGGATTTGTTTTTTCAAGAGGTATCCAGCTATGCAGGTTATATAATTAAAAAGCAATTTAGAAATGTTACTAAAGTGGCTATTTAATGGCAGCAGTTTCAGCACCTAACGGAAAAAGTTTCATCTATTCACTTCATATTATGTCTATCTCTATATTTTGCACCTGACATGATACAGCGAAATAACCTACTGTGTGTATGTGCCTTCTTTATTCAAATAAAAACATTCTTGGCAAACACTTAGGCAGTAGCTCATTTTGCTGCAAGCCAGAAATGACACTTCTAAGTGCAACACTTTGACTTATGTATACAATTGGTTTGCTACTCATGATCTCTAGTTCCAAAAAAATCAAATTGAGTGGAAGCCTAGCTCTATTATTGAATGTAATTTATTGAGCATATATTATTCAGCTGTGAAAAACATGTAAAAGAAATGTCTTAGTGAACGATGAAAGGATAAGAATGAGCAGAATTAATCATCAGCATCATCCTCCAATGTTGCCATTAAGCACAATGTTCGATTGTTTATTAAAACACACAAACACAATCACATCAAACATTTACCTATCTAAAAGTATTGAGTGTCTGAATGCATGCTTGTGTGTTTTAAAACACATGTTGGGGTTATTTTTTTTTACATTTGAGATGGTATACATGCATATTGCTTCTTGTTTTGATTCTATTCTTTTGTTTTAAATAGTTGCTGATTAATGTCTTCCATCTGTATAACTTCTCCATCACGTCATGATTACAAAAGGTGCATCTGTAAACTGGATTCCATCGCCCAGCTAGTGAAGTTGCGTGCAGCCACACTGTGAGCTGTGGATTTCATGTGGAGTGCTTTTACATCTGTACATGGTTGTTTGTATCATGAACTGCATGTTCAGAGAAATGGCGGTCGGCAAGTTGCTGAACTAACTGGGTTTGCCTTATGCTGTAATGTGTGGCTGCTGATTTTCTAATCTTCTTCTTTCGTTCGCTTGAAATATGTTTGTAACTGCAATGTTGTCTCTTGTATGAATTTTACTGTCTATTTTAGTTCGCTCAGCGGTCCATAGAGTTTATCTTCCACATTCGTCTCTCTACCCAGAAGATTTGCCTAGATATGTTGTATTTTGAGCAGTCTTGGAGTATGTGCTCTGCTGTCTGCGACACCAGTCCACATGTGCGCATGGCTGATTCACCAATCTTGAATTTTGTATACATATTGCATAATCTATTGTGTCCTGTTCTGAGGCGCAGAATAATACTTGTTCTGGTCTGTCAATAATGTGGTAGTTGTCTTGAGCAGGTTATGGTGGCTTTCTAACCGATTTGATCATTCTTTTCTTTTAGTGGTATGTAACAGGCACATCAGGCTTCTTCTTTTGCTCCTTTCTTAGCTAATTAATCAGCTCTATCATTTCCAGGTACTCCACAGTGGGATGGTATTCACTGTAAGGTGACCTTATGCTGACTGCTAAGTTCAGAAAGTAGTGTCCTTAGTACTGGCAATTTCCCACCTCGAGTACTGATTTTGCATATGTCAATAGCACCACAGGTTGTGTGCCATTGCTGGTATTTAATAATTTTCTCTGTTGCTGTCTTGATTGTCTCAATTTCAGCATTATAGTTATGGCAGTACTTTCCTGTTGGTACTCTGGCCGTGTCCCTAGTATTATTTGGGTATTCTATGCACACTCCCGCTCCTCCATTTCGAACATTATTTTGTGCTGACCCATCTGTGTAGACTCGGATCCAGAGGTCCTTGTGAGTATTCTTCATCAAGGAAGCAGAGGGTGGCCTGGCAAGCTGAGGAGCTTTTCTCCTTGTATTAGCATTTTCGTATCTCTGCGCTCTCTCAGTTCTTGTGTCTTCCCAACTTCTCCATCTCCACTATAGGGGTTGATCTCATCCCTCCAGTGGTGACTCTTAAGTGCTTGATTTTGCACATTGTCCAGCTCTTGTAGTGTGGTTTTTTATGCTGAACACCACACATTTGACCCATATTCCAGGTGTGGTCGTATGCTCTGTTGATAAACTTTGCTAAGTATTTTTCCACTGGCACCCCATGTGGTTCTACTTAGTTTTCTCAGGATGGCTGTTTTCCTTCTGGCTTTTGCTACTGCTTTGTTGATGTGCTTTCTCCATGCCAGCCTGCCATCAAATGTTACTCCAAGGTATGTTGGTTCTTTATCTTCTCTTAGGGGTATTCCATTTATCTGGATGATCCTGCCTTTTGTTTTGGAGAGAGGGTAAATAGAGTGTGTGGCACTTGTCAGTGTTTTTGCTGACACACCATCTTTTTGCCCATACAACAACTGCATCTACGGTTCTTTGTATCAATCTGGTGGCCACTAATGCATGTTCATTTGTGCTCCATAGAACCAGGTCATCAGCGTAAAATGCTGCTTTAATTCCATATGGTAGATTAGCAACAAGATCATTGATGGAGATTAGAAAAAGTGTGGAGAGACAGGACTCCTATCTGGGGAACACCGTGACGCCGTAGTACATTCTTGCTCTTGAGTCCGTCTATCTGGACTCTGGCTCTTCTGTTGTGCAAGTATGCTTTCACCCATTTGTACATTCTTCCATTGACTTTACAATTTCTCAGTTTCTTCATCAGACCTTCTTTCCAGACTTTGTCAAAGGCTTTCTTCAGATCTATCCATGCTGCATGCACCAGTTTCTTCTCTTAGAATGCATCCTCAATTTCTTGAGAGAAGTAGGTTGTCTGATCTTCCGTATGAATTGGAAACAGATAGGTATATTAAACTCCTGCAAGAAGAAACGTACTAAACATCAACAACGTTGCACATACTTTACAAGGAGATCCATCGTTTCGCGAAATACAGGTGAAAATCAGAAGCACTCAATAAATATATAAAATGAATAATAAAATAAAATAAACTACACACAAACGCGTACAATACGACACACAGGACTACCGAAGTTTCAATTCTCAGAATCTTTGTCAAGGACACCACAGATAGCTAACACAACAAAATATAGCAAACAAAGAAAGAAAAAATAACACACACGACCTATCCCTGTGCCATGTGGGGCAGAAAAGGCTTTTCTGTTTTCAGGTTTCTGACCAGTATGGTGGTGCGGTGGCTTGTACATTGCCCAGTCTGCTTTCTTGTGGTTCTACGTCGAGAGGGTGCTTTCTTCACTTACTTACAAGCTCATTTTCTACAGTTAGAAAGACTGGCCAATGGTCACTGCCACCAAATTGTTTCCCAACAACGCGCAGTGATTTTCCACTCCAGGTCAGGTGTAGTTGTAGTGTGCATGATCTCGAGTAGAAAGTATGTGGGTCAGACGGCTTGTTAATCAAGATGAATCTATTCTCATCCTGCCGGTCTTCCAGTCTCTCGCCTCTCTGGTCCATGTGATCATAACCCCAGCTTTGTGAGTGGCTTGTTAATCAAGATGAATCTATTCTCATCCTGCCAGTCTTCCAGTCTCTCTCCTCTCTGGTCCATGTGATCATAGCCCAACTCTGCCAGTGGCTGTTGAAATCGCCACATACAGTCATGTTTTCTTTTAATGGTAGTGTGTCCAGTGCCTGTGGGCTGTCACTTGGACAGTAGTGATTGATCAGATGAAGGTCTGTATTGCCTGTCTTAAGTTTAAGTGTCTAATATTCAGCCCCTTCCATGTAAACTTCAGTTTGGGAGGCAGTGATGTTATTTTTTACAAGGGTCAGGATCACACCCTTTCGCCTGTCCTTTTGGTCAGATCGGTAACACAGGTAGCCTTTGATTTTGATGGCTATATTTTCATTGAGGTTTCTTGCAAGCAACATACACTTACTTTTTCTTGGTCCAAGATATTTTCTGGTTCTATTTTTTTTTGCTGACTCCCTCCACATTCCAGTGCATTATTTTTAGTCTTTGTTTGGTATGGCCAGACACTATTCTCAGGTCCCCTGCTCCACAGGACATCTGAGAAAGACCCCCAGTTGTTTTGGTTGAGCCCTTTTGAAGCATAGGGCCCGGCACTGCACCTGCCTGGGGGTACAAAGCAGGGCGAGCACCATACCGTGTTGCAGTAATCAACATATTTCACGGCGTATTTGCATGGCATCCTGATTTCTGTGATGCGCCTCCTGGCTGGTTGCCTCCGTCTTCAGCACCTTTCCTTTACTAGAGCAGACTGTGGTCTTACTCGAGTTTAGATGTGTAGGCATGCACACACTTGTATGCGCCTGCATGTACATGCATACACATCTAAAGCATTCTGGTTATTTTTCGGCACCAGAGACTTGCTATCGCCCCTTCTCCTGTTAGTTAAAACAAGTCCACTGCGTGATGGCCTGGATTTGGGACGCTTGCTGTAGAGGTGGTGATTGCACAAACCATGGGGTATTTATGCAAGGTTGGGCGCTCACCCTAACTCTGTGCCCCCGTTACATAACAGCAACATTTGGAGCCCATGTAGCTGATGTGATCCATAGAGGACATCTAGAAACATCTGCTATGGCATCAGTATCCATTGATGGGTTGTCTTGTCCTCTGCATCAATAATAATAGATGTTGCATCAATAATAATAGATGCTCTCAAATGCTTTGTCAAAGTAGATTTTATTTCTACTGGTATTTCACATGATGAGGGTGCCTCTGGGGACTCAAAGGTCTGCATCAAACAAGCTTCTGTAGCCTTCTGCATTCAAGTCTTCCCCTGAGAATCCATCACATCTCTGGTCCTTCCCTAATGAATTTCTCCCTGTGCCCTTATCGTTACGTTGTTTTATTAGTTTCCACAACTTCCTTGTGTCTTTTTCAAAGTTCAGTGACTGTTTTATCCTGCCACCTTTTCTATCAAGCCTTCAACTTGGCCCTTTGAAATTTGGCTTTTGTGTGCTGGTATTTATGGTGGTGCTCTTGGCAGGGGTTGGCTTCTGCTTGCCTTCTACACACTTCCACATCATTATGCAACTGTTCCAGTTCACTACTCCAGTAGGGTTTATAATGTTTACATGGCTCCTCTTGGTACTGTTTCTCATGCTGCCTGTAGTATGCATTTCCCAAACTCTTCAACTATTTTATTTATGTCTTTGTGTTCAGGTTTCTGACCAGTATGGTGGTGCGGTGCTTGTACATTGCCCAGTCTGCTTTCTTGTAGTTCCACCTCGAGAGGGTGCTGCTTTCACTTACAAGCTCATTTTCTACAGTTCGAAAGACTGGCTGATGGTCACTGCCACCAAGTTGTTTCCCAACAATGCGTGTGATATTCCACTCCAGGTCAGGTGTAGTTGTAGTGTGCCATGATCTCGAGTAGAAAGTATGTGGGTCAGACGGCTTGTTAACCAAGATGAATCTATTCTCATCCTGCCGGTCTTCCAGTCTCTCTCCTCTCTGGTCCATGTGATCATAACCCCAGCTTCCGTGAGTGGCTTGTTAATCAAGATGAATCTATTCTCATCCTGTCAGTCTTACAGTCTCTCTCTCCTCTCTGGTCCATGTGATCATAGCCCCAACTCTGCCAGTGGCTGTTGAAATCGCCACATACAGTCATGTTTTCTTTTAATGGTAGTGTGTCCAGTGCATGTTGGCTGTCACTTGGACAGTAGTAATTGATCAGATGAAGGTCTGTATTGCCTGTCTTAAGTTTAAGTGTCTAATATTCAGCCCCTCCCATGTATACTTCAGTTTGGGAGGCAGTGATGTTATTTTTTACAAGGGTCAGGATCACACCCTTTCGCCTGTCCTTTCGGTCAGATCGGTAACACAGGTAGCCTTTGATTTAGATGGCTATATTTTCATTGAGGTTTCTTGCAAGCAACGTACACTTACTTTTTCTTGGTCCAAGATGTTTTCTGGTTCTTTTTTTTTTTTTGCTAACTCCCTCCACATTCCAGTGCATTATTTTTAGTCTTTGTTTGGTATGGCCAGACACTATTCTCAGGTGCCCTGCTCCACAGGACATCTGAGAAAGACCCCCAGTTGTTTTGGTTGGGCCCTTTTGAGGCATAGGCCCGGCACTGCACCTGCCTGGGGGTACAAAGCAGGGCGAGCACCATACCGTGTTGGTGTTGCAGTAATCAACATATTTCATGGCGTATTTGCATGGCATCTTGATTTCTGTGATGCGCCTCCTGGCTGGTTGCCTCCGTCTTCAGCACCTTTCCTTTACTAGAGCAGACTGTGGTCTTACTCGAGTTTAGATGTGTAGGCATGCACACACTTGTCTGCGCCTGCATGTACGTGCATACACATCTAAAGCGTTCTGGTTATTTTTCGGCACCAGAGACTTGCTATCACCCCTTCTCCTGTTAGTTAAAACAAGTCCACTGCGTGAAGGCCTGGATTTGGGACGCTTGCTGTAGAGGTGGTGATTGCACAAACCTTGGGGTATTTATGCAAGGTTGGGCCCTAACTCTGTGCCCCCGTTACATAACAGCAACATTTGGAGCCCATGTAGCTGATGTGATCCATAGAGGACATCTAGAAATATCTGCTATGGCATCAGTATCCATTGATGGGTTGTCTTGTCCTCTGCATCAATAATAATAGATGCTCTCAAATGCTTTGTCAAAGTAGATTTTATTTCTAGTGGTATTTCACATGGTGAGGGTGCCTCTGGGGACTCAAAGCTCTGCATCAAACAAGCTTCTGTAGCCTTCTGCATTCAAGTCTTCCCCTGAGAATACATCACATCTCTGGTCCTTCCCTAATGAATTTCTCCCTGTGCCCTTATCGTTACGTTGTTTTATTAGTTTCCACAACTTCCTTGTGTCTCTTTCAAAGTTCAGTGACTGTTTTATCCTGCCAGCTTTTCTATCAAGCCTTCAACTTGGCCCTTTGAAATTTGGCTTTTGTGTGCTGGTATTTATGGTGGTGCTCTTAGCAGGGGTTGGCTTCTGCTTGCCTTCTACACACTTCCACATCATTATGCAACTGTTCCAGTTCACTACTCCAGTAGGGTTTATAATGTTTACGGGCTCCTCTTGGTACTGTTTCTCATGCTGCCTGTAGTATGCATTTCCCAAACTCTTCAACTACTTTATTTATGTCTTTGTGTTCAGGTTTCTGACCAGTATGGTGGTGCGGTGCTTGTACATTGCCCAGTCTGCTTTCTTGTAGTTCCACCTCGAGAGGGTACTGCTTTCACTTACAAGCTCATTTTCTACAGTTCGAAAGACTGGCTGATGGTCACTGCCACCAAGTTGTTTCCCAACAATGCGTGTGATATTCTACTCCAGGTCAGATGTAGTTGTAGTGTGCCATGATCTCGAGTAGAAAGTATGTGGTTCAGACAGCTTGTTAACCAAGATGAATCTATTCTCATCCTGCCGGTCTTCCAGTCTCTCTCCTCTCTGGTCCATGTGATCATAACCCCAGCTCCGTGAGTGGCTTGTTAATCAAGATGAACCTATTCTCATCCTGTCAGTCTTACAGTCTCTCTCCTCTCTGGTCCATGTGATCATAACCCCAGCTCTGTGAGTGGCTTGTTAATCAAGATGAATCTATTCTCATCCTGCCAGTCTTCCAGTCTCTCTCCTCTCTGGTCCATGTGATCATAGCCCCAACTCTGCCAGTGGCTGTTGAAATCGCCACATACAGTCATGTTTTCTTTTAATGGTAGTGTGTCCAGTGCATGTTGGCTGTCACTTGGACAGTAGTAATTGATCAGATGAAGGTCTGTATTGCCTGTCTTAAGTTTAAGTGTCTAATATTCAGCCCCTCCCATGTATACTTCAGTTTGGGAGGCAGTGATGTTATTTTTTACAAGGGTCAGGATCACACCCTTTCGCCTGTCCTTTCGGTCAGATCGGTAACACAGGTAGCCTTTGATTTTGATGGCTATATTTTCATTGAGGTTTCTTGCAAGCAACGTACACTTACTTTTTCTTGGTCCAAGATGTTTTCTGGTTCTTTTTTTTTTTTTTGCTGACTCCCTCCACATTCCAGTGCATTATTTTTAGTCTTTGTTTGGTATGGCCAGACACTATTCTCAGGTGCCCTGCTCCACAGGACATCTGAGAAAGACCCCCAGTTGTTTTGGTTGGGCCCTTTTGAGGCATAGGGCCCGGCACTGCACCTGCCTGGGGGTACAAAGCAGGGCGAGCACCATACCGTGTTGCAGTAATCAACATATTTCACGGCGTATTTGCATGGCATCCTGATTTCTGTGATGCGCCTCCTGGCTGGTTGCCTCCGTCTTCAGCACCTTTCCTTTACTAGAGCAGACTGTGGTCTTACTCGAGTTTAGATGTGTAGGCATGCACACACTTGTATGCGCCTGCATGTACATGCATACACATCTAAAGCATTCTGGTTATTTTTCGGCACCAGAGACTTGCTATCGCCCCTTCTCCTGTTAGTTAAAACAAGTCCACTGCGTGAAGGCCTGGATTTTGGACGCTTGCTGTAGAGGTGGTGATTGCACAAACCATGGGGTATTTATGCAAGGTTGGGCGCTCACCCTAACTCTGTGCCCCCGTTACATAACAGCAACATTTGGAGCCCATGTAACTGATGTGATCCATAGAGGACATCTAGAAACATCTGCTATGGCATCAGTATCCATTGATGGGTTGTCTTGTCCTCTGCATCAATAATAATAGATGTTGCATCAATAATAATAGATGCTCTCAAATGCTTTGTCAAAGTAGATTTTATTTCTACTGGTATTTCACATGATGAGGGTGCCTCTGGGGACTCAAAGGTCTGCATCAAACAAGCTTCTGTAGCCTTCTGCATTCAAGTCTTCCCCTGAGAATCCATCACATCTCTGGTCCTTCCCTAATGAATTTCTCCCTGTGCCCTTATCGTTACGTTGTTTTATTAGTTTCCACAACTTCCTTGTGTCTTTTTCAAAGTTCAGTGACTGTTTTATCCTGCCACCTTTTCTATCAAGCCTTCAACTTGGCCCTTTGAAATTTGGCTTTTGTGTGCTGGTATTTATGGTGGTGCTCTTGGCAGGGGTTGGCTTCTGCTTGCCTTCTACACACTTCCACATCATTATGCAACTGTTCCAGTTCACTACTCCAGTAGGGTTTATAATGTTTACGGGCTCCTCTTGGTACTGTTTCTCATGCTGCCTGTAGTATGCATTTCCCAAACTCTTCAACTACTTTATTTATGTCTTTGTGTTCAGGTTTCTGACCAGTATGGTGGTGCGGTGCTTGTACATTGCCCAGTCTGCTTTCTTGTAGTTCCACCTCGAGAGGGTGCTGCTTTCACTTACAAGCTCATTTTCTACAGTTCGAAAGACTGGCTGATGGTCACTGCCACCAAGTTGTTTCCCAACAATGCGTGTGATATTCCACTCCAGGTCAGGTGTAGTTGTAGTGTGCCATGATCTCGAGTAGAAAGTATGTGGGTCAGACGGCTTGTTAACCAAGATGAATCTATTCTCATCCTGCCGGTCTTCCAGTCTCTCTCCTCTCTGGCCCATGTGATCATAACCCCAGCTCCGTGAGTGGCTTGTTAATCAAGATGAATCTATTCTCATCCTGTCAGTCGTACAGTCTCTCTCTCCTCTCTGGTCCATGTGATCATAGCCCCAACTCTGCCAGTGGCTGTTGAAATCGCCACATACAGTCATGTTTTCTTTTAATGGTAGTGTGTCCAGTGCATGTTGGCTGTCACTTGGACAGTAGTAATTGATCAGATGAAGGTCTGTATTGCCTGTCTTAAGTTTAAGTGTCTAATATTCAGCCCCTCCCATGTATACTTCAGTTTGGGAGGCAGTGATGTTATTTTTTACAAGGGTCAGGATCACACCCTTTCGCCTGTCCTTTCGGTCAGATCGGTAACACAGGTAGCCTTTGATTTTGATGGCTATATTTTCATTGAGGTTTCTTGCAAGCAACGTACACTTACTTTTTCTTGGTCCAAGATGTTTTCTGGTTCTTTTTTTTTTTTTTTGCTGACTCCCTCCACATTCCAGTGCATTATTTTTAGTCTTTGTTTGGTATGGCCAGACACTATTCTCAGGTCCCCTGGCTCCACAGGACATCTGAGAAAGACCCCCAGTTGTTTTGGTTGGGCCCTTTTGAGGCATAGGGCCCGGCACTGCACCTGCCTGGGGGTACAAAGCAGGGCGAGCACCATACCGTTTTGCAGTAATCAACATATTTCATGGCGTATTTGCATGGCATCTTGATTTCTGTGATGCGCCTCCTGGCTGGTTGCCTCCGTCTTCAGCACCTTTCCTTTACTAGAGCAGACTGTGGTCTTACTCGAGTTTAGATGTGTAGGCATGCACACACTTGTATGCGCCTGCATGTACATGCATACACATCTAAAGCGTTCTGGTTATTTTTCGGCACCAGAGACTTGCTATCACCCCTTCTCCTGTTAGTTAAAACAAGTCCACTGCGTGAAGGCCTGGATTTGGGACGCATGCTGTAGAGGTGTTGATTGCACAAACCATGGGGTATTTATGCAAGGTTGGGCGCTCACCCTAACTCTGTGCCCCCGTTACATAACAGCAACATTTGGAGCCCATGTAGCTGATGTGATCCATAGAGGACATCTAGAAATATCTGCTATGGCATCAGTATCCATTGATGGGTTGTCTTGTCCTCTGCATCAATAATAATAGATGCTCTCAAATGCTTTGTCAAAGTAGATTTTATTTCTAGTGGTATTTCACATGGTGAGGGTGCCTCTGGGGACTCAAAGGTCTGCATCAAACAAGCTTCTGTAGCCTTCTGCACTAGTATATTCAAGTCTTCCCCTGAGAATCCATCACATCTCCTGTCCTTCACTAATGAATCAAGGTTGGCATCATCTGCTAGCTTAGGGCTGGCACCACTCTTAGTGATGGCCCTGAGAATCTGTACTCTTTCTTCAGGATTGATTTGACCGATTTCTAATAATTCTGGATCAAGTTCGTCCAAATTATTAGTTGCTGCAAATACATAAATTTCAGATCCTGGCTTAAGTAATAAACACTCCAGGAGTAACTGAGTGGTAGAATTATTTATTGATCCTTCTTGAGTCAGCAAAATGGTCGGCTGCTTGCTTTCCTGTTAAGATGTTTCCGCCTTTATGTAGTGCAATTTTTGAGTTTCTCCCTGTGCCCTCATCGTTAAGTTGTTTTTTTAGTTTCCACAACTTCCTTGTGACTCTTTAAAAGTTCAATGACTCTGTTTTCTCCTGCCAACTTTTCCATCTAGCCTGCAACTTGGCTTTTGTGTGCTGGTAATTATGGTGGTGTTCTTGACTGGGTTTGGCCTCTGCTTGCTTTCTACACACTTCCACATCATTATGCAACTGTTCCAGTTCACTCCTCCAGTAGGGCTTATATTGTTTACAAGCTCCTCTTGGTACAGTTTCTCATGCTGCGTGCAGTATGCATTTCCTAAACTCTTCAACTATTTTATTTATGTCTTTGTGTTCAGGTTTCTGACCAGTATGGTGGTGCGGTGCTTGTACATTGCCCAGTCTGCTTTCTTGTAGTTCCACCTCGAGAGGGGACTGCTTTCACTTACAAGCTTATTTTTCTACAGTTGTCTACAGTCTTTGATGTTCTGGTTCAGTTCTAGTGGTAGTATTCCTTCATTCCTCCATTTCACTCGTTCTGCCTCTCCTTCTACTGCTGATTTTTACATTCATTGCAATGTTCTCCAACAGCTATCTTCTCATCACATGACCAAAGAACACTTTCTCTCTCTCTCTCTCTGTCTCTCTCTCTCTCCCTCCCTCCTTCCTTATCTCTCTCACCCCTCCCTCCCTCTCTCTCCCCCTCCATCCATCCCTCTCTCTCTCTCTCTCTCCTTATCTCTCTCACCCCTCCCTCCCTCTCTCTCTTCCTCCATCAATCTCTCTCTCTCTCTCTCTCTCTCTCTCTCTCTCTCTCTCTCTCTCTCTCTCTCTCTCTCCCTCTCTCTCTCTCTCTCTCTCCCTCTCTCCCAGAAACCACATCTCTGTGCCCTTCAAGCTTTTCCTAATTTGTTCGTTCATATCCGACGATTCACTGCTATACAGTAGACCAGGTTTTATGTGACATTTCACTATTCCTATTCTGATTTTCAGTTAAATGGACTTATTACATAAAATACTTTTCATCTTCTTCCTCTTCTTCTGTTTGCTTGAGATTTATTGTCTACATCTGCAATGTTGTCTCTTGTATAAACTTCACTGTCTTTCTTACTTCACTTACTGGTCCACCGAGATTATCTTCCACTGCTGTTTTCTCTGGGCAAGAAGGTTTGCCTAGATTTATTGTATTCTGGGCAGTCTTGGAGTATATGTGATCTGCTGTCTGTAGGCTCACATGGCTGATTTACCAATCTTGAATTTTGTATACATGTGGTTGCATAATTAATTGTGTAGTAAGAGACGCAAAATAATTATTTGTTCTGGTCGCCCATAAAATGGTAATCATCTTGTGTTCATGTTGGTGGCTTTCTGTTTCATCTTCTGAATTGCAGCAGTTTGCTTGGCCTATTCTGCCCATAATCTCTGTCACACATCTTCCATTTGATCTTATATTTACCCAAAATATGTGAATTTATTGACTTGCTTAAGCATTTTTCCTTCAACCGTAATATAATATTTTGGTGTTATTTCTTACTTTGATATAGTTATTGTTTATAATAGCTTGGTATTCAGACGACACAAAGAAATATTTTTACAAATGTACAAATATACAAGGACGAGTCAATAAGTAAGTCACACAGTTCTGTGAGATGACAGGTAAATGTAGTTGGTGTTTTCTACAGGTGTCATTAGGTGACAGCAACATCGAACTTTATATTCCCGTTTATCAGGTGGCAGCGCATAAACAAAATGGCGACTGTACTTACGGAGTGTACAACCAAAGAGCAACATGCTGTTGTGCATTTTTTGTGGGCAAAAGGACTGCCTGCAAAGGACATTCATAAGGAAATGCTTCCTGTTTATGCTGACAAATGTTTGTCCTGTAAAGCAGTGCATAGCTGGGTAGAAAAATTATCTCAAGGACACTCTAAAATTGTTGATGAAATCCGATCTGGTCGTTCTGTTGAGATTGCAACAGAAGCATCCAGTGCAGCAGGGTGGAGGAGATGATTAGAGGTGACAGGCGAGTAACGATAGACTCTGTAGCATCTGCAGTAGGGTGCTCACATAGGTACAGCATAATGCATGATCGATTGAAATTTAAGAAAGTGTGCTCAAGGTGGGTACCCAGGCGATTGAAGGAGGAACACAAAATGAACCTATTTGGCCTGTCCTTGCATCATCTCTGTCAATACGAAGGATGAAGGAGAAGACATGCTGAACAGGATTGTTACTGGGGACGAATCATGGGTGCATCACTACCAGCCCGAATCGAAGCGTGCTTCAATGCAATGGAAACATCCTTCTTCGCATTGTGTCCAAAAATTCAAGGTTACTGCCATCAGCAGAGGAAGGTTATGCTGACGAGCTCCCATGATCTGCCATGATGTAACTAGGGGTTGTTTATTGATGTGGCTCGTCTCGTATGACATTTTCATGCTGGCACTCTCATTTCAGTAGCTGGCCAACATTCAATAGATACTTAACAAACACGCTGATGCAGCTTATATAACATTTATTAGAACTGAACATATATCAGACTCCAGCCGCTGACTGTACTTCTGTACACTTTCTATGTATGGGTAAGTCCGTTGTTTTCCACTTGCTAGCCAACTGATTTTCAGTTCTTTTATGTCTATGCCGTTCACTCTGATGCTGTTTTTAGTACCGTTTACAAGTCGCTGTGGGTGAGTTAACCTAAAGTCACTTAACAGTTACTTACAGTTCACTCCTGTGTTGATTGACAATCAATTACAGTCTCAATGGGAATCACTCGCTGTAGACGGCATACATGCTGATATGTCGTTCTTAAATACAGCTCTACATTCGTTTCTATGTTGTAAGTTTGCGAATCATACACATTGGTAATTTCATAACTCGAAGATCTAGTAGAGGTTAGGTGATGTGTCCAGTTAGCTGTCTCCTCACCTAATGAATCATTTCTCTACTCGAGCCGCTAACTTCAGTCGCTACTTTGAGGAATCTGTGAGTTGTTTTCATCCCTGCTGAACTGTCTTTGTCCAGTCAGCTGTATTTTAACCCAGTCTTAACCTGTCTTACTGGTTAGCATTATTCGCTTAACTATATTCTAATTTCACTGCTATTTTGGAACATGGCAATGATATTACTGGACTGCAGCTGGCTGTGCTGAATGTGAAGTGCAACCATTTTTTCATGATAATTTGCACTCAGGCAATTTGCTTAGAGGCAAAAGAAGTGCTTGGGAGTTGGAGTTACTAGAGAAAGTTCATGGATGGTGGTTTAGTGAAAAAGAGCTTGGAATATGATATTACTATACAGGGAACATCCATTGGATCTTTTCCCCAAGACAAACTGATGTGTTGGGAAATAGACAGGTGGATATGTTGGCTGTGTCTGCACGATAAGGCAGATGTGACCTGGTCCCTTTGGGATCATATATATATAGTGTTGAAGAACAGATAAATCATCATAGCCTGAAAAGAAAGGTGCAGCAGGAATTAACCACCGTTTCTGGCTCAGTACTCCAGGAAAAGGTCAGACAGACACATAATCAGACTGTAGCTGGTACTATTTGTATTTGGACTCTGTGCTGGTTGTTGAAGATGAGGACGGGATGTGTATGGGAATGTCCTGAGTGCTGTTAGGTCGGTTCTTGACACAACTCTGCTTTAACCATGATAACCC
The DNA here is from genome assembly GCA_014155875.1 of Cepaea nemoralis. Classification (NCBI taxonomy): domain Eukaryota; kingdom Metazoa; phylum Mollusca; class Gastropoda; order Stylommatophora; family Helicidae; genus Cepaea; species Cepaea nemoralis. The sequence goes on from JACEFZ010028098.1 coordinate 48,285, forward strand.
TTTCTGAAATACTCCAGTAACCATTACTTGATTTAAGTTTCCTCCTCATTCAGTGCAATTTTTTTTCATGTTTGTCACTTCTGGATGATACTATTGTGTTGTATTATCCGTTATTATTTTAACAGGTCTAGTCTACCACATCTCACTCATTCTTAGGATTTTATTTTTAACCTTCTCCAGTTCTGTTCCTACATGATCAAATCCTATTTCTGGCAATGTCCTGATTTTCCTAGTGCCTCTTCTAAATGTATTGTTGTTTTTGCCATCTATAGCTTGGTGGCAGCTTCTGATCTGTTTTTATTCATAAAAGTGTATTTAATGAACTAAATCTGTCAAAACCTGTTTACAATTGTGTAGACATTATAAATTGACAGTCCTGGAGATATATATAATATGAAGTCGTCAGCTTACAGCGAAATTGTGATGTTCTAAGGCTTGTAATGTCATTTCCATGATGATTGTCATGTAGCATATCCAATTATAGATCTACAATCATGCAGTGGCTACCATGCTTGCCTTCTGGCCCAATGGTCACATGTCTGAATTCCCATCAATGCAGATTTATTTTTTATTTACCTGGGCTCCCAGGTCGACTCAGCCTAAAATGGGCACAAGGACATGTCCAAGGAAGTAAAGGCAGCCGGCATGATATTGTCAGCCTCACCCATCAAGTATCGTTGGTTTATTAAAGTATGGGCAGAGCACCATTGACCCACTACACCTTGAGGCATGTACAAGGGTCCTGTAGTTTTTTTTGTTTATATCCAATTATGAGTTTAAATATTCCAAGAACACACTAATATCTTCACCCATTTTCATGTATTCTTATTCTTTTTATTCTTCTGCATTTGTCCGGAATGTTGTTTTAGACGTAATTGCATTGTGCCTGTTTACAGCAGAGCTGCGACATTTGCACCTTTCGGCAGACGCGTCCGACTTCTTCAGGAATTTGTTGGCTGGGTTACTTTCCCTGGATTTTCTTGTATTTAGCCTCTTGCATCTTAACTTACAAAAGGATTTTTAAAAAACATACTGTCATCACTATTTTATAATATATCAAAATCACTGTTTACATTCATTGCCCCATGTGTTTTGGCTCTTTCTTTCAATATTTGTTTTGTCTAATAGTTTTTTTAAACAATTTCCTAACCGTTATGTTATTAAGTGAGACATTTGGTTGGTTTTACTGAACTTTTCACTAGTTACCACGGTGAACAATAGCACTCAACTTGATGACATATTTTCAATATGTTTAGATAAAATGTGTAAATAATGCCATTATACACAACAAATTCTACATTGCCTAGCTCATTTGATAGGTAAAGTGTCAGTCAGTCAGTCAGTCAGTCAAGGACCCCTTTGCAACTGGGTATATTATGCTGGCCCCATATTGTTATAGACCGATCCTCACCCAAAGGGTAATGTTGTCAGTGTCATGTTGGCCGCCTTATCTGCCCAAGACAATTTCTGGTACCCGTTTTAGATTGAGTCAGCAAACGGAGTTAAGTCAATCTGAAAAATCCTCCTTGATGTAGATTCAAACCATAACCACCAGGCCGACAGGCAAGCTAGCAACTGTGTCACCACAGCTCTTTATACAAAAATAGGAAAGGAGGTTGGCATGGTCGAATGGATAAGAATGCGTGTTCTTAAACATCCGGCGTGCTGATGCTAAGGTAAGGATTCAACCCCTATATTGGACAGTTGGACTGGAGGATGTAAATTACAAGTACATTTGAAGTTGAGGTAGGTTCGCCTGATGGCAAGGGACACTGGTAATAGGGAAAGCTAATCCACACACACAATTCAGTTCAGTGCTACTAGAAGTCAGCGTGTATGGACTAACACTTTGATTCAAAGCGAGCGCCAAAGAAATAGGGTAGGGAAGGTAATTTCCTGCTATATTTTGAACAGTTGGGTTGAGTTTGAGCAGATTAATATTTGGCATGACGTCTGTCGATATGTGTGTTATGTCACCTCAGTAGATTTAAAAATTGTGTCAATTCCTGTAGCTCTTGATAGTTAATGTGTTCTAAAATTTTGAATCAGTCGCTATAGGAACCAACCTGTAAACTTAGGGACAGTGTATTGATTATTTTACCTTTGTGAACACTGCATTATGCAGAGAGTCAGCTGAAATAAATTTGTTTATGGTATATATGAGTGGGCTACACATGAAAACCTTAAATGTTATTTTGTTTGGTGAATATATTCTGAAAAAGTAGAGAACAAATGTATCAGTTTTCAATGCAGTCACCACTGCGCTCAATATAAGTCCTCCAGCACCAATAAAATGCTTGGATTCCTGTATAAAAAGATTATCTTGGTCATGTGTGTGACCACTCATGCACCACCTGTTGTATCTCTTCAATCAATCAATCATGTGCCATGCCGGAAAGCGTGGGCGGTCATGATTCGCCATTTCACTCGATCACCAGAGTCGTGGATCAGCTCAGTGTTCCTGTCTCGTCCATGCCATGTGGCCAAGCCATCCAGGTATTTTCCTCTCGGTCTTCCTCTTGGTCTGTTCCCTTCGATCTTGCCAGCTGTCACTAAGTTCTCCAGTCCATTTTTTCTCATAACATGTCCAAAAAATGTTGACTGTCTACGTCTAATTTCTCTAATCAATCTACGATTTTCATTTGTCTCTTGTAGTACTTGGTCATTGGTTTTTCTATCTGTCCATGGTATTCTTTGCATTTTCCTCAGAAACCACATTTCTGCAGCCATCAGATGTTTTTCAGCTTGACTGCACATTGTCCAAGTTTCACATCCATACAAAAGAACAGGCTCTATGTATCCCCTCAACACTCTTTTTCTCGTTTCAATTGACATCATTTTATTGGTGAGAATGTTTTTCATCTTGCTAAAGGCTACTTTCGCAATGGCGATTCTTGTTCTAATCTCTTCAAGGCATCTGCCATCAGATGTTATGACTGTTCCGAGATAATTGAACCGATTCACTTGTTGAAGAATATTCCCATTTACTTGTATATTACATTGTGGTACTTCGTTCTTCCTAGTGACGACCATAACCTGTGTCTTCCTACAATTTAATTCCAACCCCAGCTGCTCACTGTGTACAACCACAGCGTCTACTAATTGTTGCAGATCCTGTGCATTGTCTGCAATCAATACTGTATCATTTGCATATCTAATGTTATTTATGTTTCGTCCTCCAATGCTGATTCCATTTAGGTCTTCTACATTTCTGAAAATATTTTCACTGTATCTCTTCACCGGACCAAAAAGTATTTCCTCCCAATGCCTCTTTGAGTTGTTTAAACAGGTGGAAATCACTGGGGGATAGGTCTGGTGAGTGATATACACTGTCACACAGAGTGAACGTTGCTCCTCTTTGGTGCATATCAAAAGTGGGATGCCATCTTTAAACTGTCCTTATGACGTCACAGTGTTCATATGCACTGTGATGTCACATCCTTAACACTCTTGAAATCCTTAACAACAATATTGAGAGGTTACAAGACAATGGCATGGTTATTGTAATTTCTATCACCCTTCTAAGGTTTTCATTTGAAGCACCCTCGTTTTTGATATTGTTACCCTGATAAGACAATGTAATGATGATTGCTGTGAATTGTGTAATAATCTTGTATATATGTATAAACAATGTATTACAAGAAAATGTGACAGTAGTGTACATTCAATTAAATAAAAGTGACAATTTTATGACAAGACTTTCTTTGTTCATGTTCCCAAAATAAAGGTGTAGTAGAGTTTACCTAGAGAATTAGACTTAGATATTGCAGTACGCATAAAAGCAACAAATAAAGGACCAATTTTATACACCTTGACATGTACAGGGCATATGGTGCTAGCCCCATACTTTTATGGACCAGTTGTCACTTGAGGGTTAATGTATGAAAGAGCCAGCTTGAAAGGTTGGCGCGCATACAGAATGCTGCCATCCAGTTAATCCTGGGGTGCACAAAGGACACACCAATTATATGCATGAAGCATATCCTAGCGCTACAAACAATGACGGATAGGCATAGGGTCCTTCAGGCCAAATGGTACCTGAAAGTTGCCGCTGACAGGGATCGCCCGCTGCATGCAACAATGGACATGGTCAAGGGTCATAGACTAAGACGAGGCAGGTCCTGAATGGCACAGGCGGAACTTTCTATACGTCAGGTGTGTGATCTAGAGACCATCAATCGTGAAAGAGTGTGGGCTGAAGGTCCGGAAGACATCACAGACTGGCACAATGTCATAATAACACTGGGTCGTGAGTGCAGAGTATGGGCAGCGGGCCGCACTGAGTTTGAAGTGCAAAAGCTGATCCAGAGCAACACACATCAAGGTGACCTAATCATCTACATTGATGGGTCAGTGGTGAGAAACAGACGTAATGTCTGGGGCTTTATTGCAAAGGCTAATGGTCGAGTCTTGCATATGAGACTACGACTTCCAACATAAGAATGGAGGTGGAGGCAGTAACAGCGGCATTCCGGTGGCTAGAGGAGTCTACTGCAATGCACATTGTATTCATTACGGATTCAAAGAATACGCTTAGCAAGGTGGAGAAAGGAATGTTTCGTGTGGAATGGCTCTCATCGCTTCAGAGGTCACAGATTGTGAGAATTGTATGGATATTTCGCCCTGGCCATGCGGGGGTAGTGCCAGCGAAGAGTCATACTACTAATCGTTCCCACTGCTATCTGATTAAAAGTTCTCCTGGTCTTCCCTCTCAGTTTTGAGATTCTTCTAGAACCCCTACCGATCCCCCTGCAATCTCATTCTTTCCACATATGGGCTCTCAATCTGTTCCTCCGCCTTCTCCACCTGGTCCCACAAGTGCACGACCACCTCCCCCTTGTCCATAGGCAAACTACCACCAAGAGGTGCATTCCCTGCTAGCCTATCAGCCTGTTCATTCCCCCATACCCCCGCATGGCCAGGGCAAAATATCCATACAATTCTCACAATCTGTGACCTCTGAAGCGACGAGAGCCATTCCACACAAAACATTCCTTTCTCCACCTTACTAAGCATACTCTTTTAATCCGTAATGAATACAACGTGTGTTGCAGTGATCTCCTCTAGCCACCGGAATGCCGCTGTTACTGCCTCCACCTCCATTCTCATGTTGGAGGTCGTAGTCTCATAATATAGAATAATGGATTGAGGAATAATTGGGCACAGGATATCTGCCTTATGTCACTCTGGGCAAAGGCTCAGCCAGTCATGACAGTTGGCGTAACAGAATTTTTCCAAGCATCTCAAAAAGAAATGGCAAACAAGTCTTTCAATTCTATGGCTATAGTTTGCAGCGGTCGTCGTCTACGTGAGGTTTCGATGTTTCAATCCTAGCTATTACTTTCAATATTTCTGTCTTTCTTGTTGCTTTTAATGCTTCTTTTTTTTTTTTTTGGCACGCTCTCTCTTTTGAACTCAAGCATTGTTCTTACACGCTACTTCTAGTACACTGGACTGTATTTTGCGTACGGATTAGCTTTCCCTATTACCAGTGTCCCTCGCCATCAAGCAAACCCACTGCGACTTCAGAGGTACTTGTAATTTACGTCCCCAAATCAAGGGCCACAGGTCAATATTTTAGTCCAACTGGCCGGTGTAGGGGTTGAACCCCTACCTCAGCATCAGCACACCGGATGTTTAAGAACGAGCGCTTGTATCCATTCGGCCATATTAACCTCCTTATGCTTCTGTCGTATTTGCTTCGTTCCGCGTTTATGTCCAAATGTTACTTCCAATAATTCTGTCCTCATTGTTACTTTCAATGTTTCTGTGTTCTGTGTTAGTTGTTACTTTCAACATTTATTTATAAATTGTCCCTTTTCATTTCTTCTGCAACTGATAGTTGCATATTATTTTACAGGACGTCACAGTCGTCCCATTATTTTGGGGCTGTTTGTTATTTCATGACACATTCAGTAGTTTGCCATTGATTTTTTAACAGGCACTCACACAATTGTTTGAAAACCAACACAAGGTGTTCTGCTTCAAAATTGCCCGCAGCAGTGTTTCGTATGCAATATGCGGGATTGTTCATTACCTCATCGCCACATCTCCGACTCTTCAACAGATCGTTGCTATTTTAAAATATCAATAGCCTGGGATGTACACAAGCTAGAGGTGAAAAACTGCGAGGTTGTCTAGACTTTAGAGTGATGTAGATACTCTATTAAGTTGCATGTCCTTCACAGGACGTAGCAGTCAACCCCAGCATTTCCACTGTTCGTGATTCCTGGGCAAATTTTACGTTCAGTAGTTTACCATTGCTTTCTGAACGACCGGCTACTATACCTTTTTCAAACAAACCAGCACCGCTGTGTTTCGAACCCGGGTATACGGGCTCACAAACCGCGTTCGCAAGCCCTTAGCCACAGAGACCGGGAGATACTCTATATGCCACTCAACACGTTCTCTTCCGTCTATGTTGGATGTAAGGTTCCCCCGTAACCGAATGTCCTTGGTTATATAATATCACAAAAATGGTGAAGGTTGTAAAAGTCAAGTATCCTCTTTCACGCCTTGAAATATAATAGGCTTATGGTGCTTACTTCATATTTGTATGGACTTATCAGCATTCAAGTTACAATTTTGGAGGGCACATTATGAGGAAGAACTGGAAAATTGGGTGACAACTGGCAAGGTTGATAGGAAAAGAGCACCTCTAACTTTTGTATGTAGGAAAAGGATAAAGCAGAGAGATACATATATATCCATATGACCACAGGGCATAATCGAGACAAGAACACAGAGCTAATCCAAGACTCTGGTAGTCGTGTGAGATGGCGAACCATAAACTGGACACGCTTATCGTCATAGCACACAATGGCGATGAGCAGCACTCAATGGGTGACGCGCTCAATATCCCGTCATCCACCTTTACTTCTGAAGACTGTTCCTGGTACTCATTGTAAGCTTAGTCGACTTGAGAACCCACGTAATTTTGTTTTCCGGCCTCGTTGGAGATTCGAACACTTGACAACTGGGTCAATAGGTTGGAGTACTAGCACCTGCTTTGCTTTGACTGCCGGCGAAGATTGAGAGCTCGCTAAATTGACTTGCCAGACCTATGGTGTCTGAACGTTTCCAGACACCGCTGATCGTATTCTGGTATGAACCTAAGGCCTATCCACGTCAATGTGGATTTATGGATTGGCCTTATGTTCATACCAGAATACGATCAGTGTTGCCAGCAGTGGGTTGTGCTCAATATTTAAATCTCAAATCCCGAAATAACCAAATAAATCAAGTTTCCAGACACGACTGGAAGGTTGAGAATGAAAGTTCACATTGCTTGGATGGTCACTGTTGGTGTTCCTGTTTCACATTTAACGCTGGCAGGGAAACGTAAGAAAGCGTTATGGCAGCCTTGAATAAAAAGGGGGTTAGAGACACAGTACGACAGAAGAAGAGGATGCAGGATGGGCTAGCAGTAATATTTATCACGCAAAAAGAAAGTTTCTTCTTCGGCCATCGGTTTCCTGCTTGCTGCAGTCCAAAACTAAAAACAGTGTCACTGGGATTCTGAGGTAAGAACGAAAGTAGCAACATTTTTTTCAAGTTTTCATTTTCTCTTCATTGTTCTCATTTTTCAATCTTCCCATCCTGTTCTTATTCCTTAATGTAGTTACTGGAGGGTCTTCTCCGTGATTATTATAATCATTATATGTTGTGTTTTGTGTATGTATTTGTTTGCTGATGCAAGCTAGTCGCCGCAACGTCCTGTGTTTTGTGTAATTCTGTTCTGTAAAGCTGCATTACTTTGTGTTATTTTATATTGTTTACATGTCCACAGTTTTACCGCAGTTCCACTAATTTTAATCATTACAAAAGTAACAGACGAGCCGCCTCCGTGAATCCATTCGACAGCTATTTTTCCACTTTCGTCTCTAAGGCCAGGTTTTATTTAGCTCATAAATCGCCATGTAGGCAACTTTGTAGTAGGTGTTCTGAAGTGGAGGAGGGGTGGGGGAGCACATTGCGGCACGTGCACTGGTCAATTTGGGCAGTTTTCACCTTGTAGAGATATTATTATAGCCTACAGTGTCCAGTGCGAAGTCTAAAACATTGGCTTGCTGTGTTCCGTCTTGTGTTGGAATGGAATCTTGTGAGTAGCTGTTGCTGATTGGTTATCACGTCCCATCCAATTATATATTCCCATTACTTCTTCTTCATTCCTCTTTTCAGGAGAGGGCTTAATCGTATAGTTGTGTGCCTTCCTCTAGACCAGTGGTTCTCAACCGGTGAGCCCCACACCCCCCCGGGGGGGGGGGGGGGTTTCCAAGAGGGAGGGGGTAGAAATTAAGATTATTTAAAGATCACGTTAATACAAGAATCGATAACTTGATATTGTTTTTCCCTCCATACTTTACGGTTCTGTACTTCAAGTACTTCTCATCTGACATTCGTTTTATAACGTAAGCAGACCCGCAAATCAGGTTTTAGAAGACGTCTAGACTTGTTCTAGTATGTGTTATTAAATTTCCAGGTAAAGGCTCCAGGTAAGGATGGGATTCCAATAGAGGTGATCAGGAGTGGGCAAGACACCCTCGCTCTACAGATCCACCAGCTAATAGAGCTATGCTGGCGAGAAGGACAAGTCCCACAGGATTTCAAAGATTCAAACATCATAACGCTGTACAAGAACAAGGGAGATCGGAGCGACTGCAACAACTATAGGGGTATCTCACTTCTGTGTATTGTTGGGAAAGTATTTGCCAGAATTGTCCTGCGCAGACTTCAAGTCCTGGGAGATCAAGTCTACCCCGAATCACAGTGCGGCTTCCGTCAGAACCGGTCTACCATGGATATGATATTCTCATTGCGACAGATGCAAGAAAAATGCCGGGAACAAAATCAGCCACTGTTTATTGCCCTCATCGACCTCACAAAGGCATTCGATTTGGTCAGTCGTGAGGGTCTGTTCAAAGCACTAAAGAAGATTGGCTGTCCACCAACTCTTCTGTCCATTGTGGAATCGTTCCACACAGGCATGAAGGGTATAATCAAGTTTGATGGCTCAACTTCAGAAGAGTTTGAAATCAAGAGTGGAGTTAAGCAAGGTTGTGTACTAGCCCCCACCCTCTTTGGGATATACTTTTCACTTCTACTGAAATATGCCTTTCGTGATCAGGATGACGGTATATACATTCACTCACGCTCAGATGGTGGCCTCTATAATGCTCAGAGATTGAAGGCCAAGACCAAAATTAGCAGGGTACTAATCAGAGAGTTGCTTTTTGCGGATGATGCTGCGATTACGACCCACTCTGAGGAAGAATTACAACATCTACTATCTGCATTCTCCAATGCTTGTTCTGAATTTGGTTTAACAATTAACAAAAAGAAGACACAGATTATGTCACAAGGTGCACATGGTGTACCATCAATCTTTATTGACGACGCCGAACTGGAGATAGTAGACCATTTTACATATCTTGGATCAGAGGTAAATAGCAAATTATCCCTCGATCAGGAAATCAACATCAGGATTGGCAAGGCAGCAACAACAATGAACATGTTAGCAAAAAGAGTCTGGGAGAACAGGAAGCTTACTGCCAAAACAAAAGTCCTTGTCTACCAAGCCTGTGTCCTTAGTACTCTTCTTTATGGCAGTGAAACCTGGACAACTTACTCACGCCAAGAGAAACGTTTAAACAGCTTTCATATGCGGTGTCTGCGAAGAATACTTGGTATTAAGTGGCAAGACAAAATCACAAATACTGAAGTATTTGAAAGATCAGGTTGTGTGACGGTGTATTCCATGCTCAGTCTTCGTAGACTTAGATGGATAGGACACGTTAGGAGGATGGATGATGGTAGAATACCAAAGGACATCTTTTTTTGGTGAATTACAGACGGGTAGGAGATCTCAGGGTCGGCCTCTACTACGATACAAAGATGTGTGTAAGCGGGACATGATTGATACAGGCATTGATAATGCACAATGGGAGCATGTCGCCGCTGAACGTGTTGCATGGAGGGCAACTATCAGAAATGGAATAAAGACAAAGGAGAAAATGATTGCAGATAAAGCACACACAGAGCGTGAGAGACGTAAGATGGTGCAAAATGGTGGAAATGACCATGTTTTCACATGCACCTACTGTGGGCAAACATTTGCAGCAAGAATTGGCCTTACCAGCCACACTCGCCACCGCCATGGATCGTAGTTATTGCCATATGACAGTTATTAAGCCTTTTTGAAGCACAATGTACCAAACTATTGTCTGTCAAGACGGAAAGGTGCCAATGTATGTATATTAAATTTAGCTTCCATTTTTACTGTGTAGGACGGGGGAAGTTATCGGGAGGAAATACGAAGGGAGGGGGGGGGGGGGCAGTGGCATTCTGAACATATGGCGAAGGGGTGCATGAGCCAAAAAAGGTTGAGAACCACTGCTCTAGACAGTCTCATCCAGTGTAGCGAGCTTTATTTATTCACGGGTTAGTTATTTAAATAACATTTATTGACAGGACAGCGACCTTAGCGTCTACTCTTTGTCAATCTTAAACTGTCGTTAGATTTTTAACAAGTACAACAGATGTACGGGACCTCCTGTTTTTCCAATAAGACAAGGTATTCAACTTCCATACTCAAGAGATTAGGATGATGTATAATGCCATTTTCAGAAAGCAATTGCAAACTATTGAACGTAAACTTGCCAAGAAATCACAAACGGCCACAACATGCTAGAGTTGACTAGGACATCCTGTAAAGGATATGCAACTAACTAATAATGTCATTGGATGATCAATGGTTCTATCAAACATTCCCAGTCCTATAATTGGGTTCGAACCTGGTAACTTCTTAGCTAGGGGTGGACTCCATGCCTCTTAGCCATGCCGCCTCTTCCTTGTATTTTCTGACAATATGCACTTTTTAATGTTGTCAATGTGTTTTTGCGAGGCAGCTGGTTCTGATGTCACGTGGTTGATGTTCTTGTTTGATTATCTTCAGGTCTAATTTAAGTAGTGTAGAGAATTAGCACTTAATCATACATGAAGGAGCGGTTGGCCGAGTGGCTAGAATGCCGGATTCTCCTTCGGGAGACCCGGGTTCGAATCCTCGGTAAGGTGTGAATTTGTTTCTGTCGGGGGCAAAAAGACAACTCTAGCCTGCACAGTTCGCGACGACTGCACTAGCCAGGTGACCTTATTAATTCCTCAGGCTCAAGACCCCCCTGCCATACACCGCAAGGTACTATATTGGCAGTAAGTGGCAGTTTTTATGAGAGTTCGTACATGAAACAAACATTAGATCCGAACAAGAAACCATATAGTTGTGAAGCAGCATGGGCAGTGCGCCACCTGGAATGCGACTGTTCGCTGTGTCTGTGGTGAGAGGTATAATGGGTGGGCGGGGTTTTGCAGAGAACAAATGGACAGAATTTAAAAAGAAGTAGTTTGGAAAAAAAACGTTAGTTGCAAATCCTTTAAAGGACGTTGTAGTCAACACCAGCATTTTATGTTATGATGTCTTGGCAAGTTTACGCTCAGTAGTCTGCCATTGCTTTCCGAACGATCGGCACCTATACCATTTTCGTTTTAAAAAAAACCGCAACGCGGTCTGCTGCCAAATCGCGCGCCGCTGTGTTTCGAACGCTGGGACACGGGATCAAGAACCGCTTCTGTATATCCTTCACCGCGGCTACTGCAACATATAGCACGAGAATGACAGTTGAGACTGACAGCGGCCTCCCAATGGTCGGAGGACAACACAAACCTGGGCATGTTACGGGTGGAGTGGCTAGTATCGCTCGACAGGACGGAGATTTTCTGCCAAGGGTTATGAGCAGGCTGATAGTTTAGTTTAGTTTAGTTTAGTTTAGTCGACGGATCAACATCACGGCACACGGGTGTAACCCATAAGTGCTCCGTTGTACTCCTAACTCAAGCCTGAATCCTGAGAATCTCAGCTCAGTGCACGAACTACGTAGCACCGGCGAGAATCCTGAAATACTTTGGGTAGATTTTTTAACTCTAAATTTTGCTAGGGCAGCGCCGTTAGGCTACTCTTTTTCGATTTCCAACTGCCAAAGGATTTTTCACTTGCGCAACAATACACACGGGCGTCCGATCTCACTACCCAGAGACCAGGTGAAATTGTATTTTACTAGAAGTCCACCTGTAAAAATCTCGGCCCTCACCGGGGCTTGAACCCGGGACCTCCAGCACTCGAGGCGGACAACATACTTCGAGACTACTCAGCCCCCCCCCCCCCCACCCCCATCCACCCTAAAGTAGCTCTCCACGCAGCTATCAGCCTGCTCGTGATAAAGGTGATATTGTGAAGGTTCTGTAGAACAAATGGGGAATCTCATCCAGTGGCGTGCAGAGGGGGTGCGGGGAGGGGGTGCGACGGCCCTGGGCATCCAGCCGGGAGGGGGGCATCCAGTTAGGGAGAGGGGGCAACACAGAGCAGTCGGAGGGGAGGAAGAATGAATGAGGTGAAGAACAATTTAGGGGCATCCAATTAATGGGTTGGCTCCGGGCATCAAAGAACCTCTGCACGCCACTGTCCTCATCTGATATAACCAGCTCTGAAGAGTCTGTATGATTCTGAAAACATAGAAGGACAGCCAGGCGGACTTTCAATCAAGCTGTTGCAGGAATAATTAGCACGGGAACTCCTCGGTAAACATTTGAAGGAATGTACCGTGTCCGGTGATGTCGATTATTGCTTGTTTGCGGTCGCTGGCTGTGAACTCCAGCGTGAAGTCGTGTATGTCTGATGGTGACATTCTGTTGTCCAACATCAGTGTGATGTCATACAGAGCTTAGGTTTGCATAATAAGTATTCATCATGATGGAATAACACCAGCAGAATTGATCCAGGACATCAGGGACCTAGATTTGGGGTTATACAAGGACGCCTACGCCATTTGGCTAGACACAAGATTATGAGTGGTTCCTCTAATAATACTAATATCTACCTCTGTACTCTACGTATGTGTGATGATTGTCGGCAATGCCGGTGCATTTATTTCTCTTGTTTTTCCATGCATTCATGGATCATAACTACTGAACGCAAAAAAAAAAAAAAATGCCTAGTAAATCACAACACATACTGAGGTTGGTTGTCACGTCCTGTAAAGGACATGTAACCAACTTTTACCATGGACCATAAGTGAAGAGGTCAACACTAGCAGTCACTTCCGGGTCTCGGTCAGATCAGTGTGAGTAAACTTCAGTCAACCCGGAATCTTTCCCGTGGCAGCATCTCCAGTGTTGCCTTTGTGTGCCTAACTCCAGGTAGGGTTTTACGCCGTACTGTTTGTGTTTATGTAGCCCGCTTATATCAGGGGAACGTAGAAGCTAAGGGTGAATCATACCTATGATGACTGTACTGTATTAGTATTTTATGTATGGCATCATTCTGAATTCTGTAGGCTTGTGAAGTCAGACCAATCGCACGATTGGAAATATTTAGTGTACCGGCAGGTCACGCCCCCCTAGTGCACATTTCAGTAATTAGAGATAGGAGTATTAGGAATACATTTTTTTCTCCCGACACTGTGATTATTCCACAAGAAGTAAGTACTTATTTATTTGCTAAATAGGCCTATAATTTTCTTAATGTTACCAGAGTATGAGATGTAAAGAGCTTGAGTAAACTTAAACTAATGCAGCTTTTCAGTTTACTTACTAATACTAAACTTACTTTGAGTGACAAAGTTTGACAGTTACTAAGGACTTTCTCACTTTCTGATGACCAGAAGTTTCCAATTGTGCATTATATGTTCGCAGAGTTTAGAACAGTAATTAGTAGTAGATAAAGTTTGATAAAGATCCAACTAGATAAATACCCAAGCCTTGTAAAAAAAAAAAAAAAAGGCCACGGGTTATTAATTTTTATAATTTTTGGATCCGTAAACACAGGCTTTCTATTTATTTAGGTGCACACCCAAGGATTTCTCAGCTCGCTTTCCAATTTTATTATGTATACAACTTATTCCTAAATGTAATTGATGCCCAGGTATTAGGCTTACTCAGGAGTTATTTAATAATGTTTATTAATAATAGAAAAGCTTTTGTTGTTGTTGAGAAGCTTTCGCCGTTTTGTCACAGCTTCTGTTTATGCATAGGCTTAAAGTCATTTAAGGAAGGGATAGCAAAACTATAACCATTCTGTCATCAATGACTTGGTGAAGAGACATTTTTTACATTAATTTAAAAGTTAGTATTCACTCTACGTTTTATCCGCAAATAAAATTAGCCCAATGCTTAGCAGCTTCTGGGTCTACACACTTTTGAATGATCAAACTCCCATTGAGCCAGGCAGAAAAAAAATGCATGTAAATTACTGAGAAACATTGACTTCAACTACTGGAGCCCTGTATAGGTTTCATTAATATTAGACAAAATGTAATGCTTTATACAACCGTACTCATTATAGAATAATGATTTTAATTCACCACCTACGAATGAATTTCAATATCTTTGTCAGCAAACAGGTATTTGATAGAAGACGAGATTACTGCAGTAATATTTCACACAATTGTGAGCCCACATGGTGGTAAAGCTTGCATTCTGGAATGCACTAGATCAGCCAGGCATAGGATACGACCAACTGGCAGCAGTTTTTCTTCAACTGATCAATAACACAACTCGAGAATACAATTAATTAACACACAAAATCATGTCTCCACTTATATTGACATGAAGACATTTTGTGTGTGTGTTCACTTAGCTTTGAACTCAAGTGCTACTACTTCTAGTAGCTGCAGCTAATGGAGAGTGCAGGGGACTGCGTTTGGATTAGCTTTCCCTGTTACCAGTGTCCCTGACCATGAGGTGAACCACACCGACTTCTGAGGTACTTGTAATTTACGTTCCCAAGTCAAGGATGAGAAGTAAACCTTTTAGTCCAACTGACCAGTTTAGGGATTGACCAGGAAGGTTAACCAGGTCAATAAATACCTGAAGAAGTTAGATGTGTCAGCCGAAAGGTGCAAATACCGTAGCTCTGCTATAAACAGGCACAACACAATTAGTCCAAAACAACATTCCAGACTGAACACAGCAGAAGAAGAAGAAGTATAGGGGTTGAACTCGTAACCTTTGCATCAGCACACTGGAAGTTTAAGAGCAAGTGCTTTTATCCTTTCAACCATGGTGACCTTCGACATAAAGACTTGAATGAGAACACTTCTATCAAACTAGCTGATTAGTACTCCAGTATAAATATGAAATACAAACACTTAAGTATATGTAGCTCCTGCAAGTGGACAGTTTTAATACATATCAAGAGTATAAAGTCAGTTGTTCCAAAGACAACAACTGCCGTTGGGATGTCAGTGGTCAGTAAAGTAATGGACTCTTTCACACACCTGTAAGTGCATTGGATATAGGGTGCTGGATTCACATGTTTATAGACCAATCAACACTCAGCGGGTGATGTGGGTCAGTTTCATGCCAGCCACCTTTACTTCCAAAGATATTTCTAGGTACCCATTCAGGCTGGGTCAACCTGAGAACCTAGGTCACTTTAAGAAATACGAATCTGCTCTGATGCGGATGGAAGCCATGACCACTGGGCTGGTAGGTGAATGTATGTGAGGTATGTAGGTGAATGTGTGTGAGGTATTTAGGTGAATGTATGTGAGGTATGTAGGTGAATGTATGTGAGGTATGTAGGTGAATGTATGTGAGGTATGTAGGTGAATGTATGTGAGGTATGTAGGTGAATGTATGTGAGGTATGTAGGTGAATGTATGAGGTATGTAGGTGAACGTATGTAAGGTATGTAGGTGAATGTATGTGAGGTATGTAGGTGAATGTATGTGAGGTATGTAGGTGAACGTATGTGAGGTATGTAGGTGAACATATGTGAGGTATGTAGGTGAACGTATGTGAGGTATCCAGGTGAATGTAGGTGAGGTATGCACGTGAATGTAGGTGAGGTATGGAGGTGAATGTATGTGAGGTATGTAGGTGAATGTATGTGAGGTATGTAGGTGAATGTATGTGAGGTATGTAGGTGAATGTATGTGAGGTATGTAGGTGAATGTATGTGAGGTATGTAGGTGAATGTATGTGAGGTTTGTAGGTGAATGTATGTGAGGTATGTAGGTGAACATATGTGAGGTATGTAGGTGAACGTATGTGAGGTATGTAGGTGAACGTATGTGAGGTATGCAGGTGAATGTAGGTGAGGTATGCAGGTGAATGTAGGTGAGGTATGTAGGTGAATGTAGGTGATGTATGTAGGTGAATATATGTTAGGTATGTAGGTGAATGTATGGAGGTATGTAGGTGAATGTATGTGAGGTATGTAGGTGAATGTATGTGAGGTATGTAGGTGAATGTATGTGAGGTATGTAGGTGAATGTATGTGAGGTATGTAGGTGAATGTATGTGAGGTATGTAGGTGAATGTATGTGAGGTATGTAGGTGAATGTATGTGAGGTATGTAGGTGAATGTATGTGAGGTATGTAGGTGAATGTATGTGAGGTATGTAGGTGAATGTATGTGAGGTATGTAGGTGAATGTATGTGAGGTATGTAGGTGAATGTATGTGAGGTATGTAGGTGAATGTATGTGAGGTATGTAGGTGAATGTATGTGAGGTATGTAGGTGAATGTATGTGAGGTATGTAGGTGAATGTATGTGAGGTATGTAGGTGAATGTATGTGAGGTATGTAGGTGAATGTATGTGAGGTATGTAGGTGAATGTATGTGAGGTATGGAGGTGAATGTATGTGAGGTATGTAGGTGAATGTATGTGAGGTGATAGTCTTCACATATTCTAGGTCGTGATATATCAGTGTGGCCAGTTATATTCCTCATCATCTTCCCTGTCCAGGCAATGCCTAGAACATACTTTACAGAGTCTGGTACTTATTTTCATAAGGCTGTGTCTGACCCCAGACCTGTACTGATGAGAAAACATAATGCCTCACTGCTGGGGATTGAATCAGGACCACTGTGCTGGCAGGCAAGCATACTGACTACTACTTCTGCTACAGCTCCTACTTTAGCATAGTTCAAAGGTAGTTTCTTTTAAATATCAAACCAACACTCTTGGATGGAGCCCACAGAGAATGAGCAATGTTACAACATAGACTGGCACCTTGCTGTCTTGACAGACGATAGTTTATAAAATGGAGTTATACCTCTCAATAACACTAAGCCTGAGCTGAATTTAGAGACCATGTGTTTCCCATGCAGCATGATCCCTCTCTCGGCCTGCCTAGTTTATCCCAGAGGAAAGGTAACACCAATACATCTAGGACCAGACATGCTGCAGAGGCTGCTGGATCAACAAAGCAATGCTCTAACTGTCCGCCTGTCAGAGCTTCCATCCTAGACCAGTTGCTGACCAAGGCTTAGGGCCTGGTCTGCCCTGCCATGACATTTAGTCTTTAGGTTGCATTTCCTAGGGTAACTAGGGTAAGTCTTGTCCCCTCCTAATTGCACTCCTCTGCCCGAAGATGTTGGCACAATGTGGGGTGTCGGATTTGGTGAGCGCTGCCAAACATTCGGCGCTAACAGAAAGCAGGTAGTCACATTAGTCAGCACAAACAATGATGTAATTCTTTACATTTGTGTCCTCAGATATTTAAGCTGTTATAATGGCGTGGCGATTTAAAGCTTCCAAATATAAAAATGCTGCACCAAAGTTTCCTAAGAAAGAGGCAAGTATTTGACTCATATAACTCCTTCAGTATGTGCAACTTTATGTAATATGCTTTCTTTCACCCGATTTGAAATAGTCTTATGAAGACTGCCTCTCAGGGAGAGACAGACAGTGTTGGAGATCCATTGCAGCCAGCCTTCATTCTCGAGACGGCACCTAACTGATTGATTGATTGTTTTGAAGAATGTAGAAAACATATACACTGTCAGAGTTATTTGCATTTCCAGCGGCAAAACTGTTCCTGTGGCAATATATGGATGTGAGTCATGGACCATTTTGCAATCAGTAAAGAAGAAAATTGGATTTTGAATTTTCTTCTTCTGCTGCTGCTGTGCTCATCCGGAGGTTTGTTTTCGGATGTGATTGCATTGTACCTGTTTACAGTAGAGCTGCGTTCTTGCAAAGTTAGGCCGACACATCCGACTTCTGCGGGCATTTGTTGACCGGGTTAACCTTCCTCAGGGGATTTTGAATTTAAATGTTACAGAAAAGTTCTTAGTATATTCTTAAAGAAGAAGAAAGAATACTGACATTCTGCCAGATCTGAGCATTGAAAACTGGCTCAAAAACATCATAATGTCTGGGAAACTGAAATACTTTGTCCGTATTAAACATCACAGTGGTTTAGAAAGGACAGCAGGAAGACATGGTACCTCAGAGAAGAGCAGGGGTAGACCAGCATAAAGATGGACACAGGACATTGCAGACGCTTTGGGCATGACAATGCATGAGACAGAAGAACTGACAAGGGATTGAGCATCTTTTTGGCTGACCTTGATAAGATCAGCATTCTGCAAATGACCTGCTAGATGATGTTGGTAAAACAAGGCTCCTAAAGCAAGTGTTTATACATGACATGCAATATTTCCCCTTCATTCTTGATTTAAATTTCCTCCTGTTTGCCTTTCAGCATCAGGTTAATAAGAAATATCTGCACAAGACCTTTGTGTGGCATTTCACTGGCCATGTTTACTTTCCCAGAGATCTAGTGTCCCATTTTTTAAGTTAGTTGACCCTAAAATTGTGCTGGTCGCAAAAAATGCAACCTGACCACTACTAGGGTTCAAATCCAGCCCAGAATCACTGTGTATTGTATGTGACATCATGTCCATGGTTGTTTTCTTAATGACAAACGGTATAGTTAAGTGAACACAAGGTATACATACATTTAAACAATGTTTTCTTAATGACAAACGGTATAGTTAAGTGAACACAAGGTATACATACATTTAAACAATGTTTTCTTAATGACAAATGGTATAGTTCAGTGAACCACAAGGTATACATACATTTAAACAATGTTTTCTTAATGACAAACGGTATAGTTAAGTGAACACAAGGTATACATACATTTAAAACATGAAGCCACAAACAGTAGGCTGCACTGACATGTTTATAGTATACATACATGTCATAGGACCAGCTTTATTTCACTACAAACGTAATAGTTAAATGAATTTAACATATACATACTTGTCATATTGCCTATTTATCTAATGACAAACATTATAATTAAGTGAATTTAAGATATACATTCATGCTATACTGCCATTTTTTTTAAAACTGACAAACATAAAAGTTGAGAGAACATAATGTATACAGGTCATACTGTCTGTTTTATTTCATGATGAACATAATATACATTAATATCATAGTGTTTTTTGGTGTGGTATACATAATATTTCAATGCACATAAAGCATGTATAAATGTCATACTGCCTGTTTTATTTAATGACTAGCAGAATAGTTAAATGAACATAAAGAATACATAGATATCATATGTATGTTTGATTTAATGCAAACATAAAATTCAAATGAACATAAAGTATAAGTTGTTTTTCGTAAAAACAAAAATACCTTTGAGAGCCATACGTATGTGTATATTAAATGTATTACTTTATTAAATATTATTAAATATATTAAATGTGTTAATTATGTGAAGTATTAAGTTTAACTAGCAGTTAAGTCATCATCCTCATCATTATCATCAAGTGCCTTGCCTAATGGTGTGAACAGTCATATTTCTTCACATCTCATGATCTCCAGTAGTGTGTTTCAGTTTGTGTGCTGACACCTTCCCATGCCATGTCACAAGACTGTCCAGAACCTTCTCTTATGGTTGTGCACTGAAGTTAAATTATTTTTATCAATAAAGACATATTATTTTCATAGACTGAGTGACATCCGTTTGTAAGAATGAATTGTCAGATCATGTACACATTGTTGTTGTTTGAGACTTGCAAGTGCTCTCCTTTTCTTGTGTCTGTATATTCCTGTCTACAAACTGGTTTGCTATCTGGATGATTCTTATGTTAGTTTGTTAGTGAACTTAGCAGTTTCTGTTTATCACAAGGCAGATCCTTAAAAGTCAGTCTGCGTTGAGCCATGGTCGAGTGTGGACCTTGTCTGATGTGTAGCAGTGTGCGATAGCTAAAGATTATGCTGCTCTTTTAATAATCATTTAGATTTATGTTGAATTCTTTAGATACTCGATTGTGGTGTTGAATACTTGACAGTGTAACTGAATTTGTACAATATTATTAGACGAATATAAATTGTGGAAAACGTCGTCAAAGTCGAGTTATCAATAGTTGTATTCTATTCGTCATCATGTGAGTGAAGATAGAATCAAAAGGTAATAGCTAATGGTAACTAACTATAAGGGTTGAGCCAGAAGAAGTTATGAGCTCCAAAAAAAAAAGTAATAATATATTCTACACATAAAGTTCACAAAGTTAGAGGTGAAAGGATACAATGAAAAGAAACTCAGTCAGCACTCAGATAATATGTGTACTGCAAGTACGAACTGATTGATATGAAAAGAATTGTTATAATATAAGAATATATGTGTTAAATGGCCCCTCTGTTAATCCGCTATCTATGCCATGGTAATATATATACAAGAATTAAATACCTGGATGGCTTGGCCACGTGGCATGGTTGAGACAGAAACACGGAGCTTATCCATGACTCTGGTGATCGAGTGAGATGGCACAACATGACCGCCCACGCATACCGGCATGGTACATGATGATGATGATTATATATATATATATATTCATTCATTCATTCATTCATTCAGTAGCATGTCCTTTGCAGAACCTCGCTCTCATAACAACCTTCCTGAAAACTCGATCACAAGCAAGATGCCCCGCGTCCGATACACCCATCTGGAGATCATCCGCCACATCCTGCACCTATCTTCTCTTTGGCCTTCCTCTTCCTCTCTTCCCAGGCATATACCCCTCCTTTATTGTTCTCTCCAAACTTTCATGATGTTTCAAGTGACCAAAATATTTCAATTTTCTTTTTTATCGTCTTTAATAGCCAACCTTCTTTAATATTAAGCTCTTGAAGTATGGATGCATTTGTTCTTTTCTTTATCCAAGATATTCTTAGAGCCCGTCTATAACATTTATATTCAAAAGCATTTATGCGCTGTTCAGCTTGTTCAGTAAGTGTCCAGGTCTCACAGGCGTATGTTGCAATGGGAAAGATGCATGCTCTTAGAAATCTAATTTTTGTAGTTCTATCTGTCCCACTCCATAATGTATTCAGTTGTTTTAGTCTCTTAAGAGCAATAGATAGTCTTCTTTAATTTCTTTCAATGTGTCACCATTGTTGGTAATCAATGACCCAAGATATTCAAAGTTTCCACACCTCCAATTTTTCCTCATTAACATATATTTCTTTATCCATAGTAGTTTTATCTGTATGCATTATCTTTGTTTTTGCTATGTTAAGATATAAGTTGTAATTTTCACTATTCCTTTGGGTTGAAGTTATTAGGTTTTCTATACCATTCTGTGATGTGGATAGTAATACTGTATCATCAGCATATCGAATCTCTGGTATTTCATGACCACCAATATTTAGGGCACATGTGTCAAACTCAAGGCCCGCAGGCCACATCCGGCTCGCCGTACAATTATATCAGGCCCAAGAGGTCTCAACCTTCGTACAAATATATTCGACCCAAGAGAGAATTTTAGGCAAAAAGTATTTTGTTTTTTTATGGTCGCTATATAAAGTGCAAATTAAATTGCCTAATTAGCAGCCTTCTGGGTGGTAGGCTACCCGAGAGCGTTCTCGCTTCGAACAGAATAAGTGAAAATAAAAGTTGTGTAGTGAGTTAGTGTTAGTTACCTAGCAACGTTCAAATGCTCATTTTGGATTGGCGCATGAAAAATGAAAGTAGCGTAATGCCTGGATATTACATTACCTTTTTTCTGCTACCGCTAACCTGATATCAATCAAGTGTCTGTCGGTAGATGCACAATCTATTAAAATCAAAGCTAGTCTTTAAAATGGCCAATAGAAAAGTTGATCCTGAAAACAGAGCCTTTCAAAGCCACTGGGAGGCTGAATATATGTTTACTGATATTGGCGGTAAACCTGTGTGTCTAATTTGTGGAGATAATGTGGCTGTGATCAAAGAATATAATCTGAGACGGCACTATGAGACTAAACATCAAGACAAGTTAAACAGCTTGAATGCAGAGCTGATGCTGCAGTCAAAGCAAGTTTTATTGTGTCAGTGGAGATCGCAAAATCAGGCCAACCATTTACAGAAGGAAAGTTTCTGAAGCGCTGCATGATGAAAGTGTGTGACGTCTTGTGTTCAGACAAAACGCAGATGTTTGCAAAGGTAAGCCTTAGTAGAAATACGGTTGTTGATTGGGTTTGTGAGATGGCCACTGATGTGAAAACACAGCTGATCGAAAAAGGCAAAGACTGTTGCATTCTCCCTTGCTGTCGATTAAAGTAATGACACGACTGACACTGCACAGCTCGCCATCTTCATCCATGAAGTGGACTCCAGTTTGAATGTTACAGAAGAAATATTGGACATGAAATCCATGCATGGGACAACTGACAGAAAAAAGACATTTTTGACAACGTGATGTCAAAGTTTAACCAACATGAACTTGCCTTGGGACACACTCGTTGGACTGACAACAGATGGAGCACCGGCGATGTGTGGCGAAAAAAGTGGACTAGTTGGAAGGAAGCGGTTAAAGATGCAGGAGAACTGTACTGGTGAATTGATAGCAAATCACTGCATCATACACCAAGGATCGCTGTGTGGTAAAGTCCTCAACATAGAAGATGTAATGAGCATTGTAACACAAACCAGTCAACGTTTATCAGATATCATATTAATGTTTAAGAAAGGTTTAATTTTCGGCTTATTGAATGTTTATCCTGTCCGGCCTGCAACCTTACGTGTGATTTGAATTTTGGCCTGCTGAGCAATTGAGTTTGACACCCCTGATTTACGGCATCATATTGCTCTCTGGTTATATAATCTCTAACATTTCTCATTATATTTTCGGCGTACAGGTTAAACAAATATGGGGACAGCACACAGCCCTGACGGACTCCTTGCTATATGTCAAACCAGTCTGATGTCTCGCCATCTATTCTAATTGCTGCTTGTTGATATAGATAGAGCAATTTTATGAGTTGTACTACATGCGATGAAAGCCTATATTCCTCATGATTTCCCAAAGTTTCTGATGTTGTACACAGTCAAATGCCTTTGAATAATCCACAAAAGCATGAGAATAGGTTTACATTAAATTCTCTGCACTTCTCTATTATTAAATGCATGTTGAATATGTGATCTCTTGTTCCTCTTCCTTGTCTAAATCCACCTTGAACCATGTTAATCTCTTCTTCCATTTTCTTACGAAGTCTTTCGCATTATGACTTTTAGTAGGATTTTACTTGCATGACTGATCAGGGCAACAGTTCTATAGTTGGTGCATAATTTCAGGTTGCCCTTTTTTGGTATTGGAGTGAAGATAGTTCTCTTCCAATCTTTTGGCCATATACCATATTTCCATATCTTTTTACATAATGTGTGGTAGATTTGTATGCTTTCTTCTCTCCCGCTTTAATTAGTTCAGCTGGTATCTCATCGCATCCTGGTGACTTACTATTCTTCAGGTTCTTTATTGCCCATGCAATTTCATCTAATGAGGGTTCAGGTTCTGTCTCTGCTGTCATTAGTTCATGTATCTCATTCATATCCTCACAGTTATTCATATCATACATTCCACTGCAGTATTCCTGCCATCTTTCTAGAATTTGTCAGAATAGATTCTGTTAAGGTATTTCCCAACTTGTCACAGGTAACATTTAATTGAGATTGAACATTTCTTGTCAATAACTTCATTTCTTTGAAAATTTCAAAATCTCTTTCATTCTTATGACATTGCTGTATTGTAATACTACAATCTTGTATATATACTACATATATGCTGTATCATATATACTGCCTGGTGTTTCTTCCAGCTGGTTCTTTTCTTTTCTGCTTGTTCAAGTGTTGTATTGTATTTATACCAGTAATATCCCATTCAACACTTCGGGTTATACTTGAGGTGTAAAAAGACAGGTTATGGTCGTCACTAGGAAGAACGAAGTACCACAATGTAATATACAAGTAAATGGGAATATTCTTCAACAAGTGAATCGATACAATTATCTCGGAACAGTCATAACATCTGATGGGAGACGCCTTGAAGAGATTAGAACAAGAATCGCCATGGCGAAAGTAGCCTTTAGCAAGATGAAAAACATTCTGACCAATAAAAATATGTCAATTGAAACGAGAAAAAGAGTGTTGAGGGGATACATAGAGCCTGTTCTTTTGTATGGATGTGAAACTTGGACAATGTGCAATCAAGCTGAAAAACATCTGATGGCTGCAGAAATGTGGTATCTGAGGAAAATGCAAAGAATACCATGGACAGATAGAAAAACCAATGACCAAGTACTACAGGAGACAAATGAAACTCGTAAACTGATTAGAGAAATTAGACGTAGACAGTCAAAATTTTTTGGACATGTTATGAGAAGAAATGGATTGGAGAACTTGGTGACAACTGGCAAGATCGAAGGAAACAGACCAAGATGAAGACCAAGAGGAAAATACCTGGATGGCTTGGCCACATGGCATGGACGAGACAGGAACACTGAGCTGATCCACGACACTGGTGATCGAATGAAATGGCGAGTCATGACCGCCCATGCTTTCCGGCATGGCACATGATTGATTGATAATAGTGTATATTGTTATTTCTTATAATGAATGTTTATGTTAGTATTATACTTTTGCTATTTCATATTGTGGAGGTTATATAATCATGTCTTTTATACCATTGTAAAATTATAATGTACTATTCTTCTTTTTTTGCTTATTGAAGTGTTTATTTGAATAATACTTGTGACAGATGTAAAAAATATAAAACCTATAATGTATATATTTCATTGATGGGAATTGCTCCATGTTACAGGAAATTATTACAGAAATCCCAGTGACAGACATAACTCAGTCATGTGGAAATCATATCAAAGCGAGCTGTGTTTACTCTGCATTCAATATAGATTCTGCAGGTAAGTCACATTATTAAATGTATTCAACATAACCTTTTTAAACAAATGGAAACATATTTTAGGAAATATAACCTCTCCTGTCACAATAAATAGATAGTACTTAACTTTTCCTTCATCTTTTTCTGTTGTAACATTGCAACCTGCCTGCATATCATAAGAGTTGACTAAGGAGGCCCAACCTATGTGCTAACGGGACTCTTAAGAGAAACAAAAAATAGTAACATTGCAACCTGCCACGTGTGTCATAAGAGGCCCAGCCTGTGTGCTAACGGGACTTTAAGAGAAACAATGAATATTAACACTGCAAGCAACCACGCATGTCATAAGAGTTGATTGACTAAGGAGGCCCAGCCTGTGTGCTAACGGGTCTCTTAAGAGAAACAAAGAATATTAACACTGCAACCAACCACACGTGTCATAAGAGTTGATTAAGGAGGCCCAGCCTGTGTGCTAACGGGACCTTTAAAAGAAACCAAGAATATTAACACTGCAACCAACCACGCATGTTATAAGAAGTGACTAAGGATGATACCACCAGGGTGTAACTGGGACCCTTAAGGGAAGAAAAGAATAGTTAGTTAGTTAGTCACTGTTCCAACTTCACGGCAAAGGGTTGCCCCATCATGCTCCATTCCTGTGCCAGTGAATATCATACAAAATGCTCCTCACTGCCCTATGTGAAAAAGTGGAACAGACAGGAGTCTCGACAAACCAACAGCCAGCACAGGTATGCTATGTATAATGCTGCTGCCAGAATGCCAACATAAAAGTCCACCACAAAAAATACAGTTCATCGTCGATGGAAGCGGCAGTCACTAGAAAACCAGCAGTCACACATTACTGCATAAGGCAAACCCAGTTAGTTCAGCAACCGGCGGCCACCATTTTTCTGAACATGCAGTTCACATCACGAACAACCGCAGACAGATGTAAAAGCACTCCACATGAAATCCACAGCTCACAGTGTCATTCCATGCACTCAACTAAGCAGCAAGGCCATGCACTACCAGTCCAACGTGAGGAAAATGCATAAGCAAACCGCAGCCACAAGCATAAACACTCCAGAGGCCTTAACAGCTCACCACATAACCTCGATGTTGGACCGAAAGCTGCATAAATATGGCAACAAACAATAGTATCACACTGTAACCTACCATACAGGTAATAAGAGGTGACGAAGGAGGGTTGGCACTGGCTTCCTCATCCCATAGAAAAACTTTAGCTACAAAATACAACCAATCATGAACAAGTTCAATCATATACTGTTCAAAAAAAAGAAACGCAACATTATTGCAGTTTCAATTGCAAACATGTACCAAAATTTTATTGACGATGCTGATTCGCCCACTGCAGTCGGTTCTGGCGATGCCAGTCCGTAAGAACTGGAACTATGTAGGGTCTTCTAGCCCAAAGACCAGCTCATGCAGCCGGTTCCTGACTGTTTGATCTGAAATTCGATGAGCTCCTGGCATTGATTGGACTGTGGAGGGCGCAGATGTGAATCGATTCCTAAGATGACGCAGCTGTATGAAGCAGTCTTCAGCAGCAGTTGTGATTCTGGGTCTTCCACTGCATGGCCGATCTGCCACTGAGCCAGTTTCTTGAAATTTCCTCCACATGCGACTAATGGTGCTTTTAACAACATTAAATTCTCTGGCTACTACACTTTGAGACTGTCCAGCCTGTACATGTCCAATGATGATGAGTTGTTGTTCTGTAGTGAGATGAGCCATACTTGTGCATTGAATTTTCAGCTGAATTTATTTGAGGAGTGTCAATCTTTTGTAGGCATTCAATAATGTGGTCAGGGAGTTTTATGGTCAGTAAGTTTCACAGGATTATCATGAATCTGTCACGAGTTATTGTCAAAAATGTTGTTTTGACTTTGACCTCTTTCATGACCTCACAAATCGTGAGGTGAGTACAATTCAGGTAACCACAAGAAGTTAATGACCAGATGGACACAGTGGATAGATTGACTGATGTCCAACCAGCGAATATATTTTATAAAAGTAACACCAAAAATATTGTTTCTTTATTTTGAACAGTATAGAATTACTAAACCAACAAAGAGGAAAGGAGACCTACTGTTACTGTGATCAGATAGGCCAGAATTCAAATTATATAAAAACAGAACAATTACAGTGTTAGTAGTATATCCGTGAGTAGAATGATGCCACCACCCCCGCCAAAGGTCACTTAACATATGTTTAGTATCTGTTTAACAAACCTCACCAGCTCAAAGCTTTGATATGCCAAAACTTATTTACTCATTCTATGCTTTCACTTTTGACTTGCACCATACAAATAAAAACTAATCTTACATGCCTTGACATGCATATGATGTTAACCTCATATTCGTACATGCAAATTGGCACTGGAGGGGTTAGTTAGTTAGTTAGTCGACAGATCATCCTCATTGCACATCGAACCATTCAGTCCATAAGTGCTCGGATCCCCTCCTCAGCAAATCCCGCAGCGTGTAGCGGCTAACGACACCAGTTCTGTGTTGGTTTATCAATCTTCTTTGGCTTCCTGCGTAGTGTTCTTGTTTGGCAACACCTCTTTTAATTTGCAGTTCTCGCAGTCTGACCATGGTTGTGGATTCAGTCATCGCTTGGTTCTCGCAACAGTCTTACTTCTCGTAGAGCATTCAGAATGTCAGCCTGGTCCAAAGCGCGTCCGCCCTCCACAGTAGCCTTACCTGCGAGCTTGTCAGCCCGCTCATTTCCTTGTACTTCTGCATGCCCTGGCACGAAGATGAAACTAATCTTTGCCAGCCGAGACCACTCCAGAGACAGCAACCACTCTCTTCGGATCCACCCCATCTCTATCCTCTTGAGCATACTCATTGAGTCGCTAAGGAAACATGCCCCTGTGAATGTCTGTCTTGAGCCATGTTATTGCTTTACTTACTGCCATGACTTCCATAGTCTGGCTACTTGTAGTCTCAGCAAAAGGACCAGAATCCTCCTTCACAATTCTCCCTCTGGCCTGCGCCGTAAAAGCCCATGAGCTTCTCACAAGTCGGACGACCGACCCATCTGTGTGTATATGACAGCATCACCGTCTAACGAATTCTCAAAAATCAAAGCTTGTACTTCCACCTCCACAGCAGCTGGATTTTCTTGTCTGCAATATCTGTCTAGTTGGATGCAGACTGAAAGAGATGTACAGAAATCTGTTGGCACTTGTACCCACTCCTCGCCAGGTTCTAAGTCCTCAAGTGAACTCACTGTTGAAGAATGTCCTCGGCTTGACCCATCCACACCTTCCTCTTTTTAACCTACTGCCCTTCACCTTCCTAATTTCACTATGCAGTGGATGTTGTGTGTTTGCGTTAACTCTGAGGTAGGCACGTGCTCTGCAAATTTGTATTCTGTCTTCAATGGTTGGAAAATCAAGAAGGTAGCGCATCGCCCTGCATGCTGTATCTCTTGTACATTCAAGAATAATGTGCATGGCTTCGTTCTGTATCCTTTCCATCCTTTCTATCTGCTTACGGCTGAGAGTCAGGATAGTCATCGCATACTCAAAAACAGACATGACCAGCCCTTCGTACAGAAGACATAGATGGCGCTGCTCACAGTTTGCTGCCGCCATCACCCACATCGCAGCCAAACTGGAGGGGTGATATGGTTAATATCTTGCTAGCTGCCGTGACTTCCTTAGACATTTCCTGGCAACCAGTGCAGGCTGGGTCAACCTGGGAGCCCAGGTACATTTTAACAATTAGCCATAACACACATGAACAGATGAGTAAAGTAGCCAGTGCGCTACCCCAGCTCCTGACTTACACCACACATCTGATGTAATACAGCCTCCTATTCTACACTATACAACACTAATAGCAACATCTCTGACAGAAATACAGATGTGTACAAACTTCCTTCCCACAACCCACAACACATTCTCAACATTGTATGTGCTCACACTTTGCTATATCTGCATCTTTCCTTTTATTCTGTTTGATTTTATTTATTTATTTACATACCAAAATTAACTTTACATACACTAGTTTTTGTATGTTTGAAAATGACACAAACTAATGTAAGTTTACTTTCACACTCTATCTGCTTAGGAGGTGGAAATATTGGCTACCTTCCACATTCTGCCAGTGGAAGGCAGGGAGCTTCTCTGCCAGTTATTTATGCTCATGGAGGTATTGATGTTTTTATTACTTATTAACAATGTGTCTATAACCAGTCTCACTACACTTATCATGTGAATTGCATGTGCAATTTGTGGATTAGTTCTCGGATAAAGAAGTTTATTTAAAGACAAGACACAGTAAATCAATGGTGGTTTTATGAATGTCTAAAGTTTGTCACGATTGTTGTAGATAATGATTTTTTTTGGTTAGCTTGCTCGCTTTAAACTCAGGCTTAGTCCATAAATGTGCTATCACATCTAGTGTGCTAGAATGATGTTTGCATGTGGATTAGCTTTCCCTATTACCAGTGTCCCTTGACATCAGTGAACCCACCCTGACTTCTGAGGTACTTGAAATTTACATCCCCCAAGTCAAGAACGAGAAGTAAGCATTTTAGTCCAACTGACCGGTGTTGGGGTTGAACCCGAAACCTCAGCATCAGCACACTGGAAGTTTAAGACTGAGCACTCTTATCCATTCAGCCATGCTGACCTCCATAGATAATGATGATTGCGATGATTCAGTGGTGTTTTGGCCTTGACATTGGCTTGGTGTTGTATCATCAATGGCAACAACCCGGGAAGGCTTACCCGATACCCGGGGAAAAAAAAAACGCCTCGCCAAAGTCGGATGTGTTGGCCTAAGGGCGCATAACCGGACACACTGCAATTACATCTGAAAAAACACTCCAGATGAATGCAGAAGAAGAAGAAGATCAATGCAACAGTTTATGAACTGTTATTTTATTCCACACTTATTGATTCTGTATATTCGGTATTGGTGAAAGGTCACATCCATATATTTGATATTGGTGAAAGGTCACATCCATATATTTGGTATTGGTGATAGGTCACATCCGTATGTTTGGTATTGGTAAAAGGTCGCATGCTTCTACCAACCATTTGTTCATTGATCTAACGTGTGCTTCAGACACATGCCAGAATGAATCAGTATCAAGTTTAAAGTTGTACATTTTTTGCTTTAATTTACTATGATTGAACTACTTCACACAAAAATTCCAGCTTGATGGGGGATTTTAACCAAAGCTGGCAGGCGAGTGTGCTTGCCACTACACTGCTGTTGCTACTTTTATTATATAAAATTAAAAAGTAAATGATCCTTGTTGATGCCTTGAAGCATGTTGTTTATATGGTAAAAGAACCCTTTTACACACCATAAGGTACAATGGACATATATTGCTAGACACATTTGTATTGACCAATCAGCACTCATGGGTGATGTGTTCAGGATCATCTTGTTTGTATGGTGCTGGCCCCATTTTTGTATAGATCAACTGGCAGGCGATGGGTGGTGTTGTCAATAATAACACAACAACTGTCTTTCTTCTGAACGCATCTCCTGGTACCTATTTTAGGCTGGGTCAACCTGGGAGACCACTTCAGTTTAAGAATAACACCTTGGTGGGGATTTGAACACAATACCATTGGACTGCCAGGCAAGCATGCTGGGTAGAGAGAACAAACCCTGGAAAGATGGGCAGAGCAGCATTATTTTCCTTTGGTGACTGCATAGGCTGATTAGAATAAATAGCTTGTGTACCATACACACTGGTATGGTCAAGGTGGAACTCTCATACAAAGCTGTGGAAGCGGCAATTTGTACATTGTATTTGTGACCAGTCTGAGACATCTCATAGCGTGAGACAATTTTTGACAGCCTTGTGTTATGGAATGGAAGGGAGTCAACACACAAATTGATCCATGCCGTTGGAGATCACAATTTATGGAAGGGCATGATTGCCCACGCTAGCCAGCAAGGCACTGGATGATGATGATGATGATGGATGATGGATGATGATGATGATGATGATGATGATGATGAAGATGATGATGATATTGATGATGATATTGATGATGATTGATGATGATGATTGATGATGATGATTGATGATGATGATTGATGATGATGATTGATGATGATTGATGGATGATGATGGATGATGATGGATGATGATGATGGATGATGATGATGGATGATGATGATGGATGGATGATGATGGATGGATGATGATGGATGGATGATGATGGATGGATGATGATGGATGGATGATGATGGATGGATGATGATGGATGGATGATGATGGATGGATGATGATGGATGATGATGATGGATGATGATGATGATGGATGATGATGATGGATGATGATGATGGATGATGATGATGGATGATGATTGATGGATGATGATTGATGGATGATGATGATGATGATGATTGATGATGATGATTGATGATGATGATTGATGATGATGATTGATGATGATGATTGATGATTGATGATGATGATGATGATGATGATGATCTGGATCTGAAAAATAAGAAGTACTAATCTGCGAGTATTAATCTGATCAGCATCACAGAACACAAAGCTTGTTCTCAAAACACTAGACATGAAATAAGTGAACAATCACTATTATGGATATTAAGAGCGACGACAATACTTGCCTCCAAAATGACTAATGCAAACATTCAGTGTTGACAGTTTTCTCAGCACTTATCTGCACTTTCAAACAGTGATAGAGATAACAGTTTGGTGGTGTGGGATCCAGGCTTCACATTATCCATCCACTGCTCTCATTAGCAATTATGCTAGACTTATGAAACACCCTGATTATATAACACTTTATGTTAAGATACCGGCTCTGGCAAAAGGGTTATGAATGCAAGTCGTAACCCTGCATACCACATTCAAAACACAGCTGCGGGCGATTTGGCAGCAGACCGCTGTGTGTTGGGATTTTATAAAATGGTATGAGTGCCGGTTGTTCAGAAGGCAATGGTAAACTACTGAACGTAAACTTGCCATGAGATCACAAACAGCCAACAAATTCTGGGGTTGACTGTGACATCCTGTAAAGAATATGCAACTTAACTTAACTTATGTTAAGATAGATTTATTCAACCTTATGGTAGCATTTACTCTCTATAGACCTCCAATCTCCATGATATCAATCATTGTTTTATACAACTGATGAAGAATATTGAATATTTGCGGTCTCTTTATATTTCAGATTTTGTTACTGATCTTGATTTCAGCCCATTTGATGATTACCTGTTGGCAACTGGATCCCAAGACAACAAGGCAAGTGGAAATGATGTGCATTCATTGTTACTACCTATTGTTTTCATCTTTTTGAAGTACAGTATTGTCTGATATAGATTATAATATCTGTTCAGTTTCGTCTCTGATAATTGTTTTAATTACTACACACAGACATTTTGTTGGCGTGCCATTGCATTTTGGTAGCTTTACTGCAGTTCAGTCCATTTCATTTCAGGTAAACTAAGGACATAGTGGAATTTACATTGAAGATTGAAACCTGCTTATAATGACTCCATCCTCTTTACTCTTTCTTTCCTCTTTACATTTTTTCTATCTATAATTTCTTTTCGCCAGTCTCCCTAGCATAGGGGTTAACGTCTTTTTCCGTAATCCTGTATATTCTTGTGAGCGCGAGATTCGGTAGTGGATCGCGCCACGTTGGTTACTTACGAGGGTATGTGAGCCAGTCGCTCAGAAAGCAATGGCAAACTACTGAGCGTAATCTTGCCTGGTACATCAACAGCAGTTGAAAGATGCTGTTGTTGACTGCAACGTCCTGTAAGGGATATGCAACATAAAAAAAGGACATCAGAAGAAAGTATGCAGAAAGTTAGACAAGCTTTTCAGCATCATTATTTTAATTACTTGCGCTGACTGGTGAAAACCATTTTGTTCACTGGCGAATTTCCAAACAAGGACAGTTTACTTATTGTTTGATGCAAACTGTATTTTCTTGTTTGCAGTATGCTTTACAACACTGATGTTGTGTTTGAATTTGAAATGCCTTATATAGTTTCTTCCTTGTCTCCCTTAGCTCAACTTATATTTGAACTGTAAGTGTTTCTGTTCCAGGTAAACCTCTGGCTGTTGCCTGATGAAAACAATATATGCTCACTTTCTGACCCAGTGACTTCATTACCTGCATTTCCCCGGCGGATTGAAAATGTACTGTGGAATCCTCAAGCTGACGGGATTCTGGCAGTTACATCAAACACGACTGTCAAGGTGTACAATGTGACTGGTGCAGCAGGCAGGGAAGTGTTTGGTTAGTGTCATTTTACTTGTATGTGACTGGTGCAGCAGGCAGGGAAGTGTTTGGTTAGTGTCATTTTACTTGTATGTGACTGGTGCAGCAGGCAGGGAAGTGTTTGGTTAGTGTCATTTTACTTGTATGTGACTGGTGCAGCAGGCAGGGAAGTGTTTGGTTAGTGTCATTTGACTTGTACATGACTAGTGCAGCAGGCAGGGAAGTGTTTGGTTAGTGTCATTTGACTTGTACATGACTGGTGCAGCAGGCAGGGAAGTGTTTGGTTAGTGTCATTTGACTTGTACGTGACTGGTGCAGCAGGCAGGGAAGTGTTTGGTTAGTGTCATTTGACTTTTACGTGACTGGTGCAGCAGGCAGGGAAGTGTTTGGTTAGTGTCATTTGACTTGTACGTGACTGGTGCAGCAGGCAGGGAAGTGTTTGGTTAGTGTCATTTGACTTGTACGTGACTGGTGCAGCAGGCAGGGAAGTGTTTGGTTAGTGTCATTTGACTTGTACGTGACTGGTGCAGCAGGCAGGGAAGTGTTTGGTTAGTGTCATTTGACTTGTACGTGACTGGTGCAGCAGGCAGGGAAGTGTTTGGTTAGTGTCATTTGACTTGTACGTGACTGGTGCAGCAGGCAGGGAATTGTTTGGCTAGTGTCATTTGACTTGTACGTGACTGGTGCAGCAGGCAGGGAAGTGTTTGGTTAGTGTCATTTGACTTGTACGTGACTGGTGCAGCAGGCAGGGAAGTGTTTGGTTAGTGTCATTTGACTTGTATGTGGCTGGTGCAGCAGGCAGGGAAGTGTTTGGTTAGTGTCATTTGACTTGTACGTGACTGGTGCAGCAGGCAGGGAAGTGTTTGGTTAGTGTCATTTGACTTGTACGTGACTGGTGCAGCAGGCAGGGAAGTGTTTGGTTAGTGTCATTTTACTTGTACGTGACTGGTGCAGCAGGCAGGGAAGTGTTTGGTTAGTGTCATTTGACTTGTCTGTGACTGGTGCAGCAGGCAGGGAAGTGTTTGGTTAGTGTCATTTGACTTGTACATGACTAGTGCAGCAGGCAGGGAAGTGTTTGGTTAGTGTCATTTGACTTGTACGTGACTGGTGCAGTAGGCAGGGAAGTGTTTGGTTAGTGTCATTTGACTTGTACGTGACTGGTGCAGCAGGCAGGGAAGTGTTTGGTTAGTGTCATTTGACTTGTACGTGACTGGTGCAGCAGGCAGGGAAGTGTTTGGTTAGTGTCATTTGACTTGTACGTGACTGGTGCAGCAGGCAGGGAAGTGTTTGGTTAGTGTCATTTGACTTGTACGTGACTGGTGCAGCAGGCAGGGAATTGTTTGGTTAGTGTCATTTGACTTGTACGTGACTGGTGCAGCAGGCAGGGAAGTGTTTGGTTAGTGTCATTTGACTTGTACGTGACTGGTGCAGCAGGCAGGGAAGTGTTTGGTTAGTGTCATTTGACTTGTATGTGGCTGGTGCAGCAGGCAGGGAAGTGTTTGGTTAGTGTCATTTGACTTGTACGTGACTGGTGCAGCAGGCAGGGAAGTGTTTGGTTAGTGTCATTTGACTTGTACGTGACTGGTGCAGCAGGCAGGGAAGTGTTTGGTTAGTGTCATTTGACTTGTACGTGACTGGTGCAGCAGGCAGGGAAGTGTTTGGTTAGTGTCATTTGACTTGTACGTGACTGGTGCAGCAGGCAGGGAAGTGTTTGGTTAGTGTCATTTGACTAGTACGTGACTGGTGCAGCAGGCAGGGGAGTGTTTGGTTAGTGTCATTTGACTTGTACGTGACTGGTGCAGCAGGCAGGGAAGTGTTTGGTTAGTGTCATTTGACTTGTACGTGACTGGTGCAGCGGGCAGGGAAGTGTTTGGTTAGTGTCATTTGACTTGTACGTGACTGGTGCAGCGGGCAGGGAAGTGTTTGGTTAGTGTCATTTGAGGCAGGGAGTGTTTGGTTAGTGTCATTTGACTTGTACGTGACTGGTGCAGCAGGCAGGGAAGTGTTTGGTTAGTGTCATTTGACTTGTACGTGACTGGTGCAGCAGGCAGGGAAGTGTTTGGTTAGTGTCATTTGACTTGTACGTGACTGGTGCAGCAGGCAGGGGAGTGTTTGGTTAGTGTCATTTGACTTGTACGTGACTGGTGCAGCAGGCAGCGAAGTGTTTGGTTAGTAGTGTCATTTGACTTGTACGTGACTGGTGCAGCGGGCAGGGAAGTGTTTGGTTAGTGTCATTTGACTTGTACGTGACTGGTGCAGCAGGCAGGGAAGTGTTTGGTTAGTGTCATTTGACTTGTACGTGACTGGTGCAGCAGGCAGGGAAGTGTTTGGTTAGTGTCATTTGACTTGTACGTGACTGGTGCAGCAGGCAGGGAAGTGTTTGGTTAGTGTCATTTGACTTGTACGTGACTGGTGCAGCAGGCAGGGAAGTGTTTGGTTAGTGTCATTTGACTTGTACGTGACTGGTGCAGCAGGCAGGGAAGTGTTTGGCTAGTGTCATTTTACTTGTATGTGACTGGTGCAGCAGGCAGGGAAGTGTTTGGTTAGTGTCATTTGACTTGTATGTGACTGGTGCAGCAGGCAGGGAAGTGTTTGGTTAGTGTCATTTTACTTGTGCAATTGTTAAAATTTCAGTTTTGAACATTTACTATAACAAATTTTAACTTAAAATGAGGAGAGGTGGCCAAGGGGTCACAGTGTCCACATCACACCGTGAAACGTGTGTTGCTTCTTCTTCTGCATTCATCTGGAGTGTTTTTTTTCAGACGTAGATGTATTTTATTGAGACGATGGCATGGAGGAATATCATCAGCAGTTGATACAGAACACCAAAGACCGAGATCTGTGGAGAACCATGAATGCCTACGCCAGCCGGCACGGCACTTGAGGATAATGAGATGTATTTTAATACATAATTTATCACTGCTTATTAGGTGGTGATAGTTTATTTCATAATTTACTTCTACATATTTTGTGGTGACATTGTAATACATCATGTACCACTACACATGAGATGGTGATATTTTAGTACATAATTTACCCCTACATATTAGGTAGTGATTTGTAAATGGTTACTTCACTTACATACCAACACATTGGTTCTGGTTCAATCCCTAGCAGAGGGATTATTTTTTCCAACCAGTATATTTCTGGGATGAACTAGGCCTTATAAAAATGGGTACTAGACTTTCAGAATGTTCTGAGAACTATATGGGAAGGAAAGATAGCAGTAAAAGAAACTCTCTACTCCACTTAACGTGTCAAGGCTCAGGATATGTGAAGACCTGGCACATCATAGCCCAACATTAGTATCTGCTCAGGGTCTGATTTTACTTGTTTATGTAAAATATCCTCATTGGACAATATTAATGACTGTTGGAAGCTGATGTTTTCTTCCCTTAAAAGTGATTATCAACACCACCTAAATTAATGTTGTATTACAGCATATTAAGTTTTGTGGAATATTTCTAAAATAGTAAGTAAACGATAATGGTTCTCCTTATGTGAACTATGGAAGGAGACTAGAGCATTTATTGAGAATTTCATGCACATTGAAAGTTATCTTTTGCAAAATCAAACCAAATTATTGAGAATTGTGTATCTTGCGATATCTTTGCCTTAGTAATGGTTGTTTAAGTAACAATTAGAGCTGTGAATTGAGTATGAAAGTAAATGAAAAGAATAATATTATAGAGAGAACTTGCCGCTTATTTAAATAATGTTATTCTTATGTTGATTTATTATTTGGAATCTTTTGGCCAGATTTTTCTAACCATGGGGATCAAATTCAGAGTGTTTCTTGGAAAGGAGATGGATCACTTTTGGTAACTTCATGTAAAGACAAGAAAATCAGAGTCATAGATCCCAGAGCAAATTCAGTGGTGCAGGTTGGAATTACATTTTAGTTAATAATAGCATAATTTTACAATTTATTTTACATCTCGTCAGATAGTCAGAATCAGAAATATTTTGATTATTGGTGTTTGCTGCAGATTATTTGGCTGCCAGTTATTTCAGTTGTACTAGCAGATCTATTTTGTGCTTGTGAATTTTGTCTTTTACCTTCTTCCTCATGGCACATTCAAATATCTGACAATGAGATGCTCTCTATTCAGGAAAAGCTTACACCTGTTTAATCCAGTGCTGCTTGAGAAATTCTTTAGTGATTTATTGAGTATATTTTGAAGTCTTTGTTGTGGTCACATCTTGATCTTCCACCTTTTGAAAATTAATCATATGAAATGTGACCATTTTTCTAACATGTCTCAGTCACATTCTTTTCTAAAGTTGATTGTGATCATGATGAATTGAAGCTTAGTATGCTGTAATACCTCTTTCTTTGCTTTTTTGGTCTGTTATTTGATGTTCATTTATATATATATATATATTAATGAACATCAAACAGCAGAACAAATAAGCGAAGAAGATCGGCTGCCCACCAACTCTTCTGTCCATAATGAAATCATTCCACACAGGCATGAAAGGTACATTCAAGTTTGATGATGCAACTTCAGAAGAGTTAATTCAAGAGTGGAGTTAAGCAAGGTTGTGTACTAGCTACCACCCTCTTTGGAATATAATTTTCACTTCTACTGAAATATGCCTTTTGTGATCAGGATGGTGGTATATACATTCAATCACGCTCAGATGGCTGCCTCTACAATGCTCAGAGATTGAAAGCCAAGACCAAATTAGGAGGGTACTGATCAGAGGGTTGCTTTTTGCAGATGATGCTGCAATTACGACCCACTCTGAAGAAGAATTACAATGTCTACTATCTGCATTCTCCAATGCTTGTTCTGAATTTGGTTTAGCAATTAACAAAAAGAAGACACAGATTATGTCACACGGTGCATATGGGGTCCCTTCAATCTTTATTGACGACGCCACACTAGAGATAATAGACCATTTTACATATCTAGGATCAGGGGTAAATAGCAAATTATCTCTAGATAAGGAAATCAACATCAGGATTTGTAAGGCAGCAACAACAATGAATAGGTTAAGAATAGGAAGAACAGGAAGTTTACTGCCAAAACAAAAGTCCTTGTCTATCAAGCTTGAGTCATTAGTACTCTTCTTTATTGCAATGAAGCCTGGTCAACTTACTCACACCAAGAAAAACGTTTAAACAGCTTTCATATGCGGTGTCTGCGAAGAATACTTGATATTAAGTGGCAAGATAAAGTCACAAATACTGAAGTATTGGAAAGATCAGGTTGTGTGACGATTTATTCCATGCTCAGTCTTCGTAGACTTAGATGGATAGGACACGTTAGGAGG
The DNA here is from genome assembly GCA_014155875.1 of Cepaea nemoralis. NCBI lineage: Eukaryota > Metazoa > Mollusca > Gastropoda > Stylommatophora > Helicidae > Cepaea > Cepaea nemoralis. The sequence continues at coordinate 86,847 of JACEFZ010028098.1, forward strand.
ATGGATGATGGTAGAATACCAAAGGACATCTTTTTTGATGAATTACAGATGGATAAGAGATCTCAGGGTCGGCCTCTACTACAATACAAAGATGTGTGTAAGCGGAACATTATTGATACAGGCATTGATATTACACATTGGGAGCAACTGGCCACTGAACGTGTTGCATGGAGGGCAAAGATCAGAAATAGAATAAAGACAAAGGAGAAAATGATTGGTCACACAGTGAGCATGTGAGACGTAAGATGGTGCTTGATGGTGGAAATGAGCATGTGTTCACATGCATCCATTGTGGATGAACATTTACAGTGCGAATTGGTCTGATCAGTCACATTCGCTACCGCCCAGCATGAGATATGATGGCTAGCTTACATCAAGTCTTGATGTCTCCATCATGGTACCTCCATGAATCATGGTTCATCGCTATCATCATGTGGCATGCCAATAAGCATGGTTCACCATCTCACCCAATCACCAGTTTTAGATCAGCTCTGTGTTCTGTCTCTATTGTGTCAAGTGGCTAAACCATCCAGGTATTTCTCTTTTTGTCATTTCTTTGATCAATTTTCATCAAACTTCCCATTTGTTGCTAAGTTTTCAAGTTTATTTCTCCTTATAACATGGCAAACATTATTTTTACTGTCTACATTTCTTTAATCTTGTTCCATCCATCCATCATGTGCCGTGCTTGTAAGCGTGGGCAGTCATGTTCTGCCATCTCACTCAATCACCAGAGTCGTGGATCAGCTCCGTGTTTCTGTCTCGACCATACCACAAGGCCAAGCCATCCAGGTATTTACTTCTAGGTCTTCCCCTTGGTCTGTTCCCCTCGATCTTACCAGTTGTCACCAAGTTCTTCAAATCATTTATTCTCCTAACATGCCCAAAAAATTGTGACTGTCTACGTCTAATGTCTCTAATCAGTTTATAATCTTCATTTGTTTCTTGAAGGACTTGTTCATTGGTCTTTCTGGCTGTCCATGGTATTATTTGCATTTTCCTCAGATACCACATTTCTACAGCCATCAGATGTTTTTCAGCCTGACTGCTCATTGTCCAAGCTTCACATCCATATAAAAGTACATGTTCTATGTAGCATCTTGTTATGGTTTTAATATTTTTCTTGCAGGATTGCCTGATTGGTTTTTCTTTCTATTCATGGTAGTCTTTGCATTTCACCCAGAAACCACATTTCTGCTGCCATTAGATGTATCTCAGCTTGTTTGCTTATTGTTCTTGTTTCATATTATAGTACTTTAACACTAATTTTCTCAGTATAATTGAAATAAAATTGTGTGAGTTGTAAAATCATAACGTACTAGGGGTATTTTTTTTAAAAGTTGCATATCCCTTACAGCACATTTGCAGTCAACACCAGCATTTTTCAGCTGTTGTTGATGTTCTTGGCAAGATTACGCTCAGTAGTTTGCCATTGCTTTCTGAGTGACCGGCTCACATACCCCATAAGTAACCAACGCGATGCAATCCGCAGCCAAATCTCAAGCAGCTGTGTTCCTCACGTGGATATACAGGATTATGGAGAAAGTCGTTAACACCTTCACCAGGGAGACCGGCTCTGTGGATATTACAGTTTGTCTTTGACTTCTACCAGTTTGTCCACTGTTCAACTCTGCAGTCCAGTGTCTAAAGAGATGACATGGCAGAAGGGGCAGGGGTATAGTGTGGTGCATCTTACCCACCAATGGCCATGTTACAGAATTTTGAAGTATTGTATAGAGTAAGCTGCCCCACCGACTGACTGACTTCCTTTCAATAATCCATGACTGGATTATGAGTTAATTAGATTTTCTAATGATGTCATGAACACCTATCAGACACTTATCATCAGCACTTATCTGCTTCTGTCAATACATTATCATCTGCTATCTTTTATTACATTTATTTCATGTCTGTAAATATGATTTTCTACTTGTTTTCTATGCACAGGAAGGATCTGGTCATCAAAATGTCAAGGACTCGAGAGTGTTGTGGCTTGGAGAAAAGGATTTTATATTGTCAACAGGTTTTAGCCAGGTATTTTCAATGCAAAGAGAGACTTGGGGCATAGATCAATACATTACACATTTTTTATTAGTATTTTAAATATTTCTTTGCGTTGAAATCTATATATGAAATGTTTCTAAAATATAAAATAAATTCTTTTATATTGTCATTAAATATAATATTCTCTCAGTATGTAATATTTTATTTTTCCTTCTATATTTACACAATTAAAACATTAGAAATGTACATCGAATAAAGTCTTAATCAATTTTTGTATTAATTGTTTGTAACAAATATATTTCTTATTGTACACAATTCTCAAATAATATATTGTTGGATGCCATCTTTGGTATTTTGTTATGTGCTGCTTCAGCCAGTATAAAGTAAGATGTATTAGTATGTAAAGTAAACTTTGACCTTCATGTTCAGTGATTCAGCAGCTTATTCCATGAGTTTTAATAACCAAATATTTATCTCAAAATTTAGTCACGGGCCAGAGAAGTGCGAATGTGGGATCCTCGTAACTTGTCGTCATCTCTCACAAATATGGACATAGATTCATCTACAGGGTAAAGATATTACTGTGTGTGTGTCTTGTCATATACCATAGTTATGTTTTAATTATCTTAACTTAAGATTATGGTGGAGCTGCAGTGGCATAGTGGTTAGATTGCTTGCTTACTAAGGCGGTGATCTGGGTTAAATCCCCAGCAGAGGTGGGCTTCTTCCAGTCTGTACTGGCTGAAGTAAACACAGCTTCATAAAATCTGTATCAGATCATTGTAAGGAGGTCAGCATGGCTGAATGGATAAGAACTGTGTTCTTAAACATCCAGTGTGCTGATGCCAGGGTAAGGTGTTCAACCCCTACACCAGACGTTGGACTAAAATGTTGACTTCTCGTCTTTGACTTGGGGATATAAATTACAAATACCTCTGAAGTCGGAGTGGGTTCACCTGATTGCGAGAGATACTGTTAATAGGGAAAGGCAAAATTCAGTCCAGCTCTACTTGAAGAGGTGTGTATGGACTACACTCGAGTTAAAAAGCTAAAAAAAATTATTTTAAGAATGTTCTAGGAAATGCCTGAGAAAGAAAAGTCTGAAGGCCTCACACTTCACATCAAACGACAGTTTTCTGCCGTGGGACTATCTTTATATTTAGGGCATGTCAATTTGAAAATGTGTCTGATACACTGTTTTTCCAGAATTCTAGCAAAATAAATTTGACATATTCATAGTTTATTAACTGTTTTGTTTATGACCTTCAAGGAAAACTATTATTAAGAAAATGATATTACGTTGGCCACATATGAGAAGACAACTAGAACATATTGTGATAACTGGAAAGATTTGTGGAAAGAGATAGAGGAAGACAGTGTGAGAAAATTCTTGACAGGCTTGTGTCGTGGCACGGAAGGGAGTCAAGACATGAATTGATCCTTGCCTTCGGAGATCACAATTTGTAGAGAAGCATGATCGCCCACACCAGCTTGATGATAAAGATGATGATGATTACATACAAGGAAGTAATAATAAGTTCAATGTATTAATGAAAATAATTTTTTTTAAATGTATCTTAACTCTTTATATACCAAGCAAGTCATCATATCTTTAGCTTCTGTTGTTGCAGCGCGTTCTTATGTTAACCAACTCTGCCCTAGTTATTATTTGAACTCCTGACCCATACCATTTTTCAGAATACTTCAACATACTCTTTCCCATGTGCTCTCTAACTCCTCTTTGAGAATTATTTAGTTATCTCTTTCTGTCACAAATTGTTGCTATTTTAAAATAACAGCCATCTGGGACATAAAGAGTAATTATAGCGTCATCTTTTTATAAGAATGTTTTTGCTTATTTATATACTTGACTTCACTCTTTATTCTTGTCTAGGATTTCTTTTCTCCTCATATAAGAAATGTTGACTGCTTTATTTCTACCCACTGGATATTATTTCTTTACTCCTTACCTGTTCTCAATAATTCTTTCCTTATTTTTGTTCAGGATTCTCTTGAGGAAACCTATCTCTGTTACTTCTCATAATTTTTCTTTTTTTTTCCCCCCTCCTATGTATTGATTGTCCTTAACATAAAACTTTACTTGTGTTGTTTCAGCATTCTCTATTGTGTCTTATGTGGTAAAAATGTACATAGATTATTTGTCATTCTGAAATATTAGAATTTTGCTGCTACTATTTGGCTTTTCTAATTTTTTTTTGTTTTTTTGTTTCCTGTATCTGCTTTTCAGAATTATAATGCCTTTCTATGATCCAGACACAAACATGACATTTTTGATTGGGAAAGTGAGTATTTTGATTATCAAGAACATATTTTAAACATTTCCTAAGGTGATTTACTTTTGACTACACCAGCAAGACTGTACTGACCAGATTTTAAAGCTGGCAGAAAAACCATTTCCATGGCAGATTTCAGTTGGTTACAATGAAGTTGTGTTATTGGAGATTACTAGTATACGACTATATAATATTAACTGAAACACATACTTTAATGATGATTTGATAATGTTGTCACATATTTTTTGCAAGAATGAATAAAATATTTCAAATAATGAGCCCAATGAGATTGAGTGAAAGAGAGACAGAGTAAAACCTAGATAGAAGTTTGACATCTTGGCATGGAGAAATGTTTGTATAAGAAGTTATTGGCGATTCACAAGTCAGAAAATTATTGACAAACCTGGTAAGACACACACACAAACACATATCTTTGTGTCTCTTTCTCCCTCCATCATGCACATCACTCTCTGTTGAGAATTTGAGATTGTTTCTTTTTTTTACAATATCTTCATTATAATCTCTCTCTCTCTCTCTCTCTCTCTCTCTCTCTCTCTCTCTCTCTCTCTCCTCTCTCTCTCTCTCTCTCTCTCTCTCTCTCTCTCTCTCTCTCTCTCTCTCTCTCTCTCTCGCTCTCTCTCTCTGTCTCTCTCTGTGTTTGTCTGCCTCTCTCTCTCTCTCTCTCTCTCTCTCTCTCTCTCTCTCTCTCTCTCTCTCTCTCTCTCTCTCTCTCTCTCTCTCTCTCTCTCTCTCTCTCTGTGGGTGTGTCTGGGGGAAGGGGATGTTTTAGAGCCATTAAAGGTATCAGCATTTTTCAGTTGTTGCACTGAATGTATTAAAATATATAATATACATTAATTGCATATTATGCTAATGCTTTTCAGGGAGATATAACTCTGAACTTCCTAGAATTTACAGACAAAGAGCCATACTTAACATCAGGTATGAATCTAGCTGAATACATAAACTCAACCTGAATACATTGCTTGACTACTTACATCTGCAGCAGCGAAACTGGAACTGACCAAGACCTTGCTCCATCTTAAAGTGGTTGTGCTAGAAACAGGCTAGCTGAGAGAATTAGGTCAAGGTAGTCCTATAGCAGATACTGCCCTGGGAAGTGTTAGGCTGTCACATATTCTAGGTCGTGGCATATGAGGTGGTGTGGTCATTCCTTCACACCACCTTTCCTTCCCAGACAATTCGCGGAAACTTCAGAAAATTATCTGATGCCCACTTTTTTAAAAATGAGGCTGTGTTAACCCCAGAGTTGCAGTGGTAAGAAAAAAATTCCACCTCTGCTGAGGATTGAATTTGACCACTGTCTTGACAGGCAAGCATACTGACTACTGTCACTGAAGCTGAGAGTAGGAATCAGAAGAGTCCCAGAAATGCCATCCTAGAGTCTGATGTTTTGGCTGAAACACTCTAATATCACAGCTTTTTTGTAAATGGATACAACACAATCAGTGCTTTTGTCAGGACATATGAAAAAGAATTGTTCATTGTGACATTTCAGTTGTGTGTCTCCATTATAAGGGACGTTTAATTGGTTGCCTCCATAATATGTGTGATCTTGGGTGCCTCCATGTTTTAGCAATACAACTTTCTAGCATTGTGGATGTCCAAAGTGTGGTCCTGATGAGGAGTTTTAGCTATTTCCTTATTTAATTTGTTACATTTCATAAATATATATAGAGAAATCTATTGCTTTTTAAGTTATTTTTGAGTTATTAATAAACAATTTATATAAACCTGTTTTGTTTGTCATTAGTCAAAAAATAATATGTGCCATGAATAGATTTTCATTCTGAAAGTGTGACCAGAAGAAAACCAGATTGGAAGCCATCCCCTTACACATAGATAAAACCATTTATCTAGTGGCCACTGTTTAAGTTGCTGAGTGTGCCTACCATTTTTCATTAGACTCACATATATAAAGAAAACTTCACACAAAATGTTTTAGAATTTCATTTCTTTATGTCAGCCCCATTCTCTCATATTTTTTTTTTTTTTACAATGATCAGCTGGTGTTGATAGAACAGAGCAGATCAAAGGTGCAGCCCTAGTTCCTAAAAGAGCCATGGCTTTGATGGAAGGGGAAGTTAACAGACTCTTAGTCTTGTCTCAAAGAACAATTACTCCTGTCCAATACATTGTACCCCGGAAGGTAAGATAGACAAAAATTAAACATGTATCTTTGTCTCTCCTTCTCCCTCCAAATTCCTGCCTCCCTTCTCTATCTTTCTATGCACATGTGTCTGCTGAGATGTCCTGCATAACTTCAACAGAATAAGCTCAAATAAAAAAGGTCCAGGGTTTGCAGAAACAATCCAGCAATGTCAATGAAGCATCAACTGAACATAAATGAAAGGACACGAAGGCCGGCAATCTAATTGATGAGGCCAAGTTTATTTGCCCATATTCTCGTGCTGCATGATCAATCAGAAAATTCATGAAATCATAATTGATTTCGACCGGGTCTGTTATTTCCAGACGGGACAGTCGTAATAACATTAATTATAAATCCTCATCTGTTGACCAGACTAGCTACTAAGAACTATCAAGTCTGTATCGCAGTCCTTCTGTCCTTTGCAAGGTTGCCAAAGTGTCCTTCTGCTGTGACATTCTAAGTTTCATTCTAATATTCCACATCTGACAAAGATATTTCGTTTTCCATGTAAGATGCCATACTATTCTGGTTTCCTTTCTAATATGTGTTGGCCATGAGTACGGTTGTCCTGCCAGTAAATATCTTTCTAAGTTCTAGACAACTTCAACGTGCTGCTTCTCTGGTAGTGCTCTGTGATCCGAATGTTTGTTGTTGTTGACATTTCTCCTGACGTGTTCTCCGTTCTACATCAGCCCATTCGATACTCCTAGACATTGGTTTCGCAATTTCGTCGCGAATTTACTTTTGCATCATATTCTCTGTCCTGCTACTTGGCAGTCTCTCTCTCTCTCTCTCTCTCTCTCTCTCTCTCTCTCTCTCTCTCTCTCTCTCTCTCTCTCTCTCTCTCTCTCTCTCTCTGTCTGTCCTGTCTGTCTGTCTGTCTGTCTGTCTGTCCTGTCCTGTCTGTCTGTCTGTCTGTCTGTGGGTGGGTGGGTGGGCAGGTGAATGTGTGCATACGTGAACACACATTAAAATAGTAAAGAACCCCTTTTCACACCATGAGTCGTATTGGCTATATGGTGCTAGCCCCATATGTTTAGACCAAAGCCACTCTATGGGTGAGGTCATGCCCTGCCACCTTTACTGCCCAGAGATTGCCTGGTAGCCATTATAGACTGGATCAACCTGGCAGTCCAGGTCAAAGAAAAACATTCTATGTGTATTTGCGTGCATGCATGTGTGTGCCTGTGTGTACGTGCATACGCTTGTTTACAGGTAATGTATACTTTGGTTACTGGTTAACAGAAATTATATCACTGTATTCTGGTTCACATGCATAAGCACCCTGCCTCCATCTGTGCATTTCAAAGTGTGTGAATATTAATTACCCTCATGGCATGTTCTGGAAACAATCACCAGTACTGCAGAATAAATGTGTCAATAGATACAACAAGAGCATTGTTGAGCCATGTGTTCCTGACACCATGATGCCACTACTCCCACAACTGAACAATGACAACAAGAGATTTTGTTCCTGTGGTTTGTGAATACTAGGGAAGACATTAAGTTTTAACTCTTAAGTTTGATTTATTGTCATTCAAGTCACTGAGGCCCTGAAAAGGACTTGTATCCATTGAGTGAGATTGACATAGAGACTTGTCTTTGAAGATGTTCTTGGAAGAAAAGACAATTTATACTGGGAGTCTCTGTAGTGAAGTGGTCAAGTCATCTGCCTTGCGCTCCAAAGGTTGTGGGTTCAATTCCAGCCTACGTCTTTCGGTTCATGAGTGCATTTTTTTCTGAGAACCCTGGGGGTCGTCACCCGAGCTACGAAGTTCATGCTTTGTGCGATACTTTCTGCAGGTCGCCCTGCAGAAAGAGACCGAACCATATGGGACAAAACCTGGGACAATGAAATCGATCCTCTCGACTTTTAAGACTTTTGTCTTTAAGACATTATACTGACAACATCATCCCTCGAATGCTGATTGGTCTGCACAAATGTGAAGCTAGCACCATTTACCCAATAAGCCTCAAGGTGTGTAAAAGTGTCCTTATTATATTTTATAGGCCTCACACATTTCTTAATCAGGCATAAGTCAAATCAAATCACAAACATCAGACCACACTACTTTATCTTGTATACTATGATCAATTGAAAGAGAATCATGGTCTTTTGGGGAGTTTTATTTTTGCATTCGCTCGCTTTGAACTCAAGCGTAGTCCATACACATTCTACTAGTGCATTGGACTGTTTTTTACATGTGGATTAGCTTTCCTTGTTACCAGTGTCTCCCACCATCAGGGGAACCCACTCTGACTTCTGAGGTAGAGTCATGGTTGATTCTGTCACATTTATGCAGTCTGTTGTGGGAGGCTGAGCACCATGTGTTTGCATGCAGTTGTAATGTACATTCTGTTAACAATAGACTGATTCACAAGAAAAATAGAAACATTTTATTGTGGAGTTTTTATAGCTGTTCTTTTCTGCAGTCTTACAGGGATTTCCACTCGGATCTTTATCCTGATACTCAGGATGGAGTGCCTGGGCTTTCTGCTGACCAATGGGAAGCAGGAGGGTCTGCACAAGTAAGTAGGACACAGTCATATTTATGTAACAAATTGCTCTTGTTTTTCAGTGAGAGTGTTAATTTTACCTCATTGTACTTAGCATTAGCTGTTCTTTATTGTCCCTAGTCTTAGCTGTTCTTTATTGTACCTAGTCTTAACTGTTCTTTATTGTACCTTGTCTTAGCTATTCTTTATTGCCCATGTATGTTCATGTATGTATGTGTATATGTTTGTGTGGGTATGTGTGCATGCATGCAGTGTATGCGAGGGAGTGTGTATTTGTATGTTATTGAGTGTATGCATAACTGTGAGAGTTTGTGCAAATGATATAAGTATGTATGCAGGTATGTATGAGTGTGTAAATGTTTATGAATGCGTGAGAGCGTGTGTCTGCCTGTCTCATAGCATGATAATATGCATTATCTTTACAAAATCCATTTGACAATGTTTTTCCCTTTATGAATGTAACATGCACAATTAATGAATGACAGATGAGTGATTGGAAGGGCCGAATGTAAGACGGGCCTGCATGCCCAATTTTTTACCCTTTGAAAATAAAGCCCGTTTGTTCGTTCGTTTGTCCCTAGTCTTAGCTGTTCTTTATTGTACCTAGTCTTAGCTGTTCTTTATTGTACCTAGTCTTAGCTGTTCTTTATTGTACCTAGTCTTAGCTGTTCTTTATTGTACCTAGTCTTAGCTGTTCTTTATTGTACCTAGTCTTAGCTGTTCTTTATTGTACCTAGTCTTAGCTGTTCTTTATTGTACCTAGTCTTAGCTGTTCTTTATTGTACCTAGTCTTAGCTGTTCTTTATTGTACCTAGTCTTATCTGTTCTTTATTGTTCCTAGTCTTAGCTGTTCTTTATTGTACCTAGTCTTAGCTGTTCTTTATTGTACCTAGTCTTAGCTGTTCTTTATTGTACCTAGTCTTAGCTGTTCTTTATTGTACCTAGTCATAGCTGTTCTTTATTGTACCTAGTCTTAGCTGTTTTTTTTATTGTACCTAGTCTTAGCTGTTCTTTATTGTACCTAGTCTTAGCTGTTCTTTATTGTACCTAGTCTTAGCTGTTCTTTATTGTACCTAGTCTTAGCTGTTCTTTATTGTACCTAGTCTTAGCTGTTCTTTATTGTACCTAGTCTTAGCTGTTCTTTATTGTACCTAGTCTTAGCTGTTCTTTATTGTACCTAGTCTTAGCTGTTCTTTATTGTACCTAGTCTTAGCTGTTCTTTATTGTACCTAGTCTTAGCTGTTCTTTATTGTACCTAGTCTTAGCTGTTCTTTATTGTACCTAGTCTTAGCTGTTCTTTATTGTACCTAGTCAGCTGTTCTTTATTGTACCTAGTCTTAGCTGTTCTTTATTGTACCTAGTCTTAGCTGTTCTTTATTGTACCTAGTCTTAGCTGTTCTTTATTGTACCTAGTCTTAGCTGTTCTTTATTGTACCTAGTCTTAGCTGTTCTTTATTGTACCTAGTCTTAGCTGTTCTTTATTGTACCTAGTCTTAGCTGTTCTTTATTGTACCTTGTCTTAGCAGTTCTTTATTGTACCTAGTCTTAGCTGTTCTTTATTGTACCTAGTCTTAGCTGTTCTTTATTGTACCTAGTCTTAGCTGTTCTTTATTGTACCTAGTCTTAGCTGTTCTTTATTGTACCTAGTCTTAGCTGTTCTTTATTGTACCTAGTCTTAGCTGTTCTTTATTGTACCTAGTCTTAGCTGTTCTTTATTGTACCTAGTCTTAGCTGTTCTTTATTGTACCTAGTCTTAGCTAGTATATGTAGCATTTCGGTGTTCATGTATGAAATAGCCACATAGTTTCATTCAGGAGTCGTGCTCCTTCAATGTTTTTTTGTGCTTTTATTAAAATATTAGATAAAACTGATCAAACTGGAGCCTGACAAACAGCTCATCAGAAGGGAGAGACGAGGAACACTCATTTATGGCTCCCAGCCTGAATCAACAACACAAAAAGTGTCTAGTCAGAAAGCAGACAAGGAAAAGAATGGGAAAGCTTCAGCTGGCCAGGTAAGTGATATAAAATATTAATTGGCATGTCTTCCTTTAAATTTTCCTGGAAAGATTGATTCTTTGGATTTTGTGAAATAATTAGATGCAGAAAAATGTTCAACGTTGTTATTTGCTAAGGATTACCTGGCTGCCAGCTATTTTGGTTGTCTCCTTTCAATCATCTTCACTCCCTGGGCATATTCATGTAATAGATGAGATGGTCTCCATTCTGTATGATCTTCTGCCAGTTTATTCCAACTCCCAGACATTTTTGTCTCATCTGCTAGATATTATGTGTACGGTCTTCGATGAATTCATTATGTGATTATCATTCATCATCCATCACCATTTATAATACAACATGCTAACATTCATTGCTATATATAACATCTTAAACATATATTTAAAATCAATCAGGTGCCATCTCCACAATGAAGGTTGGCTGCAATGGATCTCCAGCACTGTCTGTCTCTCGCCCTGACTATACATTCTGTAAGACTGATGTTCGTATATCTCTTGATGTTATCTTCTCACTTGTATCATTGCCTGTCTCTTGCTAGCTTGCCCTCAACCTTGCCCTCCAGTATGGTTTTTATAAGAGTATTGTGTCTTTTAACATGGCCGAAATATTTCACTTGCCTATTTTAAATTTCTTTCATCAACTCTCTTTTCATTCCCAGTTTTTTCTAGAACTTCTGTATTTGATTGTTTGTTTGTTTCCATGAAATATGACATATTCTTCTGTTTATCCACATCTCCAGGGCCCTTATTGGAATTTATAGTTGCTTGTTCAATGTCCAAGCTTCTGCGCCATACAGTAGTATAATGAATATATGTAACATTTGACAATTCTCACTTTTAATGTGTTGTTAATCTCTCTAGATGTTAATACTGATTTCATGCCGTTGAAAGCATTTTTGGCCATTCCTATTCACTTTTTGACTTCGACTTCACTTCTGCCATCATCTGTTATTACATGTACAAGATAGGAGAAGCTTGTTACTGTGATGTTCATTGATGACCTTTCCTTTCCACTGCTAATTATCATAGTTTTAGTTTTTAGAATGTTAATATATAAGCCACATTCTGCACTGTGCCTGTTTACTTGTTCCACTAGGTTTTGTAACTCTTGCTCACTTTCTGCTAGTAACACGGTATCGTCAGCATACCTATACATATATTAAAAATATTACATAGCATAGTTGTCATTCTGGTGATCGTAATCTTAGCATGTAATTAATTTCAGACATATTTCAAGAACTTTAAAGTTTATATACAGTGCATATATTATATGTAAGTTAAATAACAATTATGTATTGTAGTTGTACACAATAATGTTATTTCACTGATAAAGCCTACAAACTGACAATTATAGCTTAACATTTTAGTCTTATTGTTTGTCTGTGGTATATAAATACCCAGATGGCTTGACCACATAGTATAATAGAAAATAGAACACAGGCTTTATCTAACACTTTAGGGATGGTGAGAGATGACAACCATGATCACCCATGCTTAACTGCATGGCACGTGATGATGATGACATATCTTGGCAGACTCATTACTATCTACATCTCAAGATTCTTTGAAGTATTTTTAAATTGTCAACACCACCTAAATAGATTTTTAAAATCCAATATGCATTGATTCTTGACTTGTAGTAATGTTTTCTAGAATTATCTGAAAATTGTCTAGAAAGGAAAGGTGGCCAAAGAGAGAACTAATCACCTCACCTCACCCCACTATAACTAATATATGTGAAGTCCTAACACTAGACTGCCATATTGTAGTATCTGCCTATTGGTGACCATTTACCTCAGTAATAATTCTCTCGTAGACAAATCAAAATCATATGCCAAAAAGCAAGTGTGCTTATATATCAACTATCACCCATACTGAAACATCCAAATATACCTATATCTGCAAAACAACAGATAATAAATACCATATTCACACCAATCCATTGCTAACAATATCAAACTTGGATATTATCCAAATCACACTTAGGCAAAATTCAATACCTGTGAGAAGAGATGCTTGCAGAGAGCTGCCAACTTAACTATCTGAGGCCGAATTAGAAAAAATGTTATCAGACCATGGGACCAACACTTTGTGCCACATAATTTGAAAGGCAGAAGATCAAATGGTTCGGCCATCTCATTATAATGCAACACCATCAACTACCAGCACTGGTGCTACATCAAAGAAGATCTGATTCGAGAATAAGAGGGTTCCCAATAAGAACATTGATTGACAACATCAGACATTGTATAATCACATGAAATGACACTATCCAGTGCCACCTATCAAACACTGGAACGTCAACTATTCCTCCCCACAACACGTGATGACAAAAATGGAAGATGATGATGATAAATAATTACCTCTGGGCATTGGATAAGAGTCTGTTGACAATGAAATATCTAAAACCTGGGTCTCAGATCAGCTTGGCTGTATGTCCTGTGCTGAAGCATGACCTAGTTACATCTTAATATTCCTCTCCGCAGATGTGAAGTTCCAGTACAGGTCTTGCACAATCCACTGGTTTGTCAGCTTGGAGAAAGGAAGGAGACTTCTGCAACACAGTACCTGCAGAGAAGGTACTTGAGTACAGGGTTGGGAGGAATGTCTCTACACCAGCCTCATTCTGATAGATGCAAGCCCTTCTCAGGGCTCAAACCACCTGCATGTCCAGGCATCAGACTCAAGAGTTAAGCTCCCTCTTCCAAAGGATTCATCAGCCAACCTCTCTAATAATTGTGCTGCTTCTAAAGACTATCTCTGAAGTCATTTCTAGTATTTTCTTTAGCCATGCATGTAACTCTGACTTTTGTTTTCTAGAACACAAGCAGCGGTGACTCTTTACCAAAGCAAGAAAAGGTCAACCAGGTTAAAGACATTCATCCAGACATTTCCCCTCCAGTTAAAGAAGAGGTCAAATTAACTTCGCAGAAAGTGGACAAGAACTCACAGAAACCAGACAAACCCATTTTAACTCAGAAACCTGCTAAACCATTTGCAGGTGACAATTGATTGTTATTTCTAATTATTTATAAAATGTTATGTATGGCAACAAAATCTTGCAATGTGAATAAACAAATTAAGAAGACCTTCAAGGCAACAAAGATATAGTTTCTGAGATGAAATTTATAAATAACTTGGACTGTAAGAATAACTAACAACAATTGCTTGAAGGAGACTAATGAAAGCTAGAACATTATATGCAACTATAAGAAAGAGATAGATAGTATTCTTTGGACATATAATGAGAAGAAAGGCATTGGAGAACATTGTGATGACTGAAAAGAAGAGAAAAAAGCCGACAGAAAGATTATGCTGGATGGTCTTAGACAGTGGCAAGAGGCATACCATCATACCATCAATAGAATTGACCCAGAACGTCATGAACCAAGATCTTTGGAGAGACATAAACACCCATGCCATTTGACAAGGCACATAATGATGATCAGTGTGACTTTGATTATATGTCATTAAAATATATAAATTATTCAGTTGCCAGTTGGTGTTCAGAAGGTGATATAGTCACTGGTATAGTCAGTTACTTTACTAGGGTTCTGGTACTCATTTTATGGATTGGGAACAACCCCATTTGTGTACTTATATGAAAGAAATATCATGACACTACAATTATGTTTTCACTCTGGTTGTAATTGTGCTCCAGACTTAGTGAAGAACGAAATCTGTAAAACTTCAGCGTACACTACAGTTAATCTGTTCTCGTGTATCTGTATCACCACATGGCAGAATGCCACCCTCACCACATCACACTGTTCAGATTTCTCTCATATATCACCACATGGCAGGTCCTTGGCAGAATGCCACCCTCACCACATCACACTGTTCAGATTTCTCTCATATACCACCACATGGCAGGTCCTTGGCAGAATGCCACCCTCACCACATCACACTGTTCAGATTTCTCTCATATACCACCACATGGCAGGTCCTTGGCAGAATGCCACCCTCACCACATCACACTGTTCAGATTTCTCTCATATACCACCACATGGCAGGTCCTTGGCAGAGTGCCATCCTCAGCACATCACACAGTTCAGATTCTCAATCCTTGACCGGTTCCCTAGCTTCATGTATTCTCAGGCCTGTGGGGTCCTGAATTGTTCTGTATCCGTCTTCATGCTGGTGAACTTTGCCCCTTCTTCCAGGAACAATGTCGGCCATCACTGTTCTTTCCAGGTCACTGTGTTGTCTACTATGGCCACAGTATTTCAGTTTCCAGAACATGATGGTGTGTATGAGGCAGTTTCCAGAACATGATGGTGTGTATGAGGCAGTTTCCAGAACATGATGGTGTGTATGAGACAGTTTCCAGAACATGATGGTGTGTATGAAGCAGTTTCCAGAACATGATGGTGTGTATGAGACAGTGTTCTTCGATGGTCAGACTTTGTAGAATGTCAATATTTTCCTACTATTTGGTCTGTATTATTCTATGAATGTTTCTGTAAAATTTAGGTTCACAAGCCCCGATTCTCTTCTCATACATCCGCTTGATACATTTTTAGTTTTGGTTTTGGTTAAGCAACACATTCATTACGTGCAGATATGTCCTTTATTTCGTATATGTCCTTTATTTCCGTAATATTCGTGTTGTAGGTAGTTTTTCTCATTCTGAAATTGTTCTTGGACAGCGCCTGTTTGGCCTGCTTTTCTTGATTTCCAGTTGCTGAGGTATTTTTTACTTATGCAATATGAACACGGGTCCTGGTTTTCTTACAACAAAACAATGGATGTTTTTATTAACAGTCAAACAATACTTTGAATATAGATGACTTGAACTCTCTTGAATATAGATTACTTTCTCCCTGTGTAAGATAACAATTCCGGTCCACTAAATGATAGAGAAGTTACTAATATAATAATGATGATCAGATAATAATAATAATAATCATCATCATGATGTCCCATATCAATAAGCATGGGCGATCTCATGGTTTGCCATCTCATACTATAGCTAAAGCATTGAATCAGTTTTGTGTTCTTCTCCTGATTATGCCATGTGGCCAGGCAAATCAGGTCTTTATCACCTCACTTTTCCCTTGCTCTCTTCCCATCACATTTGCATGTTGAGTTGTTACTAAGTTTTCCATTTACTTCTCTTCATAATGTGCCAACAAAATCTTGATGATACCAAGTAATGATGATGATACCAACAATAATAATTATAACACATATTAATAATACCTGTACTCACACTTCTCATCCTCTAATAATCAGGTGTCAGGCAGTCAAAATTTCGACACATGCAAGGCTCCTTGCTCCACCCCAGCTCTTTCATCACCAACATCAGAAATGTATGTAAGACAATACCAGGAGAGGGTAATGTGTTTGCTGCAAACATCGCCAGGTGTGCTGTGCCCATTGATGGTGCCGGTGGCTGTCTGCAGGTTTTTGAGGTAAATACTGAAATACAATGAAACATCACGTGTGTGTGGTAGATTAATTTTTACTTAGGTCTATCTCCCTTGCATATTACTGTTTACTTAACCCTTTGAACCCTGGGGTTCCCGGGTAATTGCCTGTTTTTTGGCATACTAATAATATTTCAGTATTTCAACCTGAAAAAGACATTATTTCTAGGAAAAAAAACATTGGTGAGCAACAACAAAAAACATAGGAAATGTTTGTAAGTGATAAAAATAAATCATATTTATGCAGTTGGATTGGTTCATCCTGTACATTACAAAGTCTCTTCCTTCCATGTGTTCCCCCACAACTCGGCCAGGGGTAACTTCTCATTACGATGGAAATTTCCGACAAGTTTTTTGCAAAGTGTTTCAGTGTACATATTGAAAGTTGTCTTCCTTTTTCCATTAACTGCTGGCACTAATTCTCCATGTATGATGTAGCTATTGAAAATAGCCCACATGCAGAATTTGACTGTCAGTCTTCGAGGCCACCTGTGGCGATGTCTGCAGCGTTGAAGTCATGTTAGCTGATAATTTTTATTAGTCCAATAAGCATCCAATTTTTATTAGTCCAGTAAGCATCCAACTTACATCTAGACATGTTGGCTGGTTGCCGATTAACAGTGAGATGTAAACAGGAAAAACGTGGAAGCCGGTATACCGCCTCGTAGGGTTCAGAGGGTTAAATTGATCTCCCTTGCATTTTTACTTTTAAATTAGGTCTACCTCTCTTGCTCTCTAGATAAAACTACAGGTGCTTTCCACTTCTCCCCATCCCTCCCACACAAGTTATAAGTAATTAATCTCAGGCATTTTAATGCCATTTTTAAAAACTTTATTGCCAATATAATACCTCAGCAGTGTATGGCAGGGGGGTCTTGAGCCTGAGGAATTAAGGCCGCCTGGCTAGTGCAGTGCAGTCACTGTGAACTGTGCAGGTTAGAGTTTTCTTTTTGCCCCGGACAGAAAAAAACTCCACACCTTACCGAGGATTTGAACCCGGGTCTCCCGAAAAGAATCTGGCATTCTAGCCACTCGGCCAGCCACATTGTAATGCGCTGGGTTCAAATTCAAATTGAAGTGAATTTATTTAATTGATTGGGCTCACAAGCCGGTCTCCCTAATGAAGGGGTTAACAACTTTCTCCATTAATCCTGTATATCCACGTGAGGAACAGATTCGGCAGTGGATCATGCCGTGTTGGTTACTTACGGGGTATGTGAGCCGATCGCTCAGAAAGCAATGGCAAACTACTTAACGTAATCTTGCCAAGAACATCAGCAGCAGCTGAAAAATGCTGGTGTTGACTGCAACATCCTGTAAGGGATATGCAACTTTAAAAAAAAAGGACTCACAAGTTGACCCAGGAAATGTCTTGAGAAGTGAAGGCAGGTGGCTTTAGATTGACCTCATCACCCTTCAAGTGTTGACTGGTCTATAGACATATAGACTAGCACCATATGCACTCTATAGAAATGTAGACTAGCACCATATGCACTCTATAGACATATAGACTAGCACCATGTGCACTCTATAGAAATGTAGACTAGCACCATATGTACTCTACAGAAATGTAGACTAGCACCATATGCACTCTATAGAAATGTAGACTAGCACCATATGCACTCTATAGAATTGTAGACTAGCATCAAATGCACTCTATAGAAATGTAGACTAGCACCATATGCACTCTATAGAAATGTAGACTAGCACCATATGCACTCTATAGAAATATAGACTAGCACCATATGCACTCTATAGAAATATAGACTAGCACCATATACACTCTATAGAAATATAGACTAGCACCATATGCACTCTATAGAAATGTAGACTAGCACCATATGCACTCTATAGAAATGTAGACTAGCACCATATGCACTCTATAGAAATGTAGACTAGCACCATATGCACTCTATAGAAATGTAGACTAGCACCATATGCACTCTATAGAAAAGTAGACTAGCACCATATGCACTCTATAGAGATGTAGACTAGCACCATATGCACTCTATAGAAATGTAGACTAGCACCATATGCACTCTATAGAAATGTAGACTAGCACCATGTGCACTCTATAGAAATGTAAAACTAGCACCATATGCACAATGCATGTAAAATGGTCTTTTACTTACTTTTTTTTACTGAAATGTAACAATGTCTTCACAAGGATGTTATTAGTATTGTTACATCTGAAAATGTACTTTAACAATTTCTTGTTTTTACGTATAAAATTGTACTTTTTTAATTACTTCTTTTTAATATTGTTACATCTAAAAGTATACTTTCACAAGGATTTGTTTTTAATATTGTTACATCTAAAAAGTAAACTTTGACAAGGATATGTTGTCTAGATTGTTACATCTAAAAGTGTACATCCATAAAGACTTGTTTATAGTATGTACATCTGACATCATAAAGTGAATAGCATTGTAGGGCCTATGATACGTTGGTGTTTGGTAATTTGTCTGGTCATAAACATACCAACAGACTTACTGTATCATGTACAGATATAAACATGAAAGAGTAAGCACATTTGTTGCACAAATGGAATATATATAGTAGTTAATTATTGCACCTTGCAGTTTGATCAAGGCTGCCGCCTTCAAGACACTGGGGTTCCTGTGTTACAAAATGGCAGCAAGGTGGCTGACTTTGCCTGGGATCCTTTTGATAATAGCAGACTTGTTGTTGGTAGGTTTGTGAATTGTTTTCATGATTTTGTGTTTGTTGTGTTTTATTGTAATCATCAAACTAACCCAACATTCTCTTGTAGTGTAGCCATTGAAGGATAGTTTTAACATAAAATTGTTTCTTATCTTAATTTACTTACGAGGGGAAGTCAATAAGTAAGTCACAGATGGCTGTAGAAAAATAACTAAATATGACAACTTGAAACCAATTTATTTTCATACATACATTGTCCCTTTATTTCTCAACATAATTTCCACCAACATTGATGAACTTATCCCATCGTTTTATCAGTCCTCCCAAACCGGCTGCATAGAACTGTGTGCTCTGTTTTCTAAACCACGTTTTCACTTCACATTCAACTTCTGCATCATTCGCGTCCTTGAGAAAATTTTTCTACCCAGCTATGCACTGCTTTATGGGACAAACATTTGTCAGCATAAACAGGAAGCATTTCCTTATGAATGTCCTTTGAAGGCAGTCCTTTTACCCACAATAAAATTCCAACACATTGCTCTTTGCCTAACATTTTCTGTTGACCCGCATATGTTTCCAACCTCATACCAATAACCTTCAGTGATTATCGCAACAGAATACCCATGAACTTATTCTTCACAAAGAGAATGTGTCTCTCTATTAGCTCTCAGTAGTTTTATTAACTCTTTTCTGAACGAAGGGTCTTAAATAAAGCCCCATGTATTGTCTTTATTCTAGCCAACACCATAGCTATTTGTAAATTAAACTTACTTAATTAAATTTGTAACATATTTATTAACAAGGTAACTTAACACACAAGACAATTTACTTAAATCATGAGTGAAGCGAAATAAAATCACAACAGGACATCATACCCCCCAAGTTTTTTATACATATTTATGTTTCCCCTCATATTAACTAAAGATATCAACTCATTCAAGGAAAAACATATATTAAAATAATACAACATGCATTCTGTCAAATTATAAGAAAATATTCTAGTGTTACCTAACACTACTGGTCTCTTTTACGGACCAATAGTTTGTACGCAAAAGACTAAAAAAACACAATAATCCTATTCTAAAATCACATAGTGACAATCATTTTACAGGACCAAATCAAGCAAA
This sequence comes from Cepaea nemoralis, assembly GCA_014155875.1. Lineage (NCBI taxonomy): Eukaryota > Metazoa > Mollusca > Gastropoda > Stylommatophora > Helicidae > Cepaea > Cepaea nemoralis. The sequence continues at coordinate 107,072 of JACEFZ010028098.1, forward strand.
AATTTTTTATATATGAGGCATTGAAAGCTCAATTTCAATAAAAACAACTGTCTTCTCGCTAAAGAGAAGGTTTTCAAAAAAATAATTCACATAGAATTAACTACTTAAAGTGACCAAGCAACATTGGCCTCCTATACGAACCAATGACCCAAGTCATGCCTATTTTGTTATAAAACAAAACAACTCAATGCCAAGCATTAATGCCAAAATACGTATATATATATATATATATATATATATCTGTTACCTACAGACTATTCTCATAACTTAGAACAATATCTGTTCTCTCAATAAAAGTCACTAATCAACAAATGACCGTACTATCTACCAATAGAAGCTGTGGCTCAGCACACCAATTGTTTCCCCTGGATTTGTTCCAAGTATTACTACAACTACTTAATCATCACCGTTAACTACGGTATCTCCACCCTACTACGACCAGCAAAAATTTGTGTCCATTTACTATAGACCTCTCACCAATACATCTACTTACTGTACCAATAACTAATTCAACTTTTAAGTTTCTCGTCTACCCGACGCAATTCACTAACTTATCATTACTTTCCAACATCTCACCACAACTACTCTAAGCTATCCTCAGGTCTCTCCTAGTATTCTCACACCATGACGATAGTCAAACCAGTCACACTTATTGGAACACCTTCTCTAGTACTCTATTTATACTACTCTGACATTCATATATCTAATCACATTCTCTTGCTTGCCTCACTCATCTTTCACCGCTATTCTTATTTGTCGGGACTCTATCAACCACAATAAACAACACCACACCTGACTAACGAGAATTCTCACTTCGACTGGGCAACCCATATTCTCTCAATTCTCTCTATCAGGCATTCATGCTTCGACATATCCCTGTCAAGAATACTAAACATGTTTTATGAAACGTCATTCATAATGTTAACTCTCTTTCTGTCATACAATTTTTATTAACTCTGTCTAACGTCAGACCTTCTAACCAAAAGACATCACAATTCTCTAATCATGTTCTTTCTATCTCTCAATTTTCGCATACTCTATGTTCCACGTTTTATCAACGTCACTTATCAACCACACTTCGCATATTCACACGGACAGTGATACACCACCTCGCTCTCATCTCACGACTACTCTCGCATCGCGACAACCTAACGTGTCCATACCATTACTTTAAAAAGAAACAATTTAGACGCCAATTCAACATTCCAGCAATCACTCACCACAATCTAAGCGTATCGATCTCCTCCACACACATTGACACAAGATATATCAACCGCGCAACTATTATATTTTATCTATGTACTTCACTTAGACGACGTCTCCAAACTTCACTCCTACTTCACTCATCGCGACGAACACCTGTTTGTCTACAGTTATACCCACGTACGAACAACGCATAACCAGACGAATTACTCCACAGGACTTTCACAATTCACTGCTTTCTTATGTCTACTTTTCTCAATCATTCACTCCTTTATGAAGGTCAGAACCTATACATTATCTCTCGCAAACTATATCTCTTTTATACACTAACCAGCACTATCAACGATCTCTCAGAATAAACCTCACTCCAACGAGTCACTAACCTCGTAACTATCATTCTAAACTTTTCCACACAACAACTTTCACAGATTTAATCACCTCTGCTTTCTCTACAAGCATCATATTACGTCATCCCTCTCACCAAGAACTCATATTCTTCAAGCATCAGTTTCCACAGTCTTTTACTCTTAATAGTCTTTCGCTCAACTGACTATTTTACACATGATACTCAATTTCTCCTCAATCTATATCTCCTCATCAGACACTCTTGGTTCAGCTGTCAACAATACTATACTTACTTCTCAAACCACCAAGCGAAACTATCTCAGACATCACGTCATAGCTCTGAGTCGAACCATTTCTAGTACGAACATTCATACTTAGTTTATCTCTCTCTCTCTACTAATTCTGTGCTGAATCTACTCTACTTTAATCACACCAGTTATACATCACTCAACGTGATTAACTCTCTGTATCTATCCATTCCGGACAAAGGACTATTTTTACCTTGTTTACTCTCCCTACACCGCAATCAAACACAAGATATCCTGTATTACGTATCCACGTAGCATATCATTTTTCGTGACTCTCTATCCTCAACAACACTATTGCCTACCCTGTGCCATGTGATGCTGCACCAAAAAAAAATTCATCTGTCTATTTTAGACAGCCCATGTGTATTAGCTCAAACCGCAATTCCTCTCATAATCCAAAACAATTCCATATGTCCTTCCTCACCCATAGAATTTTAACAGCCATAAAGCGCATCTAAGCCAAATATTTCATCGTCTCTTAATACATTAGTACGTCTTTCTTTAATTATGTCATCTTCACTATCTGTTGTTAACCTGTTGTTAAAGTACTCAGGTCTTAAGGTCATATATTCTTCTATTTTTCTTAAGTCACTTTCTGTCGTCGAGTAAATTTCCGCTATCTGTCTATTATTATTCTTCTTCTTAAATGCTTTCTTTGTATTTCCTTCATTTGCGTCGGTCTGTTCACTGTTTCCTGTATACCTTACGTAACGTTTATATTTCCCCATCTCGTCTTCAGATGACACACTGATAATAGTTCCTTCATCAGACTCATAGTAATTTACTGCCGACACCTCGACCCTATTCCCATAGTCAGCTTTAGAACGTCTGACTTTCTTTCTCTTTCTTGGTATTCGTCTCTTAGCCTTCCCTACTTTCCTGTCATATAAACTGGTATCTAGTTCTAAAGAGTCACCAACCAAAACTCTGTCCGTCTGTCCACCAGCAACTACACCGTATGAGGGAACATCACGCTTCGAGTCAGGATCTGCTCGTAGTGCAATTCTCTCATTCTCCGAATCATCAGTATCTATAGTTGTTTCAGCATCACGATATTTACTATAATATGCGGCGGTAGAAATATCTTCTCCGTAACCTGAGCTCTCACACCTAATATTTCTACACCATTTAGGAATTAATTTAATGTCTATACCTGAGGAACTTGACATGGCAGTACCTCTATTAACTATCATACTACTATTTCTTTCCTGGTCACGGCACCATTTAGTCCTCTATAACAAAGCGACGTCTTGAAAACTGTAGCTCACTAAAGCGATAATTTGGGTCCCCTCTTCAGTAGGTCGGCAGCCCAGTCTGCCCCTCCCACTTCCGAGAGTTCCCTTACGATATCGCCTCTGTTGATGAGCTTCTCAGTTCTTCTTATTTTTCAAATGAGCGATTGACTTGTTTCCTCAGACTCTCAAGGTCACGATTCAACGGCTTTCAGTTCGCTCCAGGCAATCTTGATGCGAAGTAGATAACTGCTCTCTCAGTACAACGTCTCTACTTGATTCTATTTGCCTTGAAGTTTCTTTTTCCTGAGCCTCTTATTTCGAAGGATCCAGAAGAAACGTGCTGGTTTTTCCCATTCTTTTGCTCAGCAAGATGATAACCATTGCACAGCAACCCGCCCTGGCAAGCCGGTTTTCATATCTCAGCTGACAACGACTGCCTGTACAGCGAGGATTCTTGATAAGAGGTCCGTACAGCGAGGTTCACTGAAGAATACTTACAGACAACCACCCCTAGCCGGGCTTTTGGCTGCTGTAACTCTCACAGATGACGTAGTGGCCATTTTTCAAACTCGTTTGAACGTTCAATATAAGTGTAGAACCGTGCCGTAACCCTGTCTCTGGGCAATTGATGCGAGCAGAACAAAGATCTTCACAATTTTGGAGTTACTTCGATGTTTTACATGGACAGCGTTTTGAGATTCTGCGACAATCCAGGTTCCGATCCTGGTCACGGCACCATTTAGTCCTCTATAACAAAGCAGACACATAGAGGACCAACGAGTTCTCTGGTTAAGTATAAATGGAGTTTTATTTCACATTGATGACCACTACAACAATCTTATTACAATTCCGAAATATTGGTGACCTCTCTCCTCCAGTCCCAGATGTTTACTGACCGCCCTAACAACAAGCTACGTCACGACTTGAGCATCTTTCTTCCCATTCCATCCTGATGCTCAAGCGTGCTGTAGCTTTGCCCACCTAACTTATACATTCTGCTACACTAGCACCATATGCACTCTATAGAAATGTAGACTAGCACCATATGCACTCTATAGAAATATAGACTAGCACCATATGCACTCTATAGAAAAGTAGACTAGCACCATATGCACTCTATAGAGATGTAGACTAGCACCATATGCACTCTATAGAAATGTAGACTAGCACCATATGCACTCTATAGAAATGTAGACTAGCACCATGTGCACTCTATAGAAATGTAAAACTAGCACCATATGCACAATGCATGTAAAATGGTCTTTTACTTACTTTTTTTTTACTGAAATGTAACAATGTCTTCACAAGGATGTTATTAGTATTGTTACATCTGAAAATGTACTTTAACAATTTCTTGTTTTTACATTGATGCACTACAACAATCTTATTACAATTCCGAAATATTGGTGACCTCTCTCCTCCAGTCCCAGATGTTTACTGACCGCCCTAACAACAAGCTACGTCACGACTTGAGCATCTTTCTTCCCATTCCATCCTGATGCTCAAGCGTGCTGTAGCTTTGCCCACCTAACTTATACATTCTGCTACACTAGCACCATATGCACTCTATAGAAATGTAGACTAGCACCATATGCACTCTATAGAAATATAGACTAGCACCATATGCACTCTATAGAAATATAGACTAGCACCATATACACTCTATAGAAATATAGACTAGCACCATATGCACTCTATAGAAATGTAGACTAGCACCATATGCACTCTATAGAAATGTAGACTAGCACCATATGCACTCTATAGAAATGTAGACTAGCACCATATGCACTCTATAGAAAAGTAGACTAGCACCATATGCACTCTATAGAGATGTAGACTAGCACCATATGCACTCTATAGAAATGTAGACTAGCACCATATGCACTCTATAGAAATGTAGACTAGCACCATGTGCACTCTATAGAAATGTAAAACTAGCACCATATGCACAATGCATGTAAAATGGTCTTTTACTTACTTTTTTTTTACTGAAATGTAACAATGTCTTCACAAGGATGTTATTAGTATTGTTACATCTGAAAATGTACTTTAACAATTTCTTGTTTTTACGTATAAAATTGTACTTTTTTAATTACTTCTTTTTAATATTGTTACATCTAAAAGTATACTTTCACAAGGATTTGTTTTTAATATTGTTACATCTAAAAAGTAAACTTTGACAAGGATATGTTGTCTAGATTGTTACATCTAAAAGTGTACATCCATAAAGACTTGTTTTTAGTATGTACATCTGACATCATAAAGTGAATAGCATTGTAGGGCATATGATACGTTGGTGTTTGGTCATTTGTCTGGTCATAAACATACCAACAGGCTTACTGTATCATGTACAGATATAAACATGAAAGAGTAAGCACATTTGTTGCACAAATGGAATATATATAGTAGTTAATTATTGCACCTTGCAGTTTGATCAAGGCTGCCGCCTTCAAGACACTGGCGTTCCTGTGTTACAAAATGGCAGCAAGGTGGCTGACTTTGCCTGGGATCCTTTTGATAATAGCAGACTTGTTGTTGGTAGGTTTGTGAATTGTTTTCATGATTTTGTGTTTGTTGTGTTTTATTGTAATCATCAAACTAACCCAACATTCTCTTGTAGTGTAGCCATTGTAGGATAGTTTTAACATAAAATTGTTTCTTATCTTAATTTACTTACGAGGGGAAGTCAATAAGTAAGTCACAGATGGCTGTAGAAAAATAACTAAATATGACAACAACTTGAAACCAATTTATTTTCATACCTACATTGTCCCTTTATTTCTCAACATAATTTCCACCAACATTGATGCACTTATCCCATTGTTTTATCAGTCCTCCCAAACCGGTTGCATAGAACTGCGTGCTTTATTTTCTGAACCACGTTTTCACTTCACATTCAACTTCGGCGTCATTCGCGTCCTTGAGAAAATTTTTCTACCCAGCTATGCACCGCTTTACAGGACAAACATTTGTCAGCATAAACAGGATAGTTCAGTTGATCTTGTAAATGCATGTTGCTTACCTGCCAGGAAGGACTCTAGGTCATCGCAGATCTCCAATACCTCAGTTCATATAAGAGTGAACAACTGAAATGATGGAGTTTGTCCAACAGTAACATCCAGTCTGGTTTAAACTGTCCTTCAGTGTCATAGAGTGATACGAATCACTTGTTTCATTGTTCAATATACGATGTTCCTTTCATCTGGCCCCTGCTGAATAAACAATTTCCTTGTAACATAAAATGCTGGGCAATTTGTTGAAGTTGGATTCTATTCGTGTATCTTGAGTGACATTTGTTGCATTCATAGTGAGAAAATCATACTCTGGTCTCTTTTTTGTCACATGATTAATGTTGATCAGGATAGAACATATATCTGCAGACCTGTCTTCTACTGTCCCCATTAGCGTATCATCTTTACCAAGTTTAATTTCTTATTAATTATTTTGCTTTTCTGTGTTCGGTTTTTGTTTTGATTCCCATTGTGCTTGTTGTAGCCCAGGCAACCTTACAGTGAGTTGTCGATCACTTAATGTGAGTGCAGTAATCTGTTCCTGATGTGTGAAATTGTAAGGTGTATGATAAGGAGCCATGCCCATGCTTATACATAATGTCCTCATTGAGGTGGTCATTTACAGTTCAGCATCATACAAGTTCACACCAACATTTCACATATCAGTTATATTAAATTGTTGTTTTCTTTATCATACAAGTCCACACAAACATTTCACATATCAATAATGTTCAATTATTGTTTCCATTATCATACAAGTGTACACCAACATTTCACATATCAGTTATGTTAAATTGTTGGTGTCTTTCACTAATGCATTACTAATCTACCGTTTGATCTCTCTTGACAGCTCTCGACAATGCCAAGATTAATGTGTGGCGAATTCCAAAAGGAGGAATAACAGAATTTGTTGATGAGCCTGAATTCTCTCTCAGAGGTCTGGACATAGTTATGCTCATTTGCTCATTTATTTCCCATCACCAAAATCATTACAATTTTATGTTAACCTTTCTTCCAGTCCACTCTTGGTATCCATATTTAGTTACTCTGTATGTTGTTTTTATACGAGTAAGCAGTTGTCATCACTAACTGTTTTTAAACTTCTTACCAAAGCCGTATTAATTTATGTGAGGATTATATTATGACTTCTTGTGCAGATTAAATTCATGTCTAATGTAAATACATTTCTTTTACGTGCTTAAATAGTTGTTTGAAAGGTCACTCTAGTACAGTTAACTCTGCTGAAATACACTGTTCATTTCCTTTGGTTGGGTTGACAAACAAAATAAAAGTAGAGCACTCTTTTACTTGTGACTGGAGTATGTTCAGGACATGGTTTGATGTTTATATTTCATGACCAAATATTCACAGATTAACAAGGTCAGTATTATGCTGCTAACCTTTACTGTATTCCGGTGATCTTCTGATGCAAGACTGGTTAACCTCAAAGTTGTAATTGTGAAACAAATAATCATATTATTATACTATCACTGGGGATTGAACTCTGACCAACTGTGTTGGTAAGTGAACACACTAATCACTGTGCCACCAAGACTCCAGTTTAGTTGGGTGTAGTAAATTGGCACTGTCCCAGCAAGTATGGACTTCATTCTCACACAGAATATGTTTTTGTATAGTCACCTATGTTTCTCATATTGTCTTGATCCTCTTGTACCTTGCGGTGTCGAGGTGAAGCATAAACAGAAGGAGAGTGCCTGTTTGTGGGCTTTATATATCAAGATTCCCATGGACTCTGTTATTCCCTCTGTCCATTGTTTACATGGCTGGCCTCTTCTTCTGCTTCCATTTGGTCTGTACATCATTGCTTGTTGTGATATACTGTTAGTTGGTAACCTAGTTGTATGGCCGAACCATTTGTCTTGCTGGTTTTTAATGAAATCTGGCGCTGCTATAACTCCCACTTTAGTCCTGATTTCTTCATTTCTGATTTTCTCTCTCCGATTATTTTTCTCAGGGATCTCATTTCCGTTATTGTAATTTCTTTTCTCTTTTTCCATCAGTGCCCAGGCTCGGCATTGGTAGCATAGAGTAGATAGAAAGATTGTGTTGTAGAGTGCCTATTTTGTGTGCTTTTTTTTAAGCATCTACTGATATACGTTTGTTCTTTAGTATTGGTACCATTTGTCCAATGAGTTGGACATCTATTTTCGATCTCATCTTCTGATTTGTCAATTCATGATATTATACTTCCTAAGTACTTGAAGCTCTTTACTTGTTTCCAAGGGTGTTCTTTTAGATGAATCTTTGTTTTTTATTCTTTGGTTATAGTCATTATCTTTGTTTTACTGATGCTAATTTCTTTGTTATGTTCCTTACACACATCTTTTAGGCTGTTTATGTGGACTTGTAATTCTGCTTCTGAGTTTGCTAAAAGGTAATTGATCATCTGCACATAGTTCTTTAATGGTGTAATTTTGCTGTTGATTCTCCTTCTGTGTTCTGTTCTTCACACAGTGTTGTTGCAGTCTCTGTTTGGCTGGTTTCTTTACATATGCTGTCTATATACATTATGAACAAGAGGTGGGGGGGGGGGGGGGGGGGAAATACAACCTTGTCATCCTCTGGATTTATGGCCCCTTTGCCCGCTACTGAGTGAGTGCGTGGGCGACACTGTGAGCTGTGAATTTCGGGTGGAATGCTTTTACATCTGTCCTTTACAGTGACCTGCATGTTCGGAACAATGGCTACCGGCTGTTGCTAAATTGATTGATTTGCCTTTTCGGTTCACGAGTGCATTTTCCAGGAGACTCCTGGGAGTCGGCGCTGAAGCTGCGGAATCCATGCTTTATGCGACACTTTCGGCGGGTCACCCTGCGGTAAAAGACCGAGCCATGTGAGAAAACCCGGGTCAAGAGGTCTTTCTGGTGACTGCCGAGTCCATCGATGATGAACTGTGGTTTTCATGGATCAATTTTGTGTTGGCATTCTGGCGGCGGCATTATGCACAGTGTATCTGTGCGGGCTGTTGGCGTGCCGAGGCCCCCGCCTATTCCACTCTTCACATTGGACAGTGGGGAGCATTTTGTGTGATATTCACTGGCACAGGAATGGAGCATAATGGGGACGACCTGTTGCCGTGAAGTTGAAACCTCAACTAACTAACTAACATTATCTGGATTTTATGGTGAAGGATTCTGAGTGTCCTCTGTTTGTTTTTACTGTGCATTCACTGTTGTTGTATAAGCTTCTACATAATTTTATTAGATGTGTAATCACTCCCAATAAGCACAGAGAAAGTTTCATTAAATGCTAATTGATTTCAAGAACTTGTAGAAAAATCAACATTGAAAGAACACGTACTTGGCTTTTGTAGACCAAGAAAAAGATTTTTTAGAGGATAGAAAGTAAGCTGGGGAAATCCAGAATGATAAGAAAACACATCTGAGAGCCATGAAGGCCTTGCCCGACGGACTTGATCGATGATTTATTATGTTTCTCAGTCGTAGGTCATGTCTTTTCATTGATTTTAAAAAGTTTAGTATGACTCAAAAGGTAATGCCTCTTTATTGGTTTTTTGACCAAATGCTTTTTTGTCAAATCTGAATAATTATAGCAAATCCAGTCTCATGTGGAGTTGTTACCACCCAAACAAAGGATGGCGCCATTTCGTTCCTTTTTTTCTGCTTAATTGTTCATTAGCTGGGTTTGTTTGCCAGTCATTTATTTAATGAGGCTAATCTGATGTTTCAGTATTCTTTCAAAAGATGTCTGTTTTGTTTAAATTTCTTTTCCTTATTTTGTCCAATCTGATATGGCAATCCGCAGTCTTTATTATTCCTGTTCACAGATGGTCTTAGTAGCATTGTTCCTTACTTCTCATTCTTTTTATATTAGTTTTGTTATTTTGGTTCCCCTTTATTTTGGGCAATTTTATCAGTTAGTCAAAGGTTCTTCATTGTCTGGTTTATTTCGATTTTCTTTTTTTAATTTCTAGTTTCCTGTAGTTTTTATTTGAGTTTCTTATATTCCTCCATTTTTTGGATTTTGAATTTTTTGAATTTGCTATCTTTTTATGTTTGTTTTTTTCAAAAATTGTCCTTTTTCGCTGTAATTATTAGTGAGTCAAAGGTTTTGGTTATGGATCTTTTTTTGGGTAGAAGTTTCTAGTTGCCTCCTTGTAGTTTTTATTTAGGATTTCTCCATATTCCTCCAAGTCTTTTTGTTTTTCTCTCTTTATTATTCAATTTGCACATCTTCTTGCTATTTTTTTTTGTGCTTGCAAAAATTGTAATTGATGATTGTAATTATTGGTGACACATCATTTTGTCCATGGTCATTTTTAAGTTCACACAAGAATTTTCACTGTGTCTCTTCATAGGCAGGGTTAACTCTTTTAATCTAGCACTAGTTGAGTGGAGGACTTTGCCATCTGCATATCTAATTTCTGAAATTATTTTTACATCATTTATGAATGGATCAAAATTGTCTCTGGTCTCATAATTTTTTTTTTGGTTTCTCATTAAATGTTCTACGTAGATGGTTACCAGGTGATGTTTCTGTGTCACAGGTGACACTAAAAAGATGACTTTGTAAAAATTCAGCAACAATTCAGCAACAATATAAGCAACATTTCTGTGTCACAGGTCACACTGAAAAAGTATACTTTGTCCGCTTTCATCCCCTGGCATCTGATTTGATAGCCACAGCATCATACGACATGACTGTGAGGCTGTGGGACCTAAAACAGCAGAAAGAAGTTATGAGGCTTGGGGATCATGAGGATCAGGTATGTGATATCAGTGCTCAGTGTTTCATATATATATATTAGCTCTCTTTATTAAATTTCTCTCATTTTTCGGCAGTCATGAAACACAAATATATTGCATAAGAAAAGTTAGTTGCATATCCTTTACAGGACCTCACAGTCAATCCCAGCATTTTTTGCTGCTTGTGAATGAGAGGATCACTTGACAACAGAACAGATAGTTCACTCGAAAGAGATGAACACAGTTCACTCAACATCTTTCTGAATGAAACAATTTAAAAGAGGGTCACTAGACAACAGAACAGATAGTTAATTTTAAAAGATGAACACAGTTCATTCAACATCTTTCTGAATTAAGCAAGTGTGAACTAGTGGCCACATAGAAAATGTCATAACTAATGAGGTTTTCATATATATTCATCATCATGTGTCCTTGCCAGATGTCATAGGAGCTCCTAAATCTCCACAGATCTCCATCCTTGGTGTTGTGGTATGTAAACACCTGAAGGCAAATTTGGCCTACATATTAGTCATGACCTCTAAAAGTACTGGATAAAAGTACTGTATTGGTCATCATGGACCATCATTTTAGGAAGGGAAAATCCCAAGTGCACCTGCCAGTGATAGAGGATGGGGAAAAGCACCACACAGCTCTGGGGACTGAGTATCCACTGGGATAAGTGGACAACTCTGCAGCTGAGAAGAGTAGGTCACTCACTTGTCCTGACAGTCAGAAATTGCTGTCAAAGGCAGAGATAAAAGACCCAAGATGTGGATGTGGAAGGCAAGGGGAAACCACCACACTTTCTTCCCAAGATTTTATGAGTATCCACATTTTAGGAGTTTCCGGTTTGGGCCAAGATGGCGGGATATGTTTTCTTCTAGCTTGGCTTAAGACGGTTGATCGACGGCTTGACAATCCATCATTATAAAACTTCCCGTTGTTTCAGAATCAGTTTTCTGGCTCTAAATGTTCAAGATGGCGGGATATGTTTTCTTCTAGCTTGGCTTAAGACGGTTGATCGACGGCTTGACAATCCATCATTATAAAACTTCCCGTTGTTTCAGAATCAGTTTTCTGGCTCTAAATGTTAGACACTTCGCTTGAACTTGTTAAATTCCAAGGATATTCTCTACTTGGTTATTGAAACATTAAAATCAGGTGAGTAGTGTGTGGTGCTATGAACGGATACAATCTGGATATTCTCAACGTGTTTTTCTTCTGACTTGGCTAAAAGTGGTTCATCAAACCATTTCCCGCTGTTTTCAGAAATCAGCCAACATACGAAACTTAAAATCTTCAATTCTTGTGTGATTCCAGTGCTATTGTATGGATGTGAGAGTTGGAAATCAACGGTAGCTTTAGATAAAAAATTAGACAATTTTGAGAACAAATGTCTTAGAAGAATTCTAAACATCCAGTGGACAGATTTCAAGACCAATGCGCAAATAAGACAAGAGACTAAGCAAGATATTGTATCCAATTTTATAACAAAACGCCGTTGGAACTACATCGGCCATGTACTCAGAATGGAGAAGACAAGACTCCCCTACCAAGCCCTCATATGGTCACCAGTAGGGAAAAGAAAACTGGGAAGACCAAGAGAGACCCTGTGTAGAACCATCATCAGAGAAGGCTCATTCAACGGCCAAGTGAACATCCAAGATCTACAAAAGGTAGCACTGAACCGCCAGACATGGAGAGCCATGACTTCTGCCCTATGCGCCGCCTTAGGCTCAAGAGGAAAGACTAACTAACTAACTAACATTTTAGGGTCATTGAATGACATTAATGGCTGTCTTAGGACATCCTCATCCTGTAGGGATAGTCATGAGCCACAGGTGACACCAGTCCGACATCCAGCTACTGATGACAAAATGAAAACTAAAATAAATAAATTTAAAATAGGAACATGAAATGTTAGGACACTAAATAAGTTAGGAAAGTTGATCAATGTTATAAGAGAAATGGAAAATATGAAAATGAATATCCTAGGCATAAGTGTGATGAGGTAGAAGAGATCAGGTAAAATTATAACCGTCAAACCCACAATAATTTATTCTGGAGGGGATACACATGAAATAACTCATTAACATTGAATGTAAGAAAGAGTGTTGAAATGCTATATGGCAGTGAATCTTGGAATGTAAATGAACAAATTAGAAAGAACTTTGAGCAACAGAGATGTGGTTCCTGAGAAGAATGTTGCAAATTCCTTAGACTGCCAGAGTAACTAACAACGATTACATGAAAGAGACTAATGAAATTAGAACTTTATATACAACAATAAGAAAGAGACAAACTGCTTTCTTTCGTCATTTGATGAGAAGAAAGGCATTAGAGAACATCGTGACCACTGGAAAGATCGAGGGGAAGAGAGGCAGAGGCAGACCAAGAGAAATTATGCTGGATGGATTGAGACAGTGGCATGGAGGAATATCATCAGCAGAGTTGATCCAGACCACCAAAGACAGAGATCTGTGGAGAGAAAAGAATGCCTATATCAGCTGGCAGGGTGCTTGACGATGAGGATGATGATATTGGCCCAGCCAGCTATGCTATTTACCACTTTACAATGAACTGAATTGTTATTCAGCAAAAGATGATGTATATTGCCATGAAGCAGTCAATCAGTAGGTTAAATCACAGAATTCAAATGTACAGTTAGCAAAATTGTAGCAAAATAAAGAGGTTACATTGATAGGACTTATTTCTTCTTGTGCAGGTCTTTTGTCTCTCATGGAGTGCTGATGGAAAGTACTTTGCTACAGTTTCAAAGGATGGCAATGTTCGTGTTTTTGAGCCACGAAAAAGCTCTTCGGCAATTAGGGTAAGAAGGGTAATCGTTATATCAAACAATATATTCCTCATTTCAGTAGTTGCTGCATTTGTGTGTCTCTGATTTATATTTTATAAAGAGTTGATCTAATGATGTTAGTATCTGACTTTCTTCAGTTAAAATATTTTTTGAACTAATAGTATTATTACCTGTCTTCAGTCGAAATATTCACTTTCTTATTTGTGTTATTTCTAAGCGTGTTAGAGTGGGTAACACATATTTAACCTTCGTGCGTGCAAGTCTTGTTGAGTACTACACTGACAGTAACGTTTGACCCTTTCATGGTTTTACAATTTAAATAATAATAATAAATAAGGTTGCGTATCCCTTACGGGACGTTGCAGTCAACACCAGCATTTTTCAGCTGCTGTTGATGTACTAGGCAAGTGTTACGTTCAGTAGTTTGCCATTGCTTTCTCAACGACCGGCTCCCATACCAACATGTTATAACACAACGCGACACGGTCTGCTGCACAAATCGGTCGCAGCTGAGCTTCGAACGCCTGGTACCCAGCTCACGAACCGTGTTCGCAAGCCTTTAGCCAATTTAAAGCAAGGCATTAAAACTATTGATTGGTTGTTTTACTAAAGTAATGCTTGTTGTATGTTGTTTTTACTGGTCAGTGTAATTTCGCCTAGCTTTTGATTGGCTATACTGACCAAATTAATCAGTTTCAGCATTTGTTTACTTTCACTGAAGTAAATATTCTAGTTGGTTGTAATCAGTCTTATGTCTTCATCATCAAATTAATTTTGTTGTACAGTTTCGTGAAGCCTGTGTATCAGTACATACAACTTCGACAAACATTTTTGGGGGTTTGCTTTCCTTAGTCTTTGACTGTCCCAATTCTACCTACAAAGCCACAGGTTTGTATCTCTTCTTCCTGTTCCTATCCCTTGTCCTGTCCACATGGGAGACCCTAACAGTAGCTCTGCTACCGTTAGCATAGCTCTTGGGGGTTATTCGAACACTTCAAGGTGTAGACACTACAGAGGTTTAATCAATGTCATCACTTACAGAAATCAGAGCAGTTCTTTCTATCAGATTAGCTACCAAGATTAATTAATTTCAATACTGCTTTTTTACAAGAGTAATCAGTCTATCCTGCAGAGTCTCGTAGCGGACGAGAACTGGGAGCGGTTCGTCCCCCGCTGGTGACTTGCGGGATAACTGAGCCGGCCGCTCAGAAAGCAATGGCAAACTACTGAGCATAATCTTGCCAAGAAATCAACAGACAGCTGAAAGATGCTGCTGTTGACAGCGATGTCCTGTAAAGGATATGCGGAAAAAAAAAAATCAGTCTGTGTCAATTGATTATATTAGTTTGTGCAGTTTTAATCAGAGTAACGTGTCCTAATATCGTGACCAAATATAATTCAGTCTGCTACTTTCAGAAAGGTGTGGGCCCAGAAGGAAGTAGAGGTGCACGGATAGAATGGGCACTGCAGGATAAGTTCCTTATTGTCTCTGGGTTTGATAAGTAAGTATAACTGTTTACATAGCCACCTTAATGTACACTCTTGTCATATTCCAGTTCACTGTGAGTCAAGGATGAATGACCAACAAGGTTGGAATTGTTAACATTTTTGTATCAGTTTGTTAGTTAGTTGACAGATCATCCTCATTGCACATCAGACCATTTTGTCCATAAGTGCTCGAATCCCCTCCTCTATAAATCCTGCAGCGTTTATATGCTAACAACACCAGTTCCGTGTTGGTTTATTCATCTTCTTTGGCTTCCTGCATGCTATTCTTGATTGGCCACACCTTTTTTACCTTGCTGTTCTCGCAGTCTGACCATGGTTGTAGATTCAGTCATACTTGGTTCTCTCAAACGACTTACTTCTCCTAGAGCATTCAGTATATCAACCTGGTCCATGGCTAGTCCGCCCTCCAAAGTAGCCTTACCTGCAAGCCTGTCAGCCTGCTCATTTCCTTGTATACCCATATGCCCTGGCATGAAAATGAAACTTAATCTTTGCCAGCTGTGATCACTCCAGAGACAACAACCACGGTCTTCGGACCCTCCCCATCTCTGCCTTCATGAGCTTACTCATTGAGTCACTAAGGAAACATGCCCATTAATGGCAAACATTTTAGTATAAAATAGGGAAATCATGTTAGTATAAGATATGGAAATCATGAATCTGCGTGACTAAAAGCCATTGAGAGAATCAGTTTAATTAGTCTGGCCCATAGCATGAACAAAGGTTGTTGGCAGCAAAAGTGCCTGAGACTAGTTATGAGCGGCCACATAGAATAATGGACTAACCTTATGTTGATAGTGTATATTAATTTTAGGAACTGTCTATTATTATTTTTAGGAACTGTAAGAATACCATGGACAGACAGAAAAATCAATGAACAAGTCCTTCAAGAAACAAATGAAGATCGTAAACTGATTAGAGACATTAGACGTAGACAGTCAACATTTTTTGAGCATGTTATGAGAAGAAATGAACTGGAGAACTTGGTGACAACTGTCAAGATCGAAGGGAAGAGAAGGGGAAGACTAAGAAATAAATACCTGGATGGCTTGGTCACTTGTTGTTTCCAATATATGTTTTTTTACAAGTCTAAGGTCTTTTCCATCAATTTGTAGATCTTCAAGCATCCTTATCATGTCAACATGTCTCACTTTATCGAAAGCTCTTCAGAATCTTCGTGATGTGGCTCATTATACTAATTATTCAATGTTTATCGCATTCCAAGGCTCCTGATTTCTTCGGGATTGCAATAAATATAGAATTATATAATTCAGGAGATATATCTCCAGTATCGTAAATTGCGTTCAGCAGTCTGGTGACTTGGTCTATTCCATATTCTTCCATATTGTGATGTTATCAGTACCTGGGGTCTTGCCAGTTTTTATATGGTTAAGAGCATTCTGATCTTCCATCTTCAAAATTGATGGTCCTTCATTATTATTCCGATTATCATATTCTTCTCGTGTATCATCATAAAGGTCTTTCACATAATCTGACCACGCATGTAAAATCTGATATTTTTCTATTATGATTTTGCCACCTTTGGTTTTTAGGCAACCCGTTGATGTATGTGTTCTTTTGTTAGTGATATCATTAATTTTGTGCATTAATTTGGTATTCCAGGTGTTGTGTTGGTTATCAATTTCTTTGCAATTGTTTTCAAGCCATGTTTCTTTTGCCTCTTTGCATAGCTTCCTGATTTTCCTGTGAATCTCTTCATATTTTCCCTTGTTATTTTTGTTATTTCTTCTTACTTCCATGAGTTTTAAGATGTCTTCCGTCATCCATTTCTTGCGTCCTATTATCTTTATTTTTTGGGATGATTGTTTCTGCAGCTTGGTTGACTGATTTCTTTAATATTTCCCATTGGTCACTGACGTCGTGAAATAATATTTCCATATCGGACAATGCATCGAATCTGTTCTTTACCTCTACGTTGAATTTATCTTATTTCCTCGCTCTTCAGTGCCTGTAGATCAAACTTTGTCTTTCTTGGTGGTGAATATTTGACTTTCTTTAATTTTATTTGTATATTGCTTAAGATTAATCTATGGTCGCTGTAGCAGTCTGCGCTTAGTATAGTTTTTGCTACTTTTAAGGCATTTTGAAATCTTCTGTTGATGAGAATGTAATCAATCTGATTTCTGATCTTATGGTCAGGACTCCTGCATGTCCATAATCTCCTTGGGTGCTGTTGATACCAGGTGTTTCCAATAATCAAATCATGCTCTTTTGCCCACTGTACAAGTCTGCAACCTCTTTCATTCTGTTCCCCTAGTCCATACTTGCCTACTATGCATTTGTCCTGTTGATTTCCAACTTTGGCATACAAGTCACCCATTATAATATTTACTTCAGAATTCTTGAAGGCTTTCTCTAAATCATTATAAAATTCATCAATGCTGTCATCACTACTGTCTGCTGTTGGTGCATAAACTTGTATGACGTTGACATCAAAAGATCTTCCACTCAACTTCACCAGTAACACTCTGTCTGATACAGTCCAATATCCTTTGATCGATTTTGCTCTCTCTTTATCCATTATAATTGCTACTCCTCACTGTTGTTTCTCTCCACCAGAATAGATTATTCTATATTCCTCAGATGTTATAATGCCCATTCCTGTCCATCTGGTCTCACATGTACCTAATAGGTTAATATTTAATCTTCTCATTTCGTTCTTAATTTTATCAAATTTTCCAACCCCACTCATAGTTCTTACATTCCAAGTTCCTACTTTCAATGTTTATATTCGTTTGCACTCAGTCGTCTGATGACGGTCTGGAGTCACCTAGTGCACATGACTACCCCTACCGGGCGAGGCTGCTCCTATAGAGCACCCATTTACGCCATTTCTCTGATTATCGATAAGACTGCAGTACATGATATTCTTGGCATCTGTAAAAAAGGTAGTTTGCCATTGTTTTTGTTCCTAGCAGTGATCATACAAGTCGATATCCGTAGCCATTGTCTCACAAAAAAGAGATCCTCTGCATACCGTCGTGAAGCTGGAGACCATAACCTACAACTATCTGTTGGCTGCTCTTCAACTTCATTCACCACCTGCACCCATGGCTTCTCGTAACCCTGATCAGAGGGCTAAACGGGTACTCCACCTTGCCCAAGGTTGTTGTTGATGTCTTGGAAGTTTACGCTCAGTAGCTTTCTGAATGACCGGATCCCATTCCAACACGTTATAACACAACGCGACATAGTCTTCTGCCAGATTGGTCACAGCTTTGTTTCGAATGCCTGGTAAGCGGCTCACGAACCACATTCGCAAGCCTTTGGCCATACCCCAGTCTACCTATGGCAGTATGGGAGCTTGTCGCACAGGCACTTGTGAGCAGGTAACTCTTGACAGCTGTGTGCTGGTAACTCTTGACAACTGTGGTGCTATCAAACATGGTGCACTCATTTACCATGACAGTGATCTGGAGTTCAATCCCCAGGTGTGGTTGAATATTTTCCTCAACCAGTACAGCTCTGAGGTCTTGAACATGTGCCGCCATCATATAGCAGGCTCTGTGCAGAATGTTGCTGTCATCAAAACCTCTTACAAATGTCTCAGTCCTGTGCCAGTTCTCCTGCCTCATGTATTGTCATGCCCAAGTGTCTTTCTCCTTCCAGAAACCATTCTTTGAAAACTGAACAGGATCATTTTCTAAGAAGGAAAAACCGAGGAAGAGAGCTTCTGACCACACTTTAGGATTATGATCATCAAGTGTCATTTCTGCATATTAGGTCAACTGTCATCAGTCTCTAATACTGTCTGTCTTGCATCTTCAAGATCCACTCATGCAAGCTTCTTCCATTCTATCTCTTGATGTTGTCCACCCACATGTAATATTGTCATCCCTCATGCTTGCTTCCCCACTTCTTTTCCCTACAGAATATTCTTTAACATGGTGCTGTGTCTCTTTATATGGTTGATGTATGTTAATTGTCAGACTCTAATCTCATGCAGTAATATTATCTGCATTCCCAGTTTTTTGTAATACTTCATATTTCTTTTCTTGCTCTATTCATCTGTACAACATAATGAAGAGAATAAAGACAAGAAGATCATCTTTATTGTACTGGGTTCCATCCCATATGGATCAGTCTTCTGTCCCCATATTAATTGTCCCCAAATATTGCCCTGCTGAAAGCGTCACACAAGGATGACACTATATCCCCAGTGATGACCCCCAGGGGTCTCTTAAATAATTACACTCATGAACTGAATGACTGAGTCCGAAAATTAACCCATGACCATCATAGCTTGACCACTGTGCTAGGAAGACCCACATTGATTTAATAAATATGGAGCCCTAACATTTCATATATTTACAGCAGTATCTGCCACCATATTACCCTTTCCTTTACTTTGTGCATACTGACTACAAAGTGATTAATTGTATGATTTTTGTTGTGCAGAACCTCACTCCAACAGTTGCTGGTCTATCGCTCAGACGAGCTGGAAGTTCTCAACCGCATAGACATCCATGTTTCCCCAGCTATCCTGGCTACACATTATGATCCTGATACTTCAGTCCTCTTCCTCTCAAGCAGGGTAAGTTATTTTATCCACGCCTGTACGTTATTCTATACAAGCCTCTCTTACAGGGTAAATTATTTTATCCACACCTCTCAAGCAGGGTAAGTTATTCTATCCAAGCCTCTTTTACAGGGTAAATTATTTTAACCACACCTGTCAAGCAGGGTAAGTTGTATCCAAACCTGTCAAGTTGGATAAGTTATTGTATCCAAGCCTATCAAGCATGGTAAGTTCTTTTATCCATCTCTCCAGTGGGGAAAGTAACTAACCATTCCTCTCAAGCAAGGCAAGTTATTTTATGAACATTTTTATATTGCCGTTTATTAGATTATCTATAGAACTTTCAAATTTCATGTAGAATTCCTCCTTAACTGCTTCATGTTGTCATTAGTGGTAATTCTGGATCACCTTCATGTTTACTTTTGTTTGTAGTTCTAAATATTGCTCTTATTATACTAAAAATCACTGTTTCCCACTCCATTAGTGCTTTCTCTGCCTCTTTAGATAGCACCAGGACCACATCCTCACTGTTTGGAGCATTTCCCTCTAAATGGCCTGAGAACAACAGTTTCACCTTTGTTTAGAAGCATTTTGCCTGCATCGTTCAATCTTATTTTGTATAATCCCAAAATGCTAATTCCATAATATTTGACTTCATCTGCCACCTATGTTGTCTTTCCCAGTTCATACATAGTTCTAATATTCCAGGTGCCAGTTCTGAAAAAACCTAAGTCACCATCTGCAATGTGTGATATATTACAGTGTTACTATTCTTTCCTTCCCCTAAGGGGCCAGGAAACACATGGGCAGTTAATCTTGAGAATCTTTTATATTTAGGTGTCTAAAACAGTGCTAACAATATTTTATTAGACCAAACCGTTTAGTAATTTGTAACTGTCTATAACACGTCTGCAAATAATTTGTTAGTCTGAACTGTTATTGGTATTTGTCTAACCAGGGTGACAGGATAATCTACGCATTTGAAGTTGCTGAGGAAGCACCCTACCTGTTTGAGTGTGCACCTTTTAAACTAGAGTCAGCGCACCAAGGTGTATCCTTCTTGCCTAAACACGTCTGCGATGTGAGAAAAGTGGAAGTTGCTCGTGCTTGGCGACTGACATCTAACAGTGTAGAGGCCTTATCATTCACTGTTCCTCGTGTGAAGGTAACATAATTTATGATGTGTCTTTCTTTTTCATAACTTTGTCACAGTCTCCAACTGTAGTGTAAAAGTTAAAGGACACTATAGCACACCCGAACATCTATTGGGTATATGGTGCTAGCCCTATATTTGTATAGAATAATCAGCACGTGCTGGTCTCCCTGGCCTAGGAGTTGGTGACTTTCTCCGTAATCCTGTATACTCTCCTGAGTAACGTGACGATGGCGAGAATGGGTAGTGGTTCTAACCATGTCAGTAACTTACGGCGTATGTAAGCCGGTCGCTCAGAAAGCAATGGCAAACTACTGAGCATAATCTTGCCAAGAAATCAACAATCAGCTGAAAGATGCTGATGTTGACAGCGATGTCCTGTAAAGGGTATGCAAAACATTTAATCAGCACTTGATGGCTGTTGTTTCAGTATCACGCTGGCTGCCTTTATTTTCCGGGACATCTCTGATTGAGGCTGGGTCATCCTGGGAGACCAGGTCAGTGTTTTCTTTATTCTTCTTCAATGGGGATTTCAGCCAGTGACCACCAGGATGGCAGACAAGCATGCTAGGCTCTGCACTACCATGGCTTCTCGAGCCTAAGTGTGTTAACTCATGATTACCATGGCTTCTCAAGTCTAGTGTCTTAACTCATGGCTACCATGATTCCTTGATCCTAAGTGTGTTAACTCATGACTACCATGATTCCTTGAGCCTAAGTGTGTTAACTCATGACTACCATAGCTTCTCAAGCCTAAGTGTGTTAACTCATGACTACCATGATTCCTTGAGCCTAGTGTTTTAACACATGACTACCATGGCTTCTCAAGCCTAGTGTTTTAACACATGACTACCATTTGAAATACCACTTCTGTTATCGTTTCTTTTGCAACAGACGAGCTATATCTCTGGCGGGCCTATTCTCGCTGGTCGCGAGAACCACACAGTGGAAGGATGGGAGATTTGCTCTCAACAGACGAGCAATTTCTCCGGCGATATCTCCGGCGGGCCTAATCCCGGTGGTTGCGGGATCCGCAAAAGTTAGGCGGGGAGTCTGACAATGGTGCACGCTTTACACAGGTCTGGACACTTGTGATGGCAGATGTATGCGCCCTACGGTTCAGGCGCGTACGAGGCCCTCACCTGTGGGACTTGGCTGAACACCTCTAAGTCGGGTCCCTTGGGTTCCAGGGTCCTGGCCACCACTCGCCACCTGCTCGTGGAGGCGAGGTCTCGGAGGTTTGATGCTGAGCCGCCAGCGTCTGCAGCCTGCCTTGTGCCAGACGTATTGGTTACCCATTCCTCTGGAAAACACAAGGCAAGGCCGAGAGAGGGAACATGTCGTTTGGGCACCACATGTTTCTCTGAAGCTCTGCCCAGGCATTGTGATGGAATTTTGGCCACATTCCAACTCACATACTTTGGTCTGTCAAGACTGCAAGGTGCCACTCACCATGGCTTCTCAAGCCTAGTGTGTTAACACATGACTATCATGGCTTCTCAAGCCTAGTGTGTTAACACATGACTATCATGGCTTCTCAAGCCTAGTACATGACTACCATGGCTTTGCAAGCCTAGTGTTTTAACACATGACTACCATGGCTTCTCAAGCCTAGTACATGACTACCATGGCTTCTCAAGCCTAGTGTGTTAACACATGACTATCATGGCTTCTCAAGCCTAGTGTTTTAACACATGACTAACATGTGCAGCTGGCAGCAATGCAATGATGTTTACAGTGTGGTAAAGTGCCACTGATTAGCAAAAAGCATCATGTATTTAAACAATGTAAAAATAACTTATCTATACTGTCCAAATTATTTCTTTAAATGACAGTGACCTTTTTTGCAGTGCATTGAGAGTTTATAATTACTTTAATATTTCTGTATCTTCATTTTAAGAATCTGTTACCAAGTTGTGTACAATATTTTTTACAACCATGGCACAAAGTTGTTTCCACAAGTCACACTGACTTGCCTCATTTAACTGCTAAGCAAGCTCATTGTTCCAAGAGATGTTTTATATGGAAAGCTTTAACACAGCACATAAAAACATGATTAGGTTGTAAATAAGCTTGATGATTCAGTCTTCAATAATTGTATGTTTATCAGGAACTTTCTTATTTTGTTTGCACTCGCTTGCTTTGAACTCAAGAGTAGCCCATATGCATGCTACTACCATCTAGTCGACTGGACTGATCTTTGCATGTGAATTAGTTTTCTCTATTATCAGTGTCCTTCACCATCAGGTAACCCACTCTAACTTCTGAGGTACTTGTAATTTATGTCCCAAAGTCAAGGATGAGAAGTAAACATTTTAGTCTAAGTGACTGGTGTAGGGGTGAACCCACTACCTGGCATCAGCACACCAAACATTTAAGAGTGTGCACTCTTATCCATTCGACCATACTGAACTTATTTCTAACCTATTGAGAGAAGGGAGATAAATCACTGGTGCACTCTTCTGTTACAGCCTGAATTTTTCCAAGATGACCTGTTCCCAGACACTAGCGTCATATGGGAGCCTACTCTTACAGCAGAGCAGTGGCTGGCAGGAAATGACAAGCTTCCAACTAAAATCTCCTTGAAACCAGCAGACATGACAGCCTGTAAGTTTAATTATCAAAATAACTATACAATATTAATTTTTTAAGCAAGTGATGTTTACATTAGTTTCCTTTATTTTATTTTTTTCACCCCTACATACATGGACTCATCCACAAACCTTTTGAAAGAGGTAGCCTTTGGCTGATCAACTGTTTTAACTTTACCACACATTGGGACTACCCCTGTCTTCAGTTTTGTTCATGCAGCGCTTGATTTCCAAATCCTTGCTTTGTTGGGATGACACTTTCTGTTTCAGATAAGTACTCATATTACTATTATTTTATAGCACATTTTTTAAAAAAATATTCTCTTTAGATCTGCCATTTGTCCCCTCCTGTCTGATTGCCATTCTTACTTTTTAATCTCCTTTCTCTACCAGAATTAATCTATTTTTCCTACTAGAGTGATTTAGAAGTGGGATGGGGATTTTTTTAATGTGATATGGTAAATGGCAAAGATAGGCCCATAGCAAACACTGCCCTTGAAATACAAAATGTTGGGCCATCACATATTCTAAGGCATACATTCCCATACATTTTGGAAATTGTCTGGAGCCCATTTTTACGAGGCTGGATCAACCCCAGTTCTGTACTTGGTGAAAAATATCATCTGTTCTCTGCCGGGAATTTAACCAGGTGCCAGGCAACCACAACTCTTCAATGATTTGGTACCCACCTCTATCATAAAAAGTGCCGAATTCAAATAAACTTGTGGATGATATTTACAAAATGCGGAATCTATTTCAGATCTGTAAAGGTCCCTCTAACCTCCGTGACCAATAGGTATGATAGCCAAGCCAGGCTCTTTCTGCAGCTTACACCCCTTCATTTGCTCCGTGCTATTTCATTCTTGCTGTGAAGTGATTATGCTGCACATCACAATACAAATCTACACAATCCTATAATTGTTGCTGATTCCAGCCACATGACCTATTGTAGTCACATCTCGAGTATGTAATGAACACCTGTAGATCCTCAAAACAATGTTTTCCCGTAGTGAATTTGAATAACGAAGACACAAACAATAGATTGCACGATTTATTGCCTGGCATATTTCGCTGCATCTCGTCAGGTACATACTGCAGAAATCACACAACTTATGTGAATTAACTAGATAAATCCTTCAAGTTGAAATATACACAATTTCGCACAGTAATGTCACTTATCTACCACGGTAATTTTAAGCTGACTAACATGTCCTGTAGATCCATGGCTAATTCTGTCATCTATCTCTTCTTCATCCCTTTCTACACCGTCACTGCCTCCTTCCCCTTTCTCTTCCTGTGTTTTCTCTCTCTCTAATCATCTGCATTTTCATTGTCTTCTCTTGTGGAACCAAGCCCTGCCCAGTTTTATTTGACAGCCTTCTATAAATCTGTCACTACCCTCCTCTTCCATTATGTTTCTAGTTTGGCCTAATGCCAGTTAAACACTTTACACTTCACTTCATCCGAGTTGATTCAATGTTGTGCATGTTTACATAATACTTCTTCTTCTTCTTCAGCGTTCCAAGCCATTGAGGTTCTTTGCTGCAGATACAATCCGTCTCCATTCGTCTCTCTGGTGGACCTTCTCTTGCCAGTCGTTGATTCCATGTGCTTGTGTTTACATAATACTATTACAACTTAATGTTGTTGTCTGTTGGTTCTTTCTGTCTTTGTTATTTTATTTTACTTGCTGATGAAGACTGGAAGAGATCATTATAAAGGGAGGCATAACTGGGAAGTGGAGAAGAGGAAGACCTCAACATAGATGGATTAAAGATGTGATTGATAATTTAGACATGACAGCAACAGATGCAGGACATCTGGGTTATGAACGAGAGATGATTAGAAAGAGTGTTATAGAGGCAAACTTCTTCAAGGGATGATTAAGGCTTACACATGATTATGGAAGTTCACTCATAATTGTTTCATTGCATTGTTTACTTAATCTTGACTGACCAGGTCAGAATCCCCCTGTATGTGTGCGGTCAATGTTTGTCACCCTCAACATCCTTCATCATTGTTCTTGTTAAACTGATTTATTCTACTTCTTGTGTATCCTATTCCTTTGTTGGTGCTTATGTTGTAATTAACTGAGCTTGTTCTTATTTACAGTGAGTGTGGCTCCAACTGAGGCACCAAAAGCAAGGAAGTTTGATAGTTACAATGCAGAAACATTCAAGACAGATGAACAGAGAAAAGATGAAGTGAGTCTGAAGTTTTCAGCAATACAGTTTTAATTTGTGCACCATAAATTGTGAGGTCTTGTTTATTCTAATCAATTACAGAACTTTTTACTAGGATGTTACCAAGATTGTGCATGCTGGAAAGTTATAATATTCTGGACACTTTAACTAGTGTCACATGCCTGCCATGACAGTGGTCCTGTTTCAATTCCTTGTAGTCAGGATTTTCTTGTCCAACCAGTCCAGCTCTGGGGTCAAACCAGCCCCACTAAAATGGATACCAGATAATTTTGAGAATGTGCAGGAAACTGTCTGGGAAGAAAGGGTAATGAGGAAGGAAAGCCATCCCAATATGTGAAAGCCTAATACTTCACACCACAGGGTGAGATTAATGGGTCTCCTAATGCTGTAAATGTGGATCCAGTCTCTTCATAATTCTGTGTAGACTTTGTGGTGGCACAGGCTGGTGACACAAGACATTTGAAATGAATCTATCTTTTTCTTCACAATTTCATGCTGAGCAAATATAAAACTGTCACCATTGTAGTAAAACACATTCACAGCAAACACCACATGTACGGCTGTCCATAACTTTCTGCTTCATTGTTAGTAAACATGTTGAGAGTATTGTCCCTGTGTTCCCTAGAGCCTTTGACTGCTCTCGATAAGCTTGTTGAGATGCACTCTTGTAGATACAATGGATGCAGATGTCACCACTTGAGACAGTTGACTGTGAAACAACCCAGTAAGGTCAGTACATGCTGGAAGGAGATGAGATGTGCCGGGTGGAAGAACAATTATCCCAGTCCTGCTGTTTTACAGACTCAACTCAAAGTTTAAAAATAAGTCAGATGAACGATGACACAATGAGTAAGTGAACAAAATAAATACTCAGAACTTCTCCAAACCAGTGTTATGAAATCATCTAATTGACCCAGTCATCCTGCACAAATTCATATTGTCACATTTGTGTTTGCAGCTACTGAGTGCGGTTGTTGGTAAACTGGAGATTTCAAGTGAGCCACTGCCCCAAGACCTGACGGAAGGTGTTGAGGCTGATGAATGGGTAAGTTCATTGTTTCCCTGTGTTTAGATACTTTCTTAGAAAGTGATTATTGAAAGGATCTTCCTTACCATACTGTGGCCATGGGTTCGAATTCAAATGCAGACGACATTTTTTATTTAACCGGGTTCCCAGGTCGTCCCAACCTAAAATGGGTACCAGGGCATGTCTTGGGAAATAAAGGTGGTCAATATGATATTAATGATATGACCCCTCTAGTGCTGATTGCTCTATAACAATATGGGGCTAGCACCATATGTCTCTGAACTCTATCATGTTCATTGGTTAGATGTCACTTAACACTATCATGTTCATTGGTTAGATATCACTTAACACTGTCATGTTCACTGGTTAGATGTCACTTAACACTATCATGTTCATTGGTTAGATGTCACTAAACACTATCATGTTCATTGGTTAGATATCACTAAACACTATCATGTTCATTGGTTAGATGTCACTAAACACTATCATGTTCATTGGTTAGATGTCACTTAACACTATCATATTCACTGGTTAGTTGTTACTTAACACAATCATGTTCACTGGTTAGATGTTACTTAACACTATCATGTTCTCTGGTTAGATGTTACTTAACACTATCATGTTCTCTGGTTAGATGTCACTTAACACTATCATGTTTATTGGTTAGATGTCACTTAACACTATCATGTTCACTGGTTAGATGTCACTTAACACTATCATGTTCATTGGTTAGATGTCACTAAACACTATCATGTTCATTGGTTAGATGTCACTAAACACTATCATGTTTATTGGTTAGATGTTACTTAACACTATCGTGTTTATTGGTTAGATGTTACTTAACACTATCATGTTTATTGGTTAGATGTTACTTAACACTATCGTGTTCACTGGTTAGATGTCACTTAACACTATCATGTTCATTGGTTAGATGTCACTAAACACTATCATGTTTATTGGTTAGATGTTACTTAACACTATCGTGTTTATTGGTTAGATGTTACTTAACACTATCATGTTTATTGGTTAGATGTTACTTAACACTATCGTGTTCACTGGTTAGATGTCACTTAACACTATATTGTTCATTGGTTAGATGTCACTAAACACTATCATGTTCATTGGTTAGATGTCACTAAACACTATCATGTTTATTGGTTAGATGTTACTTAACACTATCGTGTTTATTGGTTAGATGTTACTTAACACTATCATGTTTATTGGTTAGATGTTACTTAACACTATCGTGTTCACTGGTTAGATGTCACTTAACACTATCATGTTCACATGTTAGATGTCACTTAACACTATCATGTTCACAGGTTAGATGTCACTTAACACTATCATGTTCATTGGTTAGATGTCACTTAACTCTATCATGTTCACTGGTTAGATGTCACTTAACACTATCATGTTCACATGTTAGATGTCACTTAACACTATCATATTCTCTGGTTAGATAGATTAAGGCAGCATGATGATACTTGATAGTCTGTCCTCATGGCATGGACAAATATTTTGAAAGTGTCTCATCATGTCATGGACACATATCTTGACAACTTTTCATGTCATGGACAAATGTCTTGATAGCCTTTCAATTTGTATCATGGAAAATTATCTTGACAACCTTTCATGTCATGGAAAATTATCTTGACAACCTTTCAATTCATGCCATAGACACGTTTCTTGACAGCCTTTCATCATGTTATGGACAAATATTTTGACAATCTTTCATTGTATCATGGACAAATATCTTGACAATTGTTCATCATGTCATGGGAAAATATTTTGACATTTCATGTCATGGACAAATATCTTGACAGCTTATAATCATGGCATGGACATGTATCATCATGTGGATTGATACATTCTGTTGGAGCTGTGAAATGTGGGAAAGTTTGACTGTCCATAAAACTATTTGGTGATCATGATTCATTTCTATTAACAGCCGATAATAGCTTAGTAAGCCTTAAGAGTCTCCGCAATCAATGTCATTGTAAACTTTCATATTGTAACTTTTCTTCTTCTTTGATATTTCAGGATGATTGAATGCCTGCAGAATACATTTGCTTGTACAAGAGGAATTGAGCTGTAACTGCAATGTGTTTGTGTTCACAACAATTCTAGCTTGCTCTTACTGGATAAGATTCCAACATACTTCATTTATTTAAAAATGGGGCAAAAAATGAAAAACTTGCGTTTATTCAAAAATGGGGTAAACAATGAAAAACTTGCTTTCTGTAAGCTTATTTTTTAACCAAGTGTCTTCATCTCTGCAGCTGTTCATCTCAGGTATTGTTTTGTTACTGTACATTGTTACTGTGTATTACATTCCTTTTTATTATTTCTTGATTTGATAAAATGGTGCCTTTTTTTCAAATTTCCAGACAATATGCATACAGATTTACAGATAACATCAGCAGAAGAAGAAGTCTATTTTTGTGTGCTAATAATGTCTCAGAGATATTTACTCTGTTTGATGGTTTGTTTTGTTCATTCTTAATTTTGAAAATTAACCACTTGCATGTAGCTCAGATTAACCAGTGGAAATCCATTTGGTTATTATGACATATTAACAATAAAAACATAATTTATTTGTCAGCAAAATGTTGGCTTGAATTGTTAAGAATTCTACACTGTTAATGTGATAGTTATCTGTCTGCATGTAGTTATAACAATTATTGCATTAAATACTTGTGTTCATGATGCTTCAGACTTTGTTGTGTCACATGATGCTTTGTTATGTCACATTGTATCACTGCTCATTGGGAATGCCCATGGGTGCTCAGTCCTCCAATGCAGCAGCTATTCTAAAGTAGTTCTGCTCACTGTTCCCCTAAGAAGTTTATTATATCTCTTCTCTTGACCTCAAAGGCGACTTTGACGTGCTTGACCAGGCTTCACTCCCAGTTTATGTGATCAGGCTATCATCGGAAACTCATGTGTGTCCGCCAACCAAGTTCATTCTGCATTGATTATATCAGCCTTACCTATGATTCCACACATTATGAGAAGAAATAAATTGGAGAACTTGGTGACAACTGGCAAGATTAAGGGTAAAAGAATAAGGGGAGAGCAGAAAAGTAAATACCTAGATGGCTTGGCCACCTGGTATGATGGAGACACAGAGCTGATCCACGACCGGTGATCGCATGAGATGGCAAAACATGACCACCCATGCTTGTTGACATGGCACATGATGATGATGACCCATGATTCCAGGGACTCATCTGTGTAGATGATGATTTCATCAAAACTTTGTAGTTAATTAATTCTTGCCTTTCCGGAAAATATCTTGACAATTCAGTGTTTGTTTCTGTTCTATCTTGTTTTCCCTAGCCCAAAGCCAGAAGAGGTAACTATTATTTTCACCCCTCTTGAGCCATTCAGTCTGTCCTTCTGGGCAGTGGGTTGGAGTCTGTTGACAATGGAATACCCAAAACCAGTGGAGAAAACATTACAATCCACTTTTTTTTTTTTTTTTTTGTGCTCGCTATGAACTCAAGCAAGGTCGATACACACTACTTCTAGTAGTGCTGGACTGAATTTTGCGTGTGGATTAGCTTTCCCTATTAAGTGTTCCTCGCCATCAGGCGAACCCACTCCGACTTAAAAGGCACTTGTAATTTACGTTCCCAAGTCAAGGACGAGAGGTCAACATTTTAGTCCAAGTGTCCGGTGTAGGGGTTTGAACCCCTTACCTCAGCACACCGGATGTTTAGGAACACGTTCTTATCCATTCTACCACGCTGACCTCCCAACCCAGGCTCAACCCCAGCCTGTCTATACGTGCTGGATCGTGACCTGGTTACAACCTGATGTGACTCTCTACAGATGTCAAGTTCCATAACCAGGCTTGCCTACCATTCAGGTTTTGTTTTGCTTGGAGAGGGGCAGCAGAGCACTGCAACACATCCCCCAAAAAGCTCAAACTTTGATACCAGATGGGGTGTGGGGGGAATAGATGTATACATTCAACATATTTCTTACATATCCTTCACCCTTATGGCCAGCAATGATTATATCTAACTCTTTTGAGGCATTGTTTTTGTTTTCCCGTAACCATTATTTGGCAGATTTCTACTCCACCTTCATGAGCCACTGTGATAGCACTAATGCTTATTTGAGCAGCATTTCTCTACTGGTCTGGTAATGATGCATTCCAGATAAACAGTTGTTTACCCTAATGAATGTTTACACATTGAACTAATTTGTTTTTTTGTTGTTATTTGTCTACTAAAAGTGAGGAACGGCTAGAATGCCACATTCTCCTTCAGGAGACCCCGGTTAAAATCCTCGGTAAGATGTGTATTTTTTTCTGTCAGGGACAAAAAGAAAACCCTAACCTGCAGTTTGTGGTGACTGCACTAGCCAGGTGGCCTTAGTTCCTCAGGCTCAGGACCCCATCACTCTACCCCACCCTGTCCTACACCGCAAGATACTAAAGGCAGTAGATGACAGGTTTTTTTTTTACAGTCTACTAAAAGTATAATTTCTGGTTAAAGTAACTAGACTGGCACATGCAGTATTGTGTGGTGTGATTGGTGAATTGTCTTATGTGTGCTGCATTGGTGGTTAGGCCACTTAAACCCTGAACAGGACTTGTATCTGTTGAAGTGGTTTGTGTAGAAACTTTCTTGGCAAATGATACTGAAGTACCATCTCTTAGGAAATAATTGCAGAGTTCTCCTTTCCTCTCTCCAAGTTCAGAAAATAAAGGAGCATGCAAGACCAGTCACCAGATTCCAATCTAATGCCAGGAGAGGACTTTTGGTCTGGGTTCTGGTCTCAGTTGAAGAGGGAATTTTGTTTACACACACTTCTGGGTCCAGTCCAGCCTGATTAAATTGCTAAAGTGGCAAGGAAGGACCTAGTCATCCCACCTAATGTCATTACCTAGTATATGTAAAACCTTATTAATTACACTATTAATCACAGAATTACATCTAGCACTTTCAACAAATGTCATATATTTCTTGAGTTTTCACTACAAGCTAATGTTTTTGTATGAAGTTTTTGTTTTATAAGCCTCCTGATTAGCACTTCTTAATTCTGTATGTTTCTCATGGATTATACCGAAAAATGCCATCACATCATTAACTTGTTTCTGGAAATTAATGTGTACATATCGTGTGACAACTTCAGACTTAACATTTCCATCATTAGATATCAGGGGAACACAGCTAATTTCTATTTGATACACTTCTGCTTTTTCCCCATTTGAAAAAAACCTGATATTTTACACTCAAATAGAATGCAATTTTATAAGTTATGTAAGCATTTAACAGCTCCGCTCTTGTATGAGAGTTTGACTTTTGTACTTACAAGCCCAGAGTAGTGAGTACAAAACCTGGCCACATCAAAACTTCCTCTTCTTCTTTATCTCTCTATTGAGGTCACACCTAGACATGGACGTCTCTGACTCAGAAATCTGTGTCCCCAACTTCAGCTTGGAGTATCATTTAAGTTCAAAAGCCTCAATTTTACCCTTTAGGGATTATCAAATGGTTGACAGTAAAGATGCATGTTTTCAACAAATTTCTGTTTTTGCTTGTTTTGAGCCATAGGTTCTTAATGCTGTTTAACCACTGCAGTGCTAGGACCTCTCCTCTGGCTTCTTTTGAATAATTCCTATTATTAATTGTTGTTAATTATAAAGCCAAAAGATTCAAAGTTTGTGACATTTTCAGTGGCTTCATTATTATATGCATCTAAATTATAAATATCCTTTGGAATATCCCAGTTTAAGATTCAGATTGCTCTTGTCTATTTTATCGTACTGTTAATGTTGTTGACACAGCAAAAGGCAAACATTCCATCATTGTATTGCCTTCCTATAGATGTTTTTGTTGTTGTTGCAATATTATTGCCCCATTGTAAATGTGCAGTAAGTAAGCAATGTGTTTATTTCCTTTTTTCCCCTCAGAAATGTACAGCATGTACATCATAAATATGTTATATTTTCAAGTGTTGTTGTTTGGATTATTTGCCAAATTTTCCCTGGCCTGCTTGAAATAGCAGGAAAAGGAGAGGTGTAGAAAGTGGTAAATTCACAGGCAAAAGTAAAAGAACAAATGCAGAAAGCTGGAAATAAGAGGAAAATGTTACATAGAGGGAAATGTTACATAGAGGGAAATGTTACATAGAGGGAAATGTTACATAGAGGAAAATGTTACATAGAAGGAAATGTTACATAGAGGGAAATGTTACATAGAGGGAAATGTTACATAGAGGGAAATGTTACATAGAGGGAAATGTTACATAGAGGGAAATGTTACATAGAGGGAAATGTTACATAGAGGGAAATGTTACATAGAGGGAAATGTTAC
Source organism: Cepaea nemoralis (assembly GCA_014155875.1). Lineage (NCBI taxonomy): Eukaryota > Metazoa > Mollusca > Gastropoda > Stylommatophora > Helicidae > Cepaea > Cepaea nemoralis. Next base: position 140,072 of record JACEFZ010028098.1, read on the forward strand.
ATAGAGGGAAATGTTACATAGAGGGAAATGTTACATAGAGGAAAATGTTACATAGAGGGAAATGTTACATAGAGGGAAATGTTACATAGAGGGAAATGTTACATAGAGGGAAATGTTACATAGAGGGAAATGTTACATAGAGGGAAATGTTACATAGAGGAAAATGTTACATAGAGGAAAATGTTACATAGAGGGAAATGTTTACATAAACAAAGGAGAGCTGTCCAGACACAAATGTAGTAAAAATACAAGTACTCAAATAAGAGAATGGAATCATAAGAAACAGGAGAGTGGTTGAGACATAAAAGGGCAAAACAAGACACAAAGACGGGTAAAATAAGACATATTTCTGACCTAATCCATGTTGTTTAACTATTGAAATACAAGGAGTATTAAAACACAAGAAGTATTGTCTTGTATGTTATAGCAATAAAAAAAAAAAAATAATAGTTTGTGTGTGTGAATGGGAAGACCTGCCAGATCATGCTCACTTAGCAATTTCCATTGTTTATGTTTGCGAGTTCAATCCATTAGGTAATCATCATCATTATCAAGTGCCTTGCCAACTGATATGGGTGACGATGTTTCTCCACAGCTCCCGTTCCTAGCAGAATGTATGTCATGATATCTCTCCATACAATAATGCAAGGGGAGGTCAGCTTGGCTGAATGGATAAGAGTGCCGGTTCTTAAACATCCGGGTGCTGATGTTGAGGTAGGGATTCAACCCCTACACCAGTCAGTTGGACTAAAATGTAACAATAAAGACTGACCCTGTGTTATTTATAATTGTAACAGTAAAACTGACCCTACATTATTTATAATTGTAACAGTAAAGACTGACCCTATGTTATTTATAATTGTAACAGTAAAGACTGACCCTGTGTTATTTATAATTGTAACAGTAAAGACTAACCCTGTTATTTATAATTGTAACATTAAAGACTGACCCTACATTATTTATAATTGTAACAGTAAAGACTGACCCTATGTTATTTATAATTGTAACAGTAAAGACTGACCCTGTGTTATTATAATTGTAACAGTAAAACTGACCCTACATTATTTATAATTGTAACAGTAAAGACTGACCCTGTGTTATTTATAATTGTAACAGTAAAACTGACCCTACATTATTTATAATTGTAACAGTAAAGATTGACCCTATGTTATTTATAATTGTAACAGTAAAGACTGACCCTGTGTTATTTATAATTGTAACAGTAAAGACTAACCCTGTTATTTATAATTGTAACATTAAAGACTGACCCTACATTATTTATAATTGTAACAGTAAAGACTGACCCTATGTTATTTATGATTGTAACTGTAAAGACTGACCCTACATTATTTATAATTGTAACAGTAAAGACTGACCCTATGTTATAATTGTAACAGTAAAGACTGACCCTATGTTATTTATAATTGTAACAATAAAGACTGACCCTGTGTTATTTATAATTGTAACAATAAAGACTGACCCTGTGTTATTTATAATTGTAACAGTAAAGACTAACACTGTTATTTATAATTGTAACAGTAAAGACTGACCCTATGTTATTTATAATTGTAGCAGTAAAGACTGACCCTATGTTATTTATAATTGTAACAATAAAGACTGACCCTGTGTTATTTATAATTGTAACAGTAAAGACTAACACTGTTATTTATAATTGTAACAGTAAAGACTGACCCTATGTTATTTATAATTGTAACAGTAAAGACTGACCCTATGTTATTTATAATTGTAACAGTAAAGGCTGACCCTGTGTTATTTATAATTGTAACAGTAAAGACTAACCCTGTTATTTATAATTGTAACAGTCAAGACTGACCCTGTGTTATTTATAATTGTAACAGTCAAGAATAGAATGTGTTTTGATGGCTTTGTGCTCCCAACAAATTTTTCAATTGTTTGGACATGGTTTCAGCACTGACCGCTTGACCCCTGACCCTAGCAGATGAGAATTTATACAGGAATCACAGAAATTGGTCACCGAGTTCACAGAGTTAATTTGAATATCCACTTGCTTATAACAGCAAATCTGTGTGAATGTTAAACTGTAATACGCGTTACCTTTGCCTCATAATGAGAAAACTAAGACCGTAATCCTGTTTAAACTAGAAAAGTAACGATGCTACACTTTATTTTATACAACAGTATGCTAGCCTCATTTACTGAACTCAGGGTGGCGTAGATCAGAGGTTGTGTTATCCGCCTCTGGCTCAATGTTGACCGTTTGGGTTGTTACAAACTAAGAATAATTATGGTATTCTTCCCCCTAAACCTTGGGTAGTGGATCTGACTGTCTCAAATCTGTGACATTAAAAATGTTCCATGGTATTTATATGGCAAAGAATGCATCGCTGGTCACAGAAGGGAAAATGTCTGCGCTCACAAACTGCTGAGGTGTGGGTCAGCATGGCCGAATGGATAAGAATGTGTGTTCTTAAACATCCCGTGTGCTTATGCTGAGGTAAGTTCCATCCCTACATCTTACAGTAGGACTAAAATGTTGACCTATCGTCCTTGACTTTGGGATGTAACTCACAAGTATCTCTGAAGTCACTGTGGGTTCGCCTTATGGCAAGGGACACTGTTAATAGGGAAAGCTAATCCACATGCAAAATTCAGTCCAGCACTTCTAGAAGTAGTGTATATGGACTATGCTTGAGTTCAAAGCGAGCGGGGAAAAAAACAACTGTGAAAGTCTAATCCAACTACAATGTGGCTGCTCACGGGTGCATGTACACTGGCTGGCCCATCTTCCAGGAAAACAAAGGACAAATTGTTGCTCTGCATGGCATTACAGGGTTGCTACTCTGCTTGGAACATAATCTTCATGAAAAGTAACACAGAAGTCACCAAGTCTCTTATCCTAGAAACAAACAGCACATTGTGCCATGAGTTGTGGGTGCCACACTAAGGGATCATACCACGCATTGTGTGGACATTATCATGTGTTGCCCCTGCCTCCCCTTGAGGGGCAACAGTGTGCATGCAGCTGTTCTGCTCGCACCTGTTGGTCTACACCACCTGCAGATGGAACTAAGTTGACATCACCGCTCTTAAAGCTGTTAAATGTCCTATAAAACTACTTGAGTAGGCTAACTCTGTTAACATATGCCAGGAAGAAGTTGGATGTGTCAGCCAAAAAGTGCAAATATTACACCTGCTCTAAACAGGCACAAGACTAATATGTCCAACTGATGCTTAAAGTACCATTTTAATTATGATTAAATCCTGCTCAGAACAGTGGAAATAAAGACAAGCACTGGTATTTTTATGCTGATATTAAATGTTTAATTTGATTCAATTTGAATCTTTTAGATTGTATATTTTGATAATATAGTTTCACAGACAAGGCAATATGGAATACCCAAGCCACATATATCAACGGCTAAAAGAAATATAAAACCGCAAGCCGTTCAGTGTTTGTCTCACGCCCCAACAAACATATAGTTCTGTCCAAGAGAAAGAAAAAAAAAATACTAGAACTCACTACCCAAAAAAATCTGTCATTTACTGCTTATATAGTACCCTGTGGTGTATGGCAGGGGAGGTCTTGAGCCTGAGGAATTAATGCCGACTGGCTACTGCAGTCACCGAGAACTGTGCAGGTTAGCGTTTCTTTTTGCCTCTGACAGAAAAAATCCACACCTTATCGAGGCTTCGAACCCAGGTCTCCTGAAGGAGAATTTGGTATTCTGGGCACTCGGCCAGCTGCTTCTCAGTATTCTTATAAAAGGGAGCAGCTGAAGGAAACAAGAACATTTGGAAGACAACACTGTTGGTCACATCATATGATGTACCAATCTACTGAAAACCACAATGAGGGAAAGAATTGGAGGTAAGAGCTAGATGGTGTCAATGATATAGACATCAAGATAGTATAAAGCCTGGCAGAATGTATATTCACAGCTGAAGACAAACGATGCTGAAGATCCATTACTGTCAACTACCACTGTGAAAAGCAATGGCAAACTACTGAATGTAAACTTGCCACGAAATCACAAACAGCCAAAAAATGCTGGGGTTGACTGCCACGTCCTGTAAAGGATATGCAATAACTAACCCCGTTAGGGATTAAATCCATGACAACTGTGCTAATAGGTGATTACACTATCAAGACTCCAAAGTTCACACATATCATGCCGTCTAATTACAAGGAATTATAGCTGTTTGACAAAACTAAATCTATGCATCATTCAGACCTATGTGCTGGAAACAGTATGGAAGGTTCCACAGATAGTGTTATATCTTGACGATGGAAGACAGCTGCATAGGTTATCTCCTGGTCTTTGCCTCCAATTAAGTATCATCTGGGGAGTTTTTCCTCTTCTGCCCCGTATGTTGCTGTCTATTAAGACCCTTTGCCGCTGTAGAATACTCTATTATCAATCCATCTGCCATCTGGTTATCCTCAGCTTTAAAACCATTTTACTGTCGCAGGCAAACAGGAACAGTTGGCAGGCATCATAATTTAAGTAATGTTATGTAGTCTTTCAAATTTCCCTGTCTTCCAATTATGTGTTTGATAAACGCAATGATACCTAAAAGTGATACTCTTTTTTTTCTCTCTCGCACAAATAATTACAGACACATGAAGACTCCCATAAAAGCAAGGAAACAACAAGGTGAAATCAAATTATGGTTGCCAGTCTACAATCTATCTAAGCATAAATAGCTGTAACTCATAAAACAAAACTAACATCTATTACACAAGTAAATAATACTTGAAGAAGCACACATCATAATACAACATATTTGTGAAAACTTATTTGGCACCGTCCCACCACCTTTTCATGCAATAAAAATGAAAAATGCAATTTTTTTAAACAAAACCATAAGGATGTACAACAATATAAGCAAAATAAAATACTACTAGTCGACACATGTAATATGCAAAATAATTATATAAAGATGATAACTGCTGAATAATCTACCATTTTAATTCCAATCACCTTTAAATAAGTACTACAGTGCACCATCATTGATGATAAAAGGACATAATACAATAAAGACACTGAACTTCACCCCATCACTGATGATAATAGGACATAATACAATAAAGACATTGAACTTCACACCATCACTGATGATAATAGGACATAATACAATAAAGACACTGAACTTCACCCCATCACTGATGATAATAGGACATAATACAATAAAGACACTGAACTTCACCCCATCACTGATGATAATAGGACATAATACAATAAAGACACTGAACTTCACACCATCACTGATGATAATAGGACATAATACAATCAAGACACTGAACTTCACACCAACACTGATGATAATAGGACATAATACAATAAAGACACTGAACTTCACCCCATCACTGATGATAATAGGACATAATACAATAAAGACATTGAACTTCACACCATCACTGATGATAATAGGACATAATACAATAAAGACACTGAACTTCACCCCATCACTGATGATAATAGGACATAATACAATAAAGACACTGAACTTCACCCCATCACTGATGATAATAGGACATAATACAATAAAGACACTGAACTTCACACCATCACTGATGATAATAGGACATAATACAATCAAGACACTGAACTTCACACCAACACTGATGATAATAGGACATAATACAATAAAGACACTGAACTTCACCCCATCACTGATGTTAATAGGACATAATACAATAAAGACATTTAACTTCACCCCATCACTGATGATAATAGGACATACATGATAATAGGACATAATACAATAAAGACATTTAACTTCACCCCATCACTGATGATAAGAGGACATAATACAATAAAGACATTTAACTTCACCCCATCACTGATGATAAGAGGACATAATACAATAAAGACACTGAACTTCACACCATCACTGATGTTAATAGGACATAATACAATAAAGACACTGAACTTCACACCATCACTGATGTTAATAGGACATAATACAATAAAGACATTTAACTTCACCCCATCACTGATGATAATAGGACATAATACAATAAAGACATTTAACTTCACCCCATCACTGATGATAAGAGGACATAATACAATAAAGACATTTAACTTCACCCCGTCACTGATGATAAGAGAACATAATACAATAAAGACACTGAACTTCACACCATCACTGATGATAAGAGAACATAATACAATAAAGACACTGAACTTCACACCATCACTGATGATAATAGGACATGATACAATAAAGACATTGAACTTCACCCCATCATTACTTGTGTCTGATTATTCTATCGAAAACTAGTAACAAGTTTTTCTGAGTGTCATTAGACCACATTTAGCTTGGCAACAGCCCATTAACTTGGTCCATGCAAATTAATATAGTGGTCTTCCCTTTTTTTTTTTCATTCCACATAAGATATTTAAATGCTCAAGCTAAACTTTTATTTTAGAAAACTACCAACAATATTTATAGCATGTGTGATGCGTGCATTTGTAACAATACCCATGCTGTGGAGTTTGTGCACTTTGCTCCTTGTGTGATCTATAGGAGACTGGAGCACCTATGAAGATATCAGTGTGCAGTCGAAGTGATTCTTAACCAAAACCAAACCAAATGAAGATCCTGACTTGTGTATTTTTTTACATAATTCTCTTAGAAGAAGAATTGGTATTGGTGCAAATCTTACCATTTAATTTATCTGCAATGGATTTTATCTGCGGGAAATGGGATGAAAACATTAAGTTGTACATCCCATCTGATCCCCCAGCCCAGGATCAGGAGGAGCATAAATTGTATAACTGTAAAATTCTAATGACATCATACCAGCTGTAGTTTAGAGGCAGTTTCACAATTCTCAGACATAGCGAGTCAAGGGTTAAAAATCAGCTGCAAGCGATTTAAAATCAGACCGTCTTGCAATGATTTTGATGTATGGGTGTCAGCCGTTCAGAAGGCAATGACAAACTATTTAACGTAAAAATTGCCAGTAAATCAGTCAAAAAATATTGTGGTTGATTGCAACGTCCTGTAAAGGATATGCAGCCAGCTGATTTCATAACTGTTTGATTGTTCATATAATAACATATCTGATAGGACACACATTCAGAAAGTCTGATAACAGTACAATGAGAAAGTCCTTTCTCTGGAACTCACAGGGCAAACAAAGTAGAGGTGGACATAAAGAAAAACACAAGGAAAAGAGAATTAGAGACGGCACTGACTGTCATCTACTACCTTATAGTACTTTGTGGTGTATGACAGGGGGGTCCTGAGCCTGAGGAATTAAGGCCGACTGGCTAGTGCAGTCACAGTGAACTGTACAGGTTAGTTTTCTATTTTCCCCCAACAGAAAAAAACTCACTTTACCGAGGATTCGAACCCGGGTCTCCTGGAGAACCAGGCATTCTAGCCACTTGGCCAGCCGCTCCTCCATTAGAAGTAGAGATTAATCATATGGAGAGGACACAAAGAGAGCTGCAGGAGACAGCACAAGTGATCTGGGATGGATATGAGTTGGTTGAGGTGCCGTCCTCCAGTGGGAGATACAAGTTAGTCCTGAAAAGATAGTCTTAGAGTGGTGTAGTCCATGGTGTGGAAGTTCCCACTGTAAGAGAAACTAAACAGACTGGCAATGAACTTAATATATTGAAATATTAAGAAAAGTAATCTTCATGGCCTTCTCTTCAGAATTAAAATACTTTCACAGCTAAACAGATAGAAGAACCATGAATGATACGAATAAAAGAACCCAAACTCAAAGAATGGGAATGACAAAACTAGCTTACACATATATGCAAAGTATATCAATATTTTATTCATCTTAGGAGCCTGAATCCACACATTATAAGTCAAAACCTTGTATGACTATAATCTGTATGTCGCAGAATTTTGAGGAAGTAATTGTAATCATATGGGAATATATATGGCATATTACTAAAGTTTCAGTAAACTAAACATCACAAACAATTATTTAATATTCATATATCTAACAATTAGCCAATAGGTACTAACTTCATAAACCACACTTCTTCACATATGAATAATGGACAGGGCGAATTATCTAAATGTCTGTACTTCAGTTTATTAACCAATTAATTATTTGTTAGTTGCACGATATTTCATATGATAACAAATATGTTTCATATGATAAAAATATGGTCCTTCTGAATAAAGTAAGATAATTATCAGATATAAAACCACCTCTATATCTATTCCATCTGTAAAAGAACCATTGTCTCCATAAACCAACTCAAACTGCATTTATCAATTCCTGTGTGATTACCAAGCAACTAACAAGTAGAATGGAAAGACAATTAGCAAATCGAGTAAAAATGGAAAAAGATATTTAACGAATCTTCAGGAATACCTGTGCAGTTGTCAGATCAAAGAACATCGAAGTTGGCCATCATGGAGTGTTTGCTTATTAGCAATCATAGAATTAATAAATAATAAACAAAACTTATTTTATATACTGTATTCAACGAAGAACAACTCATTGTTCAAATATATCAAAGCATTATCGATTAAGCAATTCCAGTATTGCTATGCAAACAGAAGGACTTCCTGTTAAATCTTAGACTTCCAAGGGGATAACATACTCCACATTTAAACAATATCAGCGACTATGTACTTAGTATTTCAGCCAAAGTATTATTCGTTTATTCATTTCATTTGATATACAACTCTGCAGTTTGCACCTGATGAGATGCAGCGAAATATGCCAGGCAAGAAATTGTGCAATATATTGTTTATTCGCGTCCTTGTTTAAATTTTCAAAATAATGTTCTCCAGTGTTATAATTTCATTCAGTACTGTCTTGTATTCAACATGAGGCACTTCCAGGAGACCACATGGTTAGCCTGCAACAACTTTACAAATACTAAAACTTTTCTTTGAGTAAGATTGAAGTTAACCACATGTTCCATGTTTTGCCAAGGGAAGCTCTATGCCCACTTGCCAAGAGACATGCTTCCCAACATTGTGGAATCCACAGCGCGACTCCCAAGAAACACTCATGACATCAACTTTATCCTCTACGGCTTGCTTGATTTCTAATCATATAATGGGCTTATTATCTCATCAAAATGTGTCTGGAATGTTCAGTGTGATACATAAAGTACCAGGTTTCAGATTTCAAAGAATGCAGTAAACTGTTAACTTTTATTTAAAACTATTACACTATTTTCAGGCAATGAAATCGCACAGTTGTAATTTTTACACAAAATAAATGTACAAGATTTTCATGAAAATTACATAATCATCATCTTCCACTTTGCTGCAAGCGTCACGGAGAGGAATAATTGACGTTCAAGTGCCCGATGGGCAGCGCTGGATAGTGTCATTCCATGTGGTTGTACAATGTTTTTAAACTAAAATGGTATAGGATTGTCTGAGCAAACCTCATTTGTGATTTCAGATGTTCATGCACCCAGCCAGGTGTATCATATTCTCAGGTGTAGACAGCGAGTTTATAGCAGACTTCAACTCAATGAACAATAAGTGATCACAGAAAAGATCACTTAATCAGTGTTTCATCGTGACATTGTCACACAACCTTACTCAGCCTGTTTCTGATAGCAGATTCTTGTCTTTTTTATAATTTGTCACTCAATAATTTTCAAATTATTTCTAACTAATCATAAACTGAAGGGTTCAAAAAATATGTTGCTAAAACGGTATTCCATGTTAACATAAAATGTTGTAAATTCATAATATATAACCATTTTGAATTTCCTCTTTGACACCCTATGCGCTACAAAAGTTTATTATCAAGCTATATTATAAATTAACTCATTATTGACTTCCTGAATATCACAAAATGACCATGTCGAGAGTTAGTTGAAATTAAGAACAAAGAGATGTCATTGAAAGTAGCTCTATAGTGAATATCCTACTCGATCCCTTGGTATCAATCGGAGCTCAGATCCATGCTTGAGGAAAACATTACCTGTACAAGTTAAAAAAAAACATTCCTTAATCAAAATAACAAAGACACTTTTTACTCTAACAAAAAGACACTCTTTAATCAGAATAACAAAAGAAATAAATATATTATTATATCCCTCTACTATACCCTATAAGCCGGTCTCCCTGGCCTTAGGGGTTAACGTCTTTCTCCGTAATCCCATATATTCTCGTGAGTAACGTTACCTACATGAGAATTGGTAGCAGTTCTCACCACGTTGGTAACTTACGGGGTATGTGAGCCGGTTGCTCAAAAAGCAATGGCAAACTACTGAGCATAATCTTGCCTAGTACATCAACAGCAGCTGAAAAATGCTGGTATTGACTGCAACGTCCTGTAAAGGATATACAACATTTAAAAAAAAAAATTATACCCTCTGTGCATTTTGTTGAAGTCTGTTGATAATGAAATACTTAAAACAGAATCAGGACTAACCTGAGACTACTTTGAGCCAGTTGTATGGGTTGTGCTGAATCATGACCTGATTACATCCTAATATGTAGGTCTGCGTGGCTGAGATGTTTAACACACTGAAACTTTCTCTTCCAACATAGTGGATTCATTCCCCCATGCCGGTCAGTTGGACTGAATGTCCACTTCTCGTTCTTGGCTTGAAAACGAAAATTACAAGTACCGCAGAAATTGGAGGGGGTTCATGTGATGGTGAGGGATACTGGTAATAGGGAAAGCTAACCCTCCCACAAATCAATCCAGTGCAATAATAAGACAAGTAGCAACTACAAGTAGCAGTAGCACATGTGTGGACTACATCCAAGTTAAAAGCAAGCGAACTTAAAAAAACAAAATCCTATTATGCCTCTCCACAGATGTGAAGTTGTAGGTCAGCATGGTCAAATGGATAAGAACACGTGTTCTTAAACTTCCGGTGTGCTGATGCCGAGCTAAGGGGTTCAACCCCTACACTGGACAGTCCTTGACTTGGGGACATAAAATACAAATACCTCTGAAGTCACCTGATGGCGAGGGACACTGTTAATAGGGTAAGCTAACCCACACTCAAAATTCAGTCCATCACTACTATAAGTTGTGTATATGGACTACGCTTGAGTTCAAAACGAGCAAGCACCAAAACAAAACTTGAAGTTCTTAGTAGTGTTCCTGCACACCCTGCTGGTTTCAGAGCTTGGAGAGTATAAGAGCTCGGCAATACACGACCCCTGAAGATGGAACTTTGGTACTGGGTTGGGAGAAAACTATCGACACCAAACTCGTACTGATAAATCTAAGCATTTTTCAGATCATCTGAACACCAGTGCACCAGACCTAAGAGTTAAAACTCAAGTCTTCCAGACTGTTCACAACCAGGCAACCAACTAACCCTTACTATTTTGCTATTTTTTCAACATTATGCACATATCTACATAACATTACATTACATTGGCACCTTGCCGTCTTGACAGACGATAGTTTGTGCTTTAAAAAGGCATAATAACTTTTACCTATGGTGGTAGCGAATGTGACTGATAAGGCCAATTTGCACTATAAATGTCCGTTCACAGTGGGTGCATGTGAACACATGGCCATTTCCACCATCATGCACCATCTTACGTCTCACACGCTCGGTGTGTGACTTATCTGCAATAATTTTCTCCTTTGTCTTTATTCCATTTCTGATATTTGCCCTCCATGCAACACGTTCAGCGGCGTCTTGCTCCCAATGTGCATTATCAATGTCTGTATCAATCATGTTGCGCTTACACACATCTTTGTATCGTAGTAGAGGCCGATTCTACCTTCTACATACTAGAGGCCATCTACATAACACATTCATTATTTAAATATTCATTATTATGTATTTATAAATGAGCGTTATAAAATCCAGAAATACATCATGAAGTATTTCTGGCTAAAGAACTGGGAGCAACAAAGAACTGCTTGCCTAGAACAGTCAAGAGTTGCTTAACTATAACAATCTTCTTCTTCTTCTTCTTCTGCATTCATCCGGAGTGTTTTTTCAGATGTAATTGCACTGTGCCAAGTTTAATTGTGCCCTTAGCCCAACACATCCGACTTCTGCGGGTGTTTGTTGACTGGGTTAACCTTCCCGGATGTTTCGAAGGACATTCCACTCTCATTCGGACATTTTTGCATTGTAACAAGTTCTTAGGCTGATATACCCGACTAAACAATCAATAACTGGTTAGCTAATTAATTTAAAAACTGCTTTCTGAAAACAATCAAGCAAACAGCATACCTAGAGTAACTAAAGTTTGTTTACTCAAACTAAACATTACATGCACCCAAGAACTATTTCCTGAAGAAACAAAGAATGGTTTACCCCAAGCAACCAAGAACTGCACATCTAGACTAACCAACGATGCTCTTGCCTGGAGCATCTAAGAAATGCGTACCAAATGTAAAAAATACTTACAAAGAACAGTCATTATTTGCATACTCAGAAGACTTAGAGTTACTTCCCCATATCAACCAAGGACTCTTCCCTTTACACAATCCAGGAATTGATAACCAGAACCAACCATGAAGGAATGCACACTTTATAACAGATGGACGGTAAAACCTGGGATGGCTATATATATTTCATATCTATATTACCCACTTAACAACTGTTTGAAACATCAACTAGAAGAAAACTGAAGCGAATGACATCATTCATATACACCAATGATTCTGTTCTTTGTGGTAAGAGGTTAAGATGAAGGTTCTCACCAAGTGCCGAGGACAAACTGTTACAGAGCACAGTGGCGCACATGTAACTAACCCCATACGTGAATAGACACCAGAGGCATTACTACAATTCTTCATTGATTATAAATTATCAGAGACTCCTTACACTAGGCTTTACATTGTGGCTGACTCTTAGTCTAATTTTCAGAAGGTCCATCCCTGCTATAGGCTGTAGCATGAATAGTTAAATTATGTAGGTATATCATCTCTTCAAGATTATGGGCAGACCTCATCATCATCAAGTGCCCTGCCAGCTGGCGTAGGCGTTCATGGCTCTCCACAGATCTCGGTCTTTGGTTTTCTGGATCAACTCTGCTGCTGATATTCCTCCATGCCACCGTCTCTATCCATCCAGCATCACTTCTCTTAGTCTACCTCTGCCTCTCTTCCCCTCGATCTTTCCAGTTGTTACGATGTTCTCCAATGCCTCTATTCTCATTACATGACCAAAGAAAGCAAAGAAAGCTGTTTGTCTCTTTCTTATTTTTGTATATAGTGTTCTAGTTTCATTAGCCTGTTTCAGGCAGTCGTCGTTAGTTACTCTGGCAGTCCAAGGAATTCTCAACATTCGTCTCAGGAACCACATCTCTGTTGCTTCTAATTTCTTCTTAATTTGTTCATTTACATTCCAAGATTCACTGCCATACAGCAAAACTGGTTCTACATAGCATTTCAGCACTCTCTTACACTCAGCGATAGTGACCTATTGCACAAGATACTCTTTATTTTCTTAAATGTGGCCTTTGCCTGCCCTATTCTGCTCTTAATCTCTGTTGTATATCTTCCATCTGATGTTATAAATGTCCCTAGGTATCTAAAATTATCCACTTGGTTAAGAATTTTTCCTTCTATTTCTATGTCACATTTTGGTGTCACCATTTTCTTTGATATCACCATTGTTACTGTTTTCTTGATATTCAAGGAGAGTCCTTTCCTTGCACTCTCTGTTACTACAGTGTCCAACAATTGTTGTAGGTCTGTTGATTTATCTGCCACCAATACTGTTTCATCTGCATAGCGTATATTATTTATATTATAACCTCCAACTAGTATTACTGGCATCTCTTTGATCTCTCTCATTATTACTTCGCTATATAGGAAGAAGAGATCTGGTGACAAGACACATCCCTGTCGTACTCCTAGCTTTATGTGTTCGTAACTACCCTCTTTATTTCCAATTTTAATTGCTGCTTCTTGGTTCCAGTAAATATTCTTTATTATTTTTAAATTGGGCAGACCTACTACAGCAATTTGAAGTTGCATGTGAGATGAAATGCTGGTAGTTTGCCCCATGGACACCAATTGTGGGCCTGAGGATGGACAAAGGATATTTAATACACATAAGTTATGACAGATTGCTGCAGGCTGACACAGAGACTGATGAGTCAACCTAACAAAAGGTTGTATCATTTGTCATTACATGTGGCAGGAATAGAATTATTCCAGGCAGGGACAACAAAGGCATATTCATTATTAGTGTGCTGTGGGAACCATCATCATCCCTACAGTTCTACATCTGCTGAGAAGAGACAGCACAGGTAGCCGGAGTCAATCCCAGTGAATCAGATAATCAACTATAAGCATGAATGAAACAATGTAATTAAAACTGAAACATACCTGCACTCTGAGCTGGGTTAATACCAATGCCATCATTGGTGATGATGGCACTTGTTGCAACAGGAACTTTGAACTAGAAGATGAAAATGTACAATGTTGAAAATACTTCAGCTATAAGATATGACTCAATACTACACTTTTAGGTGAAATGGGTGTAAACAACAGAAAAGCTTAAGGAAAGATAAACGGACTCAAGAGCAGGAAAGTTCTACTGTATCAAGCTATCCTCTAAGATGGTGATCTATTCCCCACACTTTTCCTAACCTATGAACTGAAAGTAAACTTTTCAAGAAATCACAAACGGCCAAAAAATGCTGGGGTTGACTGCAAGGTCCTGTAAAGGATATGCAAATAATTTTTTTTTTAAATATAGTGTAGATGAAGATGGGGAGGACACAAGCACTGAGAGGAATCAGCACTGGCAGAATGGAGACACAAAAATGCCAATACAAGCAGAAAAGTTCCTCACTCTGCCAGGCCTCCCTTCAAAACAGTAATGTGATGATTGGAAAAAAAGCAGTTTTACCCATGGGGTTAAACATCTCTGCAGACAAACCACTGACCTATAGCAGTTGACAGTTACCTGAAAACTATTCCAGAACAAACTACTTGGAGAGAGACATGCAGACTACTATAGTCTGTCCAGAAATGAATGCCGTCATTCACGATCAATTATTTTGAAAACTGTTGCATCGTTATGAAATTTTCCTGCCATCTTATACTTAACCCCACCCAGGGAATATGTCTTTGATAGGTCCAAAAGCAACTTAAATCATCAAAAGCGGCGACATTTCTTTAATGTTTTGGCGAAAATGTAGTGAATTCATGCTAACAAACTAGTCTTACGGTAAAGCACATCATTTCGGGTAACGGCACAAGTACAAGACGTAGCTAGATTTGTATGGGAGTGGGTGTAATAAAAAAAAAAAGTAGCTTAAAAGTCGACAGGGTCGACTGAATTGCACCAGGTTTTTATCCCATATGGCTTAGTCTCTTTCCACAGCGCGGAAAGCGTCGCACAAAGCATGAACTCCGTAGCTCCAGCGACGACCCTCGGGAATCTCCGAAAAATGCACTCGTGAAATGAAGGACGTGCCCCGGAATCGAACATACAACCTTCGGAGCTCGAGTCAGATGGCTTGACCACTTCACCACGGAGACTCCCGAGAGGAGTGCAATGTGTAATATTAGTAAAGACAGAGAATTTACAAAGGCATGGGGTAAATAATGTGTAAATTGACAGGAAAGTAGAAGGAATATATTTCTTACCTTATTTTTCATTTTCTTGTTTCTTCAGCTGCTGGTTAATAATTATGTACACAAGTATTCATGTTACTAGGATGCATTTAGCTTTTTATATTGAGTTCGTGAAAGCTTCCAAATAGCTGTGCGTTGATGTGCGTATGGAGTGACCAGAAATGATACCGCAATTTAGTCATCGTGTGTCCATTTTTCAGGATCTGTTCAGCTGTCTGTGTAGTTTGTTCACACGTACACATGGGTGACAGACCCGCTTTGAGTCTTCGTGAAAGATTGTCTACTCAGCTGTTTACCGTTCAGAGACGGAACATGATTACCTGTTTTGCACTATGAATATAGTTGTCACTATCTGTGTAGTGGGCTTTCTTCTTAACGACCAAGATGTTGGTCCTCTTTTCATTGAAGTTTATAGATTGATTCGTATGAACATGTGTTGTCCCCTAATGTCTGTTAATATTCAATGCGTTTAGTGTTTTTTTTTTTTTTCAATACCAGTTGTTTGTCACCAGTGAGGGCTTGCGAAATTGAAAATTCATAACTGTGGAATACAAACTGTTGCCATTGACATTGTGCTGATGCTGTAATGTTTAGGGCCTGCAATTCGTCTGAATAGTTGGAGCAAAATATTCCAGTAAGTGTACATGTGGATTAAGGTCTGCGATCTGCTCAGACCTTAATCTGTGTCGGACGATTCCAGTAGGTTGATGACTGCTCTCGGTTGCATAACATTCAATCCATCCTTTCTCCAATAGTCCTCTTCCTCTTTCAACACATGGTCCTCACATTTTTTTCCAGTAACTTTTATCAATATTTAATAGCGCGGACTGGGATAGTATCTTAACGTCAGACAATTTGAATGTAATATTGGCAGCTGCCACCTGTCCTTTAAAGCCCACCCCAATTCTATAGGGTTTCAATGAGAATGATACGGCGGAAGTCTCAAGCACCTATGGCCATGCTCTTCTATCAACTTGTCGATTTGATATTTCTTGCTTTTTTGCGCCTGTTTTACAAGGGACAACAACTGTACCTTGAAATATGGTTTTGGAAATGGTATATTTTCCCTTCGGAGCCATATCTTTATTGCTTCCTTTGTGCTCGATGCCGTAGGTATTTTGTCTTCTTTGGCAACAACATTGTGTTATGATGCATTGTCCATGATTAGACGATGGTCTTTCAAGGGATGGAAGTACTGTATTCTCGAGCCAATCTCTAAATACATAACCCTTCATCTCATTATGATAATCCCTATTGTCTGTATGCTTTGATACGAACACGAGTCCAGCATTCTGTAGTAAGCCATTATGAGTACTACCAGCATAGGCTATGAGCAAACGCTGTCCTTTACTCCTGGGCACATAACGCTTTATCTTTCCATCAACTGATTGCCATTCCTTTTCACTTGTGTGGTGCACATTGATCCAAGTTTCATCCAAATACACTATGTCATAATTTTCTTTGCGCATTTCCCTTATTTCACGTAGGTGTCTGCTTCTCATGGCTCCTAAATGCGGTTGCTCGCAAAAGATATTTCTACCTCCCTTGTACTTTCTAAAAGTGAAGCCTAATGTCCTTATAGTTTTCCACAAAGTTGTTTTGGATAGCTCTATGTTGTTGTTCTTTCTCAACCAAATCCTAAGTTTTCTTACAGTCACTGTTTCTTTGGCATCTAACATTTTTATAATAACTCGCCTTATGATATCCTTGTCAAAGCTGTCTACAATTGCCTTTCTACCTTCCCATGCTACACATGCCTATAGCATGTTGGTTTCATTCCAGATTCTTGCACCCATCGACGAAATGACCGTTTACTCAAACCCAATGCATGCACTGTTCTTTTTTCGGGATTTGTAACAGTATGAAACAGTTTCCTACGATCAGCTTCTTGACAAAAATATGTGTACAACTTCATAGTGATGCTTTGAAGTGTACAAAATTTCACATTCAATGCCATTGAACAATATTCACACATTCAAATATTAGCTATTAATATTATATTAATAGTAATATTTATTTATATATTTATTTATATAATCACGTTTCATGAAAGAACCCACATTGAAGACACCTCTGAACAATCCCATTTAACTGGGCACAGTTTGTGCTAAAACGGAAACCACAAGACAATTTTTTAAAAAGCGCGGATGTGTCTTGGTGAAGGTGTAATACTTTTAAAATTATGGACCTAATCTCTGACCCATAAATTATATACCGCATATACACAAACATTGAAATCTGCTGTACAATCTCCAAAACAAAAATTTTTTTGTTGGGTGGACATAATGATAAGGTTCTTTGCTAAATCTCATAATTTTCCCTCAGTTGGTTACTGAGATATGGAATTTTATATTGGGGCAGAAACAAGTAAACAGACTATAGTACATATCCAAAGTGAAAGGAATATCTGACAAGAAAGAACAAAACAGTATGCAACGCATAACAGCATCTCTCAGTCTTCTTGATCATGAACACCCACAGACAGGTCAGCACAAAGAATACCCCAAAAATATCCAGGATATGGCCAGAGTACCAATATGACAGTACTGTCACAACCATGATGCAGAAATCCAGGCAATAAAGATAGCAGCAGAGAAATGACTAAACACCAGTCATGGTTCACAGCCAGTGGATTACTGACATTCACAAAATCAGTACTTCAGGCACTCCGGTCCAGAAATGTGCCAGTACTACAGTCAGAAACAGACACCCAGGGCAAGTGCAAGCAATAACTTGTGAGTGGATACCATCTCACGGAGTGACAGGAAACTAGAGAGCTGATCAACTAGTTATTGAATGTGCAACAGATGAACAACTGTATGTACCTGTCACATACCACAAACAGAAACAAGGTCAAGGCAGTACCACAGCAGCTACTACCACTGGGTGTAAAGTGTTAGGCCTTCACATATTCTAGGTGCCAGTTCCCTTACTCATTGCCTTTCCTTCACAGAGAATTGTCTAGTACCAAAAGAATCATCAAATCGCTTAGAAAGCCACCAATACCAGTACAAGACTATTACCATATTATGGACAGACCAGAACAAATCATTCTGTAACTCAGTACAGCACACAATCAACTCAGTTGCCACATGTACACACAATTTTAAATTGTAAAATCAGCCATGTGCACTGGTGCCCCATTCCAAGGCTGCCTGGATACGGCACATCAAGGTAAACCTTCTGGACTACAAAAATAAGTTTCTCAAAACTTTATGGACCACTGAATGAAGTAAAAAGACAGTGAAGATTGCACAAGAGGCAACATTGCAGATACAGACAATTTATTTGAAGCTAATGAAAGAACAAATATGCGACTATTTATCCCAAGTGAACAGTTACACCACCTTCTTCTTCAGTGATGGTTACTGTAGCAATATGTTTAACTGGCTTAACTCCATAAGTCTCAGACTATGACTTATAGGTCAGTTTCTAATGCTCATCAGCCACAGTCTATGGTTAACTATGTTAACATATTCCTCTTGTTCATAGTCCATGTCTTATGTTGCCAATCATTTCAATACAGGTGTTCCTTCATGATGTGATGTCAAGCTGTCTAGTACTTTCTTCCTAGGTTACACGTTTCTCTCTCTCCCTTCCCTGATATATTCCAGTACATGCTGCCATGGCGCAATCGGTGTTGTCTAGAGGTGAATGTTGCTTGGTTGTTCACGCCGTGGTTTATTTCCTGTGTTTGGCTCATTCAACTTTGTAGGATGCAGATCATTGTATTTAGGCATGCGTCCTAAAGTCGCTGACTATATCAGGACTGAACCTTAGAATCACTGAGTGCCTTAGCAGGTTACTTATTAATATTCAACATTCACTTTCTCCACTGTCATACTAAGGATCACAGACTAAGACTTCAACTCTATTAACGCAACAAAAATGATGTACGATTTCATGTTTTATATTATCGCATTAGCACTGGATTTGGGTGTGAAGTGCTTACACAATCACAGCATCAAGTTATCAATCATCACCACAGATATATTAACAGTTAAAATGTGTAACTAAAACCTATGCACATCATGGCTTGTGACTAAAGCCATCATCACGAGTCTGACCAGGCCCGGCCTTGACCACAGTCACACGCCGACTTATAGTAAAAAAGACGCTTTGCTTGCTGCTCAGCAAATCCCGGCCACTTTTCACTCCGTGTGAAAAGACCTCATAAGCGAGTCACTTTTCACGGTTTAGTGTATAACTAGACTTCCACTCCAAATCATGCCATGACCTATGATACTGTTAAATTGGGTCATGGCATATGCCTTCTCATGATGTGTCCATGGGGGAAAAGTAGGCTGTATATAACTTGTGGGGGATTAACAATCTCAGTATAACCTGTGAGGGATTAACATTCTCAATACAACTTGTGAGGGATTAGCGGTCTCAATACAACTTGTGAGGGATTAGCGGTCTCAATACAACTTGTGAGGGATTATTTGTTTCAATATAACTTGTGGGGGATTAACAATCTCAGTATAACCTGTGAGGGATTAACATTTTCAATACAACTTGTGAGGGATTAGCGGTTTCAATACAACTTGTGAGGGATTAGCGGTCTCAATACAACTTGTGAGGGATTATTTGTTTCAATATAACTTGTGGGGGATTAACAATCTCAGTATAACCTGTGAGGGATTAACATTTTCAATTCAACTTTTGAGGGATTAGCGGTCTCAATACAACTTGTGAGGGATTAGCGGTCTCAATACAACTTGTGAGGGATTATTTGTTTCAATATAACTTGTGGGGGATTAACAATCTCAGTATAACCTGTGAGGGATTAACATTCTCAATACAACTTGTGAGGGATTAGCGGTCTCAATACAACTTGTGAGGAATTAGCGGTCTCAATACAACTTGTGAGGGATTATTTGTTACAATATAACTTATGAGGAATTTATAGTCCCAGTATAATTTGTGAGGGATTAACAGTCTCAATATGACTTGTTGGAGCCTTGATGGCATTGTGGGTAGTGTGCTTGCCTGCCAAGACAATGCTCTGGATTAAATTCTCAGTAGAGGCAGGATAATTTTTTTTTCTGGCCTGTATGGCTATGCAGTTAACCCAGCCTCATAAACATGGGTACTAGACAATTTTCAGAAGGTTATATAAATTGTCTGGGGAGGAACTGCAACCCCACCTCACATGTTATGACCTTGAATATGTGAAGGCCTGTCACTTCACACCCAAATAGCATTGTGACTACTTTTACTTGTAATAACTTGTGGGGGATTAATAAGTCTCAATATAACTTGTGAGGGATTAATAGTCTCAATATAACGTGTAGGGATTAATAGTCTCAATATAACTTGTAGGGATTAACAGTCTCAATGATAAGAGCAATGATTCCCACTGGACACACACTGACTTTTACCTTCTAATATCTAGGTCAAGGAAACCTACCCAGCGTAGTCTGAGAGGCTAGCATGTGCAGCTGGAAGATTTAAAACCAGTTAAAAGATCTTGGTGATATTTTTTAAAAATTCATTTAAGATAGTCTTTTTATCTCATTAATTGTTCTGAAAAGTGTATCGTTGACTGCATGGTATCTAATTACAGTGACGCTGCAACTGGTTCGGTTGATACACCTGACTTCAAAACAGCATTCTTTTTTCAACCAATATATTATAGATATTATGTTGTGGGTATTTTTCACATTTCGGAAAATTTTGCCCAATGCCCAGTAGTCCATTTTTACGATTTCCAATTGCTGAGTGATTGTTTACATTGTAATTTACACAGAGGCCCTCTTATCTTTTTCCACTACCTAGAGATCAGGGAGGTGTATGACTTCAACTGATTTCTCTGAAAATATTGTACTCGGAGGACAGTTCTCAGCTGTGTTCAAAGCCAGCACATTTTGAGAGTATTTATTCTCTAAGAAACAAGTATCAATTCATTTTCTGTACACATATCTGACCATTACTATTCGGAATGATATCAAAATTCTGTCACTGCAATCAAATTGGAATACATGGAATAGCTGGAACAAATAATCATTCATTTTTAAATTCATCCTCAGTCTTTTTAAACTGACAAAAGAACAGAGACAAAGATTACTTGACACTTAATTATTCTCTTTATTGAGTCGATAAGATTTTTCTTTTAAAAAGTTCAATCTAGGTGAAGCAAAAAGTACATCTACAAATATAAGCAATAAAAATGCTTCTGACATAAATTGTTACTTGACATACAATAGCAGCAATCACAATAATGAAAATAACAATAATCACAGATTAAACATTAAATTCCTGCAATTACCTCCTCTGCTGCAAATTTTAAGACTGCAGTAAATGGTGCAGCATCAGGCACTGACAAACTGAAATGGAATACAAAACAGAAAAGGGCATAAAGTAAAAGAAATAGTCACTAAGTCTGGAATATGTCTTAAATATGTTCCTGACATAATCATATTAAAAAACATACTGAATAAAGGAATTAGATAAACATCATAGTAAAAACACAAAGTAAAGGATTCCTTTACATGCTTTTAACTATGCTGGATATAAAGTTTTAAGAATGCCAAAAAGAAAATTAAGTGTATAGTTAAAAAAAAAAAAAATAGTAAAAAAAAATAAAATTAAGCATATAGTAAACAAAAAAAATGGAAGAAAATTAAGAATATAGATGTTTTTTAAAAAACTTATATATAGTTTTAAAAAAATGAAAAGCATATAGTAGGAAATAATGGAAAGAAAATTAAGAATATAATAAAAACAAAAGAAAATTAAAGAAACCTTTTTGTTTACAAGCCCTGGGGCGTATCTGGCATATGCAGCTAGCCCTATATTTGAATAGACCAACTGGTACCTGACTGGGTCAATATCAAACTGATCGCATTCACTTTCCAAGCCATTTCCCATTTAAGGCTAGGTCAACCTGGCAGAACAATTATATTTTTAAAATCCACTTCGATGCAAATCTGAATGCGAATCAGCCTACTCTTTTTTTTTAAAATTTCCAACCGTTTAGGCATTGTTTTAATGTGCTATTGTGCACATAGGTCCTCCTGGTTTTTCATCCTTAGAGGAAAGTTAGATATCCAATCCACTAGAGCTCTCCCGGGAAGGTAACCCAGCCCACAAATGCCTGAAGAAGTCGGATGTGTCGGCCGAAAGGTTCAAATATCACAGCTCTGCTGTAAACAGGCACAACGCAATTACGTCTAAAACAACATTCCAAACGAACGCAGAAGAAGAAGCAGACAATCTACTAGAGAGGGATCATGCTCAGGTTACTAATTTTTCAAATAAACCTCGCTGGGATTCCTATCAAATCTCAGAATCAACCGCCATCAAACATCGTACTTCTAAGCCACTCTGCCGATATAATTATTAAAACATTATATCTCCGTTTCCCGGGAAGGTTAACCTGGTCAACAAATGCCTGCAGAAGTTGGATGTGTCGGCCTAACGGCGCAAGAACGCAGCTCTGCTGTAAACAGGCACAACGCAATCATGTCCTAAAAAACTCTCCGGATGAACGCAGAAGAAGATATCTCTGTTTGTGCAGAATGCAGACATATGCACACACACATATATAAGGTAAAGGACCCTTTTCCATGTCTGAAGCCATATTGGATATATGGTGCTAACTTCATAATTTATACACCAGTCTGCATTAATGGGTGATGTGGTCAATATCAATATACTGATAAGTAATATATTTACACTCTATTTCAGTTGATGTACTCACACTTTATATGGCAGTTTTGAATCGGAAGTCAGTGTTATTTTGAAAGTAACTTTAGACCTAGAAAAATAGAACAAGTGAATATTACTTCAGATTCATTCAATAATCAGTTTAAATTGTGTTATTCATAAATTAAGATTTATACTCCCTTAAATATGACTCGTTTAAAAAGCTGAAAATATTAACTGTTGTAGGATAATACAAATATAAAAACCCTGTAGACATAACTAAAGCAGTCCATAAACAACTAATCACAAGTGCCTAAATGAAAAGGCAAGACAATAAATAAGCAATTTGCTGGTTCATTCTGAATCCCCTGGAAGACTGTTTTACACTGACATTCAGGTTGTATAAACCCTGAAAATGTTGGTTTAACATTGACATTCAGGTTGTATAAACCCTGAAAATGTTGGTTTAACATTGACATTCAGGTTGTCTGAGTCCTGAAAATGTTGGTTTAACATTGACATTCAGGTTGTCTGAGTCCTGAAAATGTTGGTTTAACATTGACATTCAGGTTGTCTGAGCTCTGAAAATGTTAGTTTTACATTGACATTCAGGTTATCTGAGCACTGAAAATGTGGCCAGGCTGGAAATCCAACAGAAGCAGATAATGCATTATAAAATTATGTTTGTGTAAAAGTGGGTTATTCACTCATTCAGTGCCAAACGACAGGTAGTTTGCACCAAACACAGTACACAATCAAACAAACAAGTATTATCATGTAAATTTCAATTTCCTGAACACTGAAATTGTGGAAGATACCACGAAACAACAATGACAGAAACAGAGAAAAGAGAATTATAACAGTGGAAATGAGATTCCTGAGAAGAATACTCAATTTATCAAGAAGAGAGAAAATCAGAAATGAAGAAATCAGGACTAAGGCAGTTGTTATAGCAGTGCTAGATTTCAATAGGATACAGCAAGTTGAATGGTTCAGCCAAATAACTAGGCTTCCAACTAACAGTATACCACAACAAGCAATGATGGACAGACCAAATGGAACCAGAAGAAGAGGTTGACCATGTAAACGATGGACAGAGGAAATAACAGTCCATGGGAATCTCGATATATGAAGCCCATACATGGACACTCTCCCGCTGTTTATGCTTCACCTCGACACCGCAAGGTACATGAGGAACAAGATGAGATCTTCTTCTATGCGCTCATCCGGAGTGTTTTTTCAGATGTGATTGCGGTGTGTCTCGTTATGCACCCTTGGGTCGAAACCCTTAGGTCAACACAACCGACTTTTAGCGTGCATTTTTGACCAGGTTAACATTCCTGGGAGACTCACTTTTGTGGTACCGTCCACCTCCCAGTTGGTCAAGTTGGAACAGTCGAAGACTTCGCAGTCATCCCTCAAAGTCCATAGCATTTTCCGCCATCCTGGGTGGCTTCCATAATTGCAGAGCCGACACATAGCACTCTGGTGCTGGGCTCACCGAGGGAATTGTCACGTCCTGCTCATGGCTGCTTTAAATTCCTCACTTCAATATATTGGGCATTTCGTTCGCCCCGGGCCGTTCCCGCACAAACCTGACAGTCTGCAGATGGTATCCACTCAGCGAGTTTTCGACTCGGACATGTGCTTGTCGTTGTGCCCATCAGAGTTGTTCCAGGCATGACGGACATTCGGAAAACTACCTAGTCAGAGCTGTTCCGAACAAGAGCAGCATTCAGAAACTAGGTAGTCAGAGCTGTTCCTAGCACAAGAGACATTTGGACGAGACATTTCACTCGGACGTAAATGCGTTATGCCAATTTTTATTTTGCCACCCGTAGGATGGCACTTCCGGCTTCGGTGGGCATTTTTAACGAGGTTAGCATTCCTCGGGTTTCGAGGCACGTTAGACTTATTGTTGTGATGTCGCCCACATCTCAACTGGTCAAGATAGAACGGTCAACAACATCATGGTCAACCCTCAAAGGAAGGCAGGGGCAGACCACGGGCATTCCCTCACTATCCAAGGAGGCTTCCATAATTGCAGAGCTGGCACATATTGCTCTGAGACTGGGCTCACCCGAGGAGTTGCCACATCCTGCTCATAGTTGCTGTAGTTCCTCACTTCCATGTGTTGGGCATCTCGCTTGCCACTGGTCGCTCAAGCACACACCAGGAACGGTCAGACTGCGGGTGACATCCGCTCGGTAAGCTTTTGCGTTTGACTTTGGACCACGCAATGGATTCGCTAGCCGCGCGTTCCATTTCGTGTTAATGAGATGTTTTTCCCACTTTTGTCTGAACTCTCTATGAGTTAGATACAGTTTTTGTAACCATTTCATTCGACTGGGGCACTTTTTCTACCTTTTAGTACTCGCTCCCGTGGGAAGGTTAACCCGGTCAACAAATGCCCGCAGAAGTCGGATGTGTCTGCCTAACGGTGCAAGAACGCAACTCTGTTGTAAACAGGCACAACGCAATCACGTCCGGAAAAAAAAAAAAAACTCCGGATGAACGCAGAAGAAGAAGTACTCGCTCACGAGGTAGGCTACATGTGCAGCCGGCTCAGCACCTTACCTCCGTGCAGCAGTGAACGAGAAACGACCAGGCCCTCTCATCCAGGGATCCCTCATATCTCCCAGCTGAGAGCCTTCGGACAAGTATCAGAACTGGGCATGTAGCGTACTCAGTATCTCACCTCTATTTTTCTGTAGGTGGGTATCAGCCCGGCTCTCACATCCGAGAGTTTATGGCTTAGAGGCGTTCAGCCTCAACCCTCAACAGAGAGCCTTAGAGTATGTATCCGGACCAAGAACTTCTGCCTTTGTGCGCCTGATTTAAACTTTTGACTGCTATCCTCAGTCCACCTGCAGAGCAGCAGGTTGTGTCTCTCTTAGTCTGGCATCTATCCCATAAGCTGTCTGATATGTAGTTTTCATCCATCGAAAAGCACATGGGGTCAATGGGACACGCAAGCTCCCCCACCACGGCAAGGTGGAGACACATTGGGGGAGAAACAAGATGAGATGAGACCATGAAACAAAACAAATAACATAAAGACCATAATATGGTGATATATCGTCCTGTCCCAATGAGCAGTCACATCTGGTGATATATTACCCATCGACACTGAATCAGTTAAGGATTTTGTTTACCCCATAATGTTCATGTATTGTTTTTACTGCGTCGTGGCTCATTGGACCTGTGATAGGCTGGCAGGGAATGCAACTCTTGGTAGTCGATTACCTGTGGACAAGGGAGAGGTGGTCGTGTGCCTGTGGGACCAGGTGGAGAACAGATTGAGAACCTGTACGTGGAAAGGATGAGATTGTGGGGGATTGGCAGGGGTTCTGGCAGAATCGCAAAACCGAGAGGGAAGACCAGAACTTTCAATCAGATAGTGGTGGGAACGATTAGTAGTGTGACTCATCGCTGGCTGTTGAATGAGGGGACGGAGCACACATGGGAATGTCCTGAGTGCAGTGACGTTGGTTCTTAGCTCAACTCAACTCAACAACTGGACCTGTGAACATTCAAAATTGTGTAGATATGTTTTTGGCAGTCCATCCATCCATCATGTGCCATGCCGGTAAGCATGGGCGGTGATGATTCACCATTTCACTCGAACACCAGAGTCGTGGATCAGCTCAGTGTTCCTGTCTCGACCATGCCATGTGGCCAAGCCATCCAGGTATTTATTTCTTTGTCTTCCCCTTGATCTCTTTCCCTCGATCTTGCCAGTTGTCACCAAATTCTTTAATTTATTTCTTCTCATAACATGTCCAAAAAATCTTGACTGCCTATGTCTAATTTCTCTAATTAGTGTACGATTTTCATTTGTTTTTTAGAGGACTTGGTCATTGGTTATTCTGTCTGTCCATTGTATTCTTTGCATTCTCCTCAGAAAATTCTCCTCCTTGTGGCTGTAGATAACACTAATTACAATGGACACTTTTTAAAATAATATTTTTAATGTGTAATGTAACTGTCTTTGCTAAACAGCTGATGATTGAAAGCATACAGATAAAGTAGAAAGTGTGGTCAGCATGGTTGAATGGAAAAGAGCACTCGCTCTTAAACTTCCAGTGTGCTAATACCAAAGTAGCGGGTTCAACTCCTTAGTCGGACTAAATTGTTGACTTCTCATCCTTGACTTGGGGATGTAAATTACAAGTACCTCAGATGTCAGTGGGTTCACCTGATGGTGAGAGGCACTGGTAGTAAGGAAAGCTAAAGCATATGCACAAATCAGTCCAGTGCATTAAAAGTGTGTATGGAATTTGTTTCAAAATGAAATGAGTTCAAAATGAGTGAACACAAAATTTTTTTTTTAAATATGTAATAAAATGGCGAAAAATGTGAAGCAAAGTAAAATAGATTTTAGAATGGCCATTCCAATAGTCAACAGCTTTCCAGCGTCTCCTAACACCAGATGACTAATTTAAATTATCTGTGTTAATATGTCAAATTTAATTGGACAGAAAATATCATAAATACTAGGCAAAGAGCTAGATAGACAGTCTAATGATGCTTTGTCCGAAATTCAATGTTGAGTGCCTGGGTTACATTTTGGATTACATTTTCCAAGATGTTCCCCAACTATCTATACGTAGGGAATTTGATCGTGCCACGACCTGAAATTAAACCGGAAGTGATATACCACGCCACCCCGCAATGATCCATTGTGACCCCAAAAATGGCTACGTAAAGACCATTCATGCTTTCGACGTCATTCATTCACTCAAATGTCATGTGACAATAACAGACGCCATCTTAGGTTGTGCAGAGAAGGTTAGTCTAATATTCCGTGTACAGCAATTGGTTGAAATTATCGTGAACTTTTAAATAAATTGAATTATTTGGCAAAAAGTAAGTAATTTTATTTTCTAGAGGTTGTTTACTTAATCTTAACATATTTTTAGATGGAGAATCGAATACTGTACCCATTTTTAAATATATTTGGAGAGTTTCATTGCGGATATCACTTGATATGTCGTTTAAAAAAAAATATTTCTACAGGGTCTTTGTGAATGGAACTCCAAGATGGCGGCTGCCGGCCATGGTAACTTTTAATGCTCAAACATACAATTTGAACTACTAAAGTTAAAGAGAATACAAGTTTGCTTGCTTGTGTTCGCTGGCTACGAACTCCAGCGCAATGTCCTGTATGTCGGATTAAGACATCCTGTTATCCAATATCATTGTGATGTCATACCGGACCTGAGGTGTGCGTGAGTATCCGTTGTCCCATGTCTGGCTTATTGGTGTGCAGACTGGTGGTTCCTCGCCGCGCAGGCAGATACTCTCCGACTTCGGAAGAATCAGCGATCCTACTACGTTAACCAGGACCCCGAAGGGACCTGTTGCCCAGGACGCATGACTATGACGTGTTAGTAGGTCTTCGCCAGTATAGAACGCGGTCCTGATGCCTTGGAAACACCCCTGTGTCCCAGAATACAAGTTTAAAGATTATTAATAATTTATTTGTATACTTGTACTATTTTTTATCATTTAACATGACAGAACATATTATTGAAGTCGGTTTTCATATCCGTCTGTGACTCGTTTGAGACAATCTCGTATGGACCGGAAGTGGTGCTTGCTTGTGTTCGTTGGCTTGAGCTCCAACGCGAAGTCCTGTATGTCGGATGAAGGCAAACTGTTGTCCAACATCAGTGTGATGTCATACAGGACCTGAGGTTTGCGTGAGTATCCGTTGTCCCATGTCTAGCTTATTGACCGGAAGTGGTAAAAATGGACACTTACTAAACTTACTTTAATCAGGATACAACATAAAAATGTGAATATTTCCACTTAAAATTGACATTAGGCATCATTAAGGTACCATTAGGTTTTTCAAGGCCTATCTATCTGTGATGGTCTCATTAGTACTAAATACTCAATTTTAAAATCATGATCGTTCCTGCTATATATATTATACGGGTCATTTGTGTCCTTATTTTATTTTTAGGGAAAACCCTGGATTTGACTGGTCAATTTTTGTATTGGTTCTACATTTTTTATTTCTTCACTTTCATAAATGTCAAGATAATTGCGTACTATTTCAAAATATATACAGTTCCAGCAAGTTAAATATGATCAAACGACGATTACAAGCGTTTAAACATTGAAGTATACAAAATGTAGCAATATTTCTCACATGTTCGATGTCTGCTGTTTACCACAACCGACACGCAATCCCGGAAGTGGCTGCGATATTCAAATCTTACTTCCGCAAGAGTTCGTGCATATTTCTTCTCTTCTGATCTTTTCATCTTGGTGAAGTTACTCTGGTTTAGTTTAGTTTAGTCGGCGGATCAACATCACGGCACACGGGTGTAACCCATAAGTTGTCCGTTCTACTCCTAACTCAAGCCTGAGTCCGGAGAATCTCAGCTCAGTGCACAAACTCCGTAGCACCGGCGAGGATCTTGAAATACTTTGGGTATATTTTTTAACTCGAACTATTGCCCGGGCAGAGCCATTAGGCTACTCTTTTTCGTTTTCCAATTGTTAATGAAATGTTTACGTGCGCAACAATACACATGGGCGTCGGATCTTACTACCCAGAGACCACGGGAAATTTTGTTACTAGAAGTCCACGTGAAAAAATACCGGGGCTTGAACCCGGGACCTCCAGCACTCGAAGTGGACACCGTTTCTCGAGACCACTCAGCCCCCCCCCCCCCCCTCGCCCCCTTTCCCGGTTGTGGGCTGACGCATAAATAGCGTGAGAGTGCCCGTTTCTTCTGTTCAAATATCACTTATTTTCTGTCGCTTCGTGCTCTACTACTAGAGCAAAAATTTGTGAAGTTCCTTCGGAATTCGTCTTTCTTATTCATTATTTTTTTTTTTTTAACATTACATTAATGTTTATTTTTCAAATCTATTCTTCTCTTTATGAGCGAGCATTGGGTCCCTTCTTGCGTCTAAATCCAACAACATTATTGAGTCTGTTGTACTGCATGATCGCTTGGCACGACCAGTTCTCCTCTCTTCTTCTTTTCTTGCTTGCCCACCTTTGGCGTCTGTCCGCGGACTTTTTCGGCACGGGCCAAGCTACCGTGGACTTTACTTCAAAGCAATATCAGTTTAACACTGTCACTAGATTGACTCTTCCCTGAAAGCAGCCAGCCGCCATTCGTTTTCCAGGGGCTGACCTTTCAAGAACACAGTCATCTGCTCCATTGGCAGGTGTTCATTGCCTGACGCCAGAATCTTAACATCTCTAACAGTCTTCTGCTGGCATAAATTTACAGCATAAATTTGAAGCTTGAATTTGGTTGGTTGATTGGTTGGTTGGGTGGGTGGGTGGTCGACAGATCATCCTAATTGCAAATCGAAAAATGCAGTCCATAAGTGCTCGGATCCCCCCCCCTCCCCACCCTCAATAAATCCCACAACGTGTAGCGGTTCACGACACCATTTCTGTGTGTTGGTTTATTAATCTTCTTTAGCTTCCTGCATAGTGTTCTTGTCTGGCCACACCTCTTTTAATTTGCTGTTCTCGCAGTCTGGCCATGGTTGTAGATTCGCAGTCATCACTTAGTTCTCGCAAAAGTCTTACTTCTCGTAGTGCATTCAGAATGCCAGCCTGGTCCATGGCGCATCCGCCCTCCACAGTAGCCTTACCCGCGAGCTTGTCAGCCCGCTCATTTCCTTGTACTAACTCATGCCCTCGCACGAAGATGAAACTAATCTTTGCCAGCCGAGACCGCTCCAGAGACAGCAACCATTCTCTTCGGATCCACCCCGTCTCTATCCTCTTGGGCATGCTCATTGAGTCGCTAAGGACGCATGCCCTAGTGAATGTCTGTCTCGAGCCATGTTATTGCTTTACTTACTGCCATGACTTCCATGGTCAGGCTACTTGTGGTCTCAACAAAAGCACCAGAGTTCTCCTTCACAATTCTCCCTCCGGTCCGCGCGGTAAAGGCCCATGAGCTTCTCACATGTCGGACGACCGACCCATCTGTGTAAATGACAGCATCACTGTCTAATGAATTCTCGAAAATCAACGCTTTTACTTCCGCCTCCACAGCAGCCGAATTTTCTTGTCTGCATTTTCTGTCTAGTTGGGTGCAAACTGAAAAGGACGTACAGAAATCTGTTGGCACTCCTCGTCAGGTTCTAAGTCCTCCAGTGAACACACCTGTGGAAGAATGTCTTCCGCTTGACCCATCCAAGACCTTTCTCTTTTTAACCTGCTGCCCTTCACCTTCCTAATTTCACTATGCCGTGGATGTCTGTGTTTGCGTTGACTCTGGCACGCGCTCTGCAAATTTGTAGTCTGTCTTCAACGGTTGGAAAATCAAGAAGGTAGCGCATAGCCCTGCATGTTGTATCTCTTGTATATCCAAGAATAATGCGCATAGCTTCGTTTTTCATCCTTTCTATGTGCTTACGGCTGAGAGTTAGGATCGCCATCGGATACTCAAAAACAGACATGACCAGCCCCTCGTAGAGGAGGCATAGATGGCGCTGCTCACAGTTTGCTGCCGCCATCGCCCGCATCGCAACCAAACCCCCCTTGGCCTTTGTTGTCACCTGGTCTTTGTGCTCATTATAAGCAAGGTTTCGATCAAAACGTATCCCCAGGTAATTCATTGCCTGCGTTCTTTCCACAGTCTGAACACAGATTAACAGTTGGTGTTGATGTGTTGACAATATGATTATTCAAAGAGAACCATGTCACTGTTGCCTATGTTGGGTTGACCATTGCCGCAGCTTCAGCACACCAAGTACTTATGCGTTTGAGTTTGGTTTGCAGTTCCACAGCAACCTGATATCTATCCTTACCCTGACGACACACTAAAACATCGTCGGCTATGACAATGTCCTCCCCGGTCCAGTGATCTGCTCGCTGGTGACTCTCACTGTGTAGGCGTTGAACAGAACCGGAGATAATGGTTATCCCTGTGGTAGGCCAGGATATATTGTTGTTGGTTCCGACGTCCAACTGCCCATCTAAAAACTACTTTCCATCGGAAGAGGGCTGCAGCGATCCAACTAAGGAGGAACGGGCTTATCTTGAGTTCAAGAAGCTGAAGCATTAGAAAATCCAATAGTACTCTTTTGTACGCGTCCTTCAGATCAATCCCTGCAGAAAGGTTTCAACGCCTTAGTGGAAACCTTTATAAACATGGGCAAAAACTGCTGCATTGGTCCAAGTTTCTCTTTTGGGACGGGACCAGGGTGGGTGGGAAAACACCTTGCTTCTCTAATTGGCTTGATATTTTTCTGGCAATTAGCTTCTCCAGCAGTTTGCCTATTGTATTCTGAGTGGTTATTACTCGATATCCCTGCATTTTTGTGTGGTCTTTGCCAGGCTTCGGCAAGAGAATCAGATAGCTGTGTATCCACTCCTCCTTGATGCTAGCACTCCCTATACTGTTGTTGTACATTTCTGCTAGTTTCTCTAGCTCGTTATCGGTACACCTATTGATGTCGTCATATTTATACCATCTGGCCCTGAAGCGCTGTTTTTTTTTTTATCGTCGAAGCACAGCAAATAAGTATGTGGTGACTGCGGCGTCCTGTAAAGAATACGCAACTAACATAAACTCAATCAGTCAATCATGTGCCAGGCCGGAAAGCGTGGGCGGTCATGACTCGCTATTTCACTCGATCACCAGAGTCGTGGATCAGCTCAGTGTTCCTGTCTCGTCCATGCGATGTGGCCAAGCCATCCAGGTATTTTCCTCTCGGTCTTCCTTTTGGACTGTTCCCTTCGATCTTGCCAGTTGTCACTAAGTTCTCCAGTCCATTTCTTCTCATAACATGTCCAAAAATTTTTGACTGTCTACGTCTAATTTCTCTAATAAATTTACGATTTTCATTTGTCTCCTGTAGTACTTGGTCATTGGTTTTTCTATCTGCCCATAGTATTCTTTGCATTTTCCTCAGAAACCGCATTTCTGCAGCCATCAGATGTTTTTCAGCTTGACTGCACATTGTCCAAGTTTCACATCCATACAAAAGAACAGGCTGTATGTATACCCTCAACACTCTTTTCTTCGTTTCAACTGACATCGTTTTATTGGTCAGAATGTTTTTCATCTTGCTAAAGACTACTTTCGCCATGGCGATTCTTGTTCTAATCTCTTCAAGGCATCTCCCATCAGACGTTATGACTGTTCCGAGATAATTGTACCGATTCACTTGTTGAAGAATATTCCCATTTACTTGTATATTACATTGTGGTACTTCGTTCTTCCTAGTGACGACCATAACCTGTGTTTTTTTACAATTTAATTCTAACCCCAGTTGCTCACTGTGTACAACAACCGCATCTACTAATTGTTGCAGATCCTGATCATTGTCAGCAGTCAATACTGTACCATCTGCATATCTAATGTTATTGATGTTTCGTCCTCCAATGCTGATTCCATTTACATCTTCTACATTTCTGAAAATATTTTCACTGTACAGGGAAAAAAGATCTGGAGACATTACACAACCCTGCCTAACACCTTTCTTAATAGGCTGATATTGTCCCACTTCATTATCAATCCGTATGGCAGCTTGTTGTTTCCAATATATGTTTTTTATAAGTCTAATGTCTTTCCCATCAATTTGTAGATCTGCAAGCATATATGTTGACATGTCTAACTCTATCAAAAGCCTTTGTGTAGTCAATAAAGCAAAGATGTATATCCTTGTTTACTTCTATAGTTCGTTCAATAACTGTTCGCAACATATACACAGCATTTACTGTACCCTTTCCTTCTACAAACCCGCATTGTTCTTCCCCTATTTCAGGTTGTAATTTCTTCCTCACTCTTTGCATGATAATTCGTAACAAAATCTTTGTGATGTGACTCATTATACTAATTGTTCTATGTTGATCACATTCCAAGGCTCCTGATTTCTTGGGGATTGCAATAAATACAGAGTTACATAATTCAGAAGGTGTATCTCTAGTATCATATAATGTGTTCGGCAGTCTGGTGACTTGATCTAGTCCATATTCTTCTAAAGCTTTAATCATTTCTGTTGTGATGTTAACTGCACGGGGGGGGGGGCCTTGCCAGCTTTCATATGCTTAAGAACATTTCGAACCTCCATCTTCAAAATTGGCGGTCCTTCATTATTAAATCTAATATCATACTGTTCCTCTCTGTTATCCTCATAAAGGTTTTTCACATAATCTACCCATACACGTATAATCTGATCTTTTTCTATTATGATTTTGCCATCTTTAGTTTTTAGACACCCTGTTGATGTACTTGTTCTTTTATTAGTAAGTTCCTGAATTCTTTTGTGCACTAATTTGGTATTTTGACTGTTGCGTTGTTTTTCAATTTCTAAGCACTTTTCCTCAAGCCATGCTTCTTTTGCCTCCTTACATAATATTCTGACTTGTCTGTGAATTTCTTCATATTTGGCAGAATTATTTTTGTTGAGTCTTCTTGTTTCCATTAGGTGTAAAATTTCTTCAGTCATCCATTTCTTACGACCCACCTTCTTTAATTTTGGAATCGTTATTTCTGCAGCCAAGGTGATTGAATTCTTCAACATTTCCCATAGATCATCCACATTTTGGAATAGGATCTCTAGATCAAACAATATATCAAATCTGTTTTGTACTTCTATGTTGAATTTGTTTTGTATTTCTTTGTCATTACTCAATGTACACAAATCATATTTAGTGTTTCCTGTTATATACTTGACTTTCTTCAACTTTATCCTCAATGTTCCTGTAAGTAATCTGTGGTCACTATAACAATCAGCACTGGGAATTGTTTTTACTATTGTTAACGCGTTTCTAAATCTTCTGCTAATCAGAATGTAGTCAATCTGGTTTCTAATCCTATTATCAGGATTCCTCCATGTCCATAATCTTCTAGGGTGTTGCTTAAACCAGGCGTTTCCTACAATCATTTCCTGTTCTTTTGCCCAATCTACACGTCCTTATCCTCTTTCATTCCTCTCTCCTAAACCATAGTTTCCTACTTTGTATCTATCACCTTGATTTCCTACTTTTACATTGAAGTCCCCCAATATGATGTTTATTTCTGAATTTTTACATTTCTTTAAGGCAGACTCTATGTCATTATAAAATTCCTCTACACTATCTTCACTGGATTCTCCTGTTGGGGCATATACTTGAATAAAATTTATGCTAAAAGGTCTGGCACTTAATTTAACTAGTAGAACTCTGTCCGACACGGCCTAATATCCTTCAACAGATTTTGATGTTTTCCGGTCCAAAATAATTGCCACTCCCCTTTGTCGATCTTCACCTCCAGAATAAATAATCTCAAAATCTTCATCTGTCTTGATGCCTGCTCCTGTCCATCTCGTTTCGCACATCCCTAAAATATTAATTTTTTCTCTTTTCAGTTCTTGTTTTATATTCTCTAATTTGTCGTCGTCGTTTAATGTCCTAACATTCCATGTTGCTAATTTTAATGTCTATGTCCTTGTATGATCAGTCTTTAGGCGAATCATTAACTTTAACTACTGGCGCTGTTTTCCCAATTCAGAATCAGTTCTACATTCCAGATGCCAATCCTGTAGATGCTCCTAGGTGAAGAGAGGTGTCATTTGAAGATGAGACTTCCTACGACCTTCCTCACACCCTGCCATACTTCGTTTAGAGATAAGCCTCTTTTATTTTTGGCTCGTTGAGTTATTTTCTCTCTTTACTGGCTTGTTCGTGATAGACTACATTTTACAGCTAAATTACTAGGGGATAAGGTAGCCAGTCTCAACCCTCCTTCGTCGCCACTTAGGACATGTATGGGAGGTTACAGTGTTACTGTTATTTCCTGCCATGATGGTCCACAGTAACACACTAACGAATCACGATCTTATGCTCAGTTGTAAAAAAAAAAAAAAGTATTGGTATAAGAGGTGTAAGATGTTACAACGAGGAGGAAAACAGTCTCAAACTATCTGATCCCCGGGAAGGTTAACCCGGTCAACAAATGCCCGCAGAAGTCGGGTGTGTCGGCCTAACGGCGCAAGAACGCAGCTCTGCTGTAAACAGGCACAACGCAGTCACGTTCGAAAAAAAGAAACTCCGGATGAACACAGAAGAAGAAACTATCTGATTGTACTCAGATTGATGAATGGATGTATAGTGTGGATTAAGAAGAAGAAGTTAGATGTTACTAAGAGGGGAAATAACTACCTGCTCATACGCTGATAAATGTATAACATAAATAAAAGAGAAGTAAGATACAATTAAGAGAAGGAAAAATACTACAAATGTGTGCATATACACTGACAGATGTATAATATGGACACATTTACAAGTAACATGCTTCTAAGAGGGTGAAACGAGTCTAAAAACCATCGGCTTATACGCTAATAGGTTTGAGTGGGACCTTGCCGTCTTCACAGACGATAATTTGTAAAATGGGGTTATCTCTCCATAACACAAAGCCTGGGCTGAATTTAGAGACCATGTGTTGCCCATGCAGCATGATCGCTCTCTCGGCCTGTCTAGTTTACTCCAGAGGAAAGGTACCACCAATACGTCTGGAACAAATAGGTTTATTATATGGATAAAAGAGAAGTAAGATTTTACTGAGATGTGGAAAACACTCTAAAACTATACGCTGAAATATGTATAATGTGGATAAAATTAGAAGCAAAATGCTACTAAGAGGGGAAAACACTAACACCATCTGCTTTTTTACTCTCATATGTGTTTAACAAGGATTCAAGAGAAGTGAGATGCTACTAAGAGGGGGGAAACATTCTAAAACTGTCTCCTTATACTTACTGTATACTGTAAGACGTACAATATTTAAAAAAA
Source organism: Cepaea nemoralis (assembly GCA_014155875.1). NCBI lineage: Eukaryota > Metazoa > Mollusca > Gastropoda > Stylommatophora > Helicidae > Cepaea > Cepaea nemoralis. The sequence goes on from JACEFZ010028098.1 coordinate 177,001, forward strand.
ATTAGTAACATGCTACTGGAGGGATGGGTAGGGAGGGGGATAGAAGAAACCATAAACTATCTGCTTATACGCTGATGATTTTCACGATGTTTGCTGTCTGTAGGATTATCTACCACCGCGAATTTTCATTGACACTGGGAGACGACAAGTTTACTGTTTCCCCTACATGACCAACGCTCTAAACACGCACACAAGTGACGTGGTTATAGCAAGTCATACTAAAGGGAGACCAACATGTCCGTACCTAGCATCTCGTGCCTGGTACCCATTTCATGTCCCAATAACGGACGGATAGCTCCATGATTTCGCAGTTCAGGATATTGTTAGGTAGACATGTCTGTCTATTTCATGGTGTTTATACAGTGTGCGCTACTGTTTATTGGACACTTTGCTTTGTGATGCTCAACGTTGACACCTTGTTTGATTATATCGGTTTATCTTACGCGACAAGTGATACTTCACATAGGCACGTCTTTTAAGTGACGATACCTACCAATTTTTTTATTGTAATGTTTTGCAATATTTAAGTTTATAGGCGCTTTATGTTGTGAAACTTATCTTCGTTTACGTGAGCCCATTTTGTGATATCTATATCAGTTCATCACATTATTTTATGAAAGGTAAATGTATATAGGTAATATGTTATTTCGTGATGCTTAACTTTATTTTTAACATCTAAGATTGTGAAGTTCAAGTTTTTTACACTCTGGATTGATGGTGATACTGCCTAGAGGTTAGCAACTTTTCTCCGTAATCTCGTATACTCTCGTAAGTAACGTGACGACGGTGAGAATCAGCAGTGGTTCGAATCGCGTCGGTAACTTACAAGGTATGTGAGCCAGCCGCTCAGAAAGCCATGACAAACTACTGAGCGTAATCTTGCCAAGAAATCAATAATCAGCTGAAAGATGCTGATGTTGATAGCATATCCTGTAAAGGATATGCAAACAATTTTATTTTACATCTTATTTCGGTAGGCTTTTTTTTTTTTAAAGAAAAGATACTAACTTCTTCTGTTATTGTTGTTGTTGTTGTTGTTGTTGTTGTTGTTGTTGTTATTATTATTATTATTATTATTATTATTAATTTATTTGTAAACGTAACAGGGCTATTTGACACAGTTTTCTTATATTTATCTTTCTTTAACGAGTACAAAGTGCCTCGATCTCTTACCTTATTTACATGGCATTCGATTTGTTTACTGGACAACTTAATCTGTGATAATGTTGGCATATATAACACACTATTTCCCCTTTTAATAATATTATTGTAATGTGTATAATACCGTATAGTAATATTATATGACACTTTAATTTATTTAAAACACGTACAGTTCTCTAATGTGAATAATTTTATGTTTTGTAACTGCGTTATTTTTATATTCAGTTTTGTCCAAACAGTTATTTATAATAAACACTGCTATATGATACTTACTTTACCGCATTAATTCAGAAGTGTATTAATGTGGCAAGCTTCTATCTTATTTTCGCCATTGTGAACCTAATGTTACCATTACCGCACCATCTAATCAAGTGAGTTCTTCTGGAGTGGACATTAGCAGAATATGGATAGAACCCACATGAGTTACGTGTGTGCCTGCATGTGTGTCTTTATCCAGCTGGTTGGAAGTAGTAAGGAGGAGTCCCTTCCAGGGCCGAACAGTGAAAGTCCTCGACAGTCTAGCGCTGATGTGATTATGCGGGAAGACGCAGAAGAAATGTTTTACAGCATTGATTTGGAGAAATATGACGGTGAGTACACCTGTGCCGTGGTTGTTCACTATAAGTCTGTTCAGAAATGAATGCCTTTATTCACGATCAAATTTTATGAAAACTGTCTGTTGCATCATTATGAAAGTTTTCCTGCCGTCTTATATTTATCCTCACCCAAGGAATATGTCTTTGATAGGTCCAAAGGCAACTTAAATAATCGAAAGCGGCGACATTTCTTTGATGTTTTTGCGAAAATGTAGTGAATTCATGCTAACAAACTAGTCTTACAGAAAAGCACGTCATTTCGGGTAACGACACAAGTACAAGGCGTAGCCAGATTCGTATGGGAGTGGGTGCAATAAAAAAAAAAGTCGACAGGGTCGACTGCATCGCACCGGGTTTTTATCCCATATGACTCAGTCTCTTTCCGCAGCGCGGAAAGCGTCGCACAAAGCACGAATTCCGCAGCTCCAGCGACGACCCTCGGGAGTCTCCGAAAAAAATGCACTCGTGAAATGAAGGAATCGAACATACAACCTTCGGAGCCCGAGTCAGACTTCTTGACTACTTCACCACGGAGACTCTCGAGAGGGGTGCAATGTGTAATATTAGTAAAGACAAAGAATTTACAGAGGCATGGGGTAAATAATGTGTAAATTGACAGGAAAGTAGAAGGAATATATTTCTTACCTTATTTTTCATTTCCTTCTTGTTTCTTCAGCTGCTGGTTACTAATGTGTACACAAGAAGTCATGTTACTACGATGCATTTAGCTTTTTATATTGAGTTCGTGAAAGCTTCCAAATAGCTGTACGTTAATGTGCGATTGGAGTGACCGGAAATGATACCGCAATTTAGTCATCATGTGCCAATTATTAAGGATCTGTTCAGCTGTCTGTGTAGTTTGTTCGCACGTACACATGGGTGACAGACCCGCTTTGAGTCTTCGTGAATGATTGTCTACTCTGCTGTTTACAGTTCAGAGACGGAACATGATTACCTGTTTTGCACTATGAAAATAGTTGTCAGTGTCTCTGTAGTGGGCTTTCTTCTTAATGAAGAAGATGTCTTTTCATTGAAGCCCACACAAGTTCTATAGGGTTTAAATGAGAATGGTACGGTGGAAGTCTCAAGTACCTATGGCCATGCTCTTCTATCAACTTGTCGATTTGATATTTCATGCTTTTTGCGCCTGTTTTACAAGAGACGAGAACTAGCTTGAAATATGTTTCTGGAAATTGTATATTTTCCCTTCGGGGCCATATTTTATTGCTTCCTTTGTGCTCGATGCCGTAGGTATTTTGTCTTCTTGGGCAACAACATTGTGATATGATGCATTGTCCATGATTAGACAAGACGGTCTATCAAGGGATGGAAGTACTGTATTCTCGAGCCAATCTCTAAATACATTACCATTCATCTCATTATGATAATCTCTATTGTCTGAATGCTTTGATACGAACACGAGTCCCCACTCTGCTGTGTGTCCACCGTGACGAGGTAGAGGGGCTTGCGCGTTCCAATGACCCCAAGAGCTATGCCGACGGTAGCACAGCTACTAGTAGGGTCACCCATGTCGGACAGGTCAAGGGAGAGGGACCAGACGAAGAGACACACAAACCTGCTGCCTTGTAGGTAGACTGGGACAATCAAAGGCTAGGGAAAGCACCCCGAATAAATTCTTGTCGAAATCGGATTACTGAGCCACAGGCTTGACAAAGCAGTGCAACGTAAAACCTGCTGCATTGTAGGTAGACTGGGAACAGTCAAAGACTAGGGAAAGCATCCCGAACAAATGCTTGTCGAAATCGGATGTACTGAGCCACAGGCTTGACAAAGCAGTACAACGTAACTTAATTCATGATGTCATAAATCAAAATTAATCATTATGGTGCTAATCCCGCGAAGTCCCATCAGGCGGTGATAATGCCGGGCCCCCTGCCTCGAGGGGGTCCACCCATGACTAATGGTGGTCACCTTCCCCTGTGCTGTGGAGTCATTGACCAAATACCCCGGACACTCAACATACTACAGTGGAATGCCGAAGGAGTTTACAAGAAGAAAGTCTCCCTAACACAGCGTCTTCATAAAGATAGAATAGATGTGGCATGCATTCAAGAGACACACCTCAACGCCAATCGCAAATTCTCAGTCAGAGGATATCAGGCCACACGTTTCGACCGCGAAGGACACAAAGGAGGAGTTCTAATACTTACACGAAATACAAAACCTTGCAGCGAAGTATCTGTGATCTTTGACAACCAAACGGAAATTATAGGTGTTGATATAATGATAAAGGACGTGAAAATAAGAATCTACAATCTGTATAGCCCAGCAGATAAGGACCTTACACTCTCAAACATGAAAATAACTGACACAAACTGCATTATTGTCGGAGACTTTAATAGCCGTTCAGAAAGATGGGGATACCCAGATACTGACAAAAGGGGAGATGAATTGGAGGACTAGGAAATAGACTCAAATCTCCATCTACTCAACAAAGCGGATGACACACCGAGCTTCTACTCCAGAAGATGGCTTACCACTTCTACTCCAGACTTAGCTTTCTGCACAGGAGACATCCTCCACAAAATCGATCGCCATGTGCTGGACCAATTAGCAGGTAGTGACCAAGCTTGTAATGAATATGGAGTATGTTCCACAGGAGCAAAAGCCCTTGCCCCGCTGGAATTACAAACGAGCAGATTGGGACAGATTTGCCATACTAACAGACAAATATTGTGAAAACATAAATACACGATATGGCAACATAAAGCAAATGGTGGAAAGTCTAAACAGAGCGATAATACAGGCAGCCACTGAGTCCATTCCTAGAGGAGCGAGGAAAAATTACAAACCATACTGGACTGAAGAACTACAAAGTTTGGAGGACAAAGTTGAAGATGCCAGGAAGACAGCAGAGAGAGAACAAACAGTTGAAGCGAACATCTCTCTCAAAGCCATCTCAGCAACATATAAAAGAACAGTAAATCAAACAACAAGAGATTGTTGGAGGGAAAAAACAGAAAACCTGAATTTTGACAGGGATGGAAACAAACTATGGAAACTAGTGAAAGCCATGAACAATGAAGGACCTAGAAACAAACAAATAACAATTAAACAAGGAAATGCCTTGCTTACAGGAAAAAAGGCTGCAAATGCACTAATGGAACACTATGCCAGTGCAAACCACATTGATATTACAGCCGAACAGAAGAAAGCAATCAAAGATAAACAGATACATCATAGATATACAGAGACAGCAGCAGAATATATGATGGCAAATCTAACAATGGAAGAAATGGAACAGGCAATGAATACCCTAAAAAAGAAGAAACCACCAGGAAAGGATGGAATCACAAATGAAATGCTAATAGGACTAGGCACCAAGGCAAAGAAGAAACTACTAGCAGTCCTAAATAACAGCTGGAAGAGAGGAATAGTCCCACAGGCATGGAAGGAAGCTATACTAATACCAGTCCCAAAGAAAGGAAAAGACCTCGAAGAACCAAATGGCTATCGACCTATCAGTCTACTTAGCTGTGTAGGAAAATTAATGGAACGCATTATCAATGGCAGGCTAACGTGGCATCTGGAAGAAAACAAACTCTTAATACCACACCAAGCAGGATTCAGAAAGTACAGATCCACTGAAGATCAAATAACCTATATAGCTCAGGAAATAGAGGATGCCATCCAAAAGAAAAAGCACACACTAGCAGTCTGGATAGATTTAGAAAAAGCATTTGATAAAGTATGGAAGGAAGGACTGAAAGTAAAACTGCAAAAAATGCATGTTTGTGGGAAAATGTATAAATGGATCAGCCACTACCTTGAGAACAGAACTGCCAGGACAAAAGTACAAGGACAAACAAGCAAAATGATGCTGTTGGAGCAAGGTGTCCCCCAAGGAGGAGTTCTTTCACCAACATTATTCCTAGCATATATAAATGACATCACAGAAAATTTTCCAGCCAGAGTACACACATCCTCCTTTGCAGATGACCTAGCCATATGGACATCTGAAGATTATATTAGTACAGCTAACAGCAGAATACAGCAAGTCTTATCAGCGCTAGAGGACTGGTCAAAATCATGGCTAGTGAAGATAAGTGAGGAGAAAACAACATGCACAGTGTTCTCCCTCTCAAATAAAACTCAGCAAACTAAGCTGGTATTGAATGGAAAAATATTGCGCCATGAAGAAAATCCAAACTATCTAGGAGTCACCTTTGATCGTCGCCTGACATGGAAGACACAGGTTGAGAAAAATCGAACAAGAGCAAGGCAGAGAATGGCAATCATGAAAAAGCTTGCTGGTACAACGTGGGGAGCAGATGAGAAAGTTCTCAAGAAGTTATATACTGGACGGGTGAGGCCAGTACTGGAATATGGCATTGCAGCTTGGGCAACAGCAGCTAAGTCAAACTTTAACAAAATAAGTAGAGTCCAAAACCAAGGAATGTGAATCATAACTGGAAGCCTGAAGACAACGCCTGTTAATAAACTAGAAAAGATCACTTGTTTACAACCAATGCAGGACAGAAGAGATAGCAGAGCCCAGCAACAAGCAGAAAAATCTAGAAGATTGACATACCACCCTATGTATAACAGGTTTAATGGTTTTGGAAAGGAAAGACTGAAGCGAAGCAACTTTGTAGAAACTGCAAAACTAAAGATTAGGGCAGATCCCATACTTAACATATCAACAGTCAAGCCCATTTACAATGCACACAATTTCCCAGCTTGGAGACAGCAGCAACTGACTGAGATGATAGAAAACATTCTTGGTATTGAGAAAAAGTACACTCAGAATGAAACCGAAAGAAGAAAAATAACCCTAAATTACATAAAAGAACATTACCCAAGCAGCAATTGGACCCATGCATATACAGATGGATCAGCCAAAAATTCAATAGAAAATGGAGGAGGAGGAATTCTCCTAAATTTAAAAATATGGAGTGAAAAAAACAGTCAGTGGCAACTGGAAAATTTTCAAGTAACTTCAAAGCGGAGGTGGAGACTTTGAAAACTGCAGCAGAAATGCTCTTGATGGAGGAAAATAAAGAGAAGCTAATAGCTATCTTCACAAATGCAAAGTCATCTGTCTCAATACTTAAGAGCAAAAACAGCACAGAACTAGCTGACCTAAGAGCAGCGCTCCATGGTCTATGCCAGAAATCCAAAAAAGTTGTAATACAGTGGATCCCATCACATTGCAGTATAACTGGAAATGAAGAGGCTGACAGACTAGCAAAAGAGGGCGGACGACTACCACAGCCTGACATAGACGTAACCTATAATGAGGCAAAGAGGTTTATAAAAAGCACTTATAGCGCCAAATGGGAAACAGAGCATCCAGGCCACCAGAAGGATGATGCATATTACAAACTCGACCGAAGAGAACAAGTAGAAATCTTCAGACTCCGCACAGGACATAACAGGCTGAAATACCACTTGTTCAATAAACTAAAGATAGGAGATACCGATGAATGTAATTGTGGAACTGGTAAAATGACAGCTAAACATTTGCTGCAAGAGTGCCCAATATATGCAGAACAGAGAAAGATATTTTGGCCCACACCTGCTTCATTTGAGGACAAGCTCTATGGAGATATCACCAAGCTCAAGTTGACTGCAGCTTACTTTAACTACATTCAGGTTGACATTTAAAAGTTCATGAAGAAGTATTTAGACTTCCACACTTCATACCACAAGCATGTCGGTAACACAAGCCTCCCGAAGGTATGAAATGGAATATTGCTTGGATAGCAAATCCATTACGTGGAAAGTCCGAATCGAAAGCTCACTGTGTGGGCTTAATAAAAGATGGAAAAAGTGTCCTAGTGGCACAAAATGGAATATTGCTCGGATAGCAAATCCATTACGTGAAAAGTCCGAATCGAAAGCTCCCTATGTGGATGTCATCTGCAGACTGCATTCCTCTGGCTTCCGGAAGAACAGCCTATGGTGAACGGAGGGCCCAATATACGGAAGTGAGGCTAAGCAGCCATGTGCAGGACGTGACGATTCCTTGGGTGAGCCCAGTACCAGAGCGCTGTGTGTTGGCTCCGCAATTATGGAAGCCTCCTTGGATGGCGGGGGATGCCCATGGTCTGCCCCTGCCTTCCCTTGAGGGCTGACCAGGATGCCTTTGGCTGTTCTATATTGGTCAGCTGGGATGGGAGATAACACCACAACAGTGAGAGTCTAACGTCCTAAGAAAACCCCGGGAAGGTTAACCCGGTCAACAAATGCCCGCAGAAGTCGGATGTGTCGGCCTAACGGCGCAAGAACGCAGCTCTGCTGTAAACAGGCACAACGCAATCACGTCCGATAAAAAAAAAAACTCCGGATGAACGCAGAAGAAGGACACGAGTCCAGCATTCTGTAGTAAGCTATTATGAGTACTACCGGCATAGGCTATGACCAAACGCTGTCCTTTACTACTGGGCACATATAGCTTTATCTTTCCATCCACTCATTGCCATTCCTTTTCACTTGTGTGGTGCGCATTGATTCACGTCTCATCCAAATACACTATGTCAATATTTTATTTGCGCATTTCCCTTATTTCACGTAGGTATCTGCTTCTCATGGCTCCTAAATGCCGTTGCTCGCAAAGGATATTTCTACCTCCTTTGTACTTTCTTAAAGTGAAACCTAATGTTCTTATAATTTTCCACAAAGTTGTTTTGGATAGCCCTACGTTATTGTTCTTTCTAAACCAAACCCTAAGTTTTCTTACAGTCACTGTTTCTTTGGCATCCAGCATTTTTATAATAGCTCGCCTTATGACATCCTTGACAAAGCTGTCTACAATTGCCTTTTTACCTATCGTTTGCTTATCACGTGTTGGTTTCATTCCAGATTCTTGCACCCATCGACGAAATGACCGTTTACACAAACCCAATGCATGCCTTCATAACAATGCTTTGAAGTGTAAAAAATTTCGCATTCATTCTCTTTGAACAATATTCACACGTTCAAATATTAGCTATTAATATTATATTAATGGTAAGATTTATTGTTTATGTATTTATATAATCACGTTTCATGAAAGAACCCACATTGACGACACCTTTGAACAATCCCATTTAACCGCGCGCCGTTGGTGCCATATGTCTGTTGATGCCATAGATGTGTCTGGGTGAATACATTTAAAATTATGGACTTAATCGTTGATCCGTAAATTATATACCGCATAAAAACAAACATTGAAATTTACTGTACAGTCTCCAGAACAAAATTTTTTTTGTTGGGTGCACATAATGATAAGGTTGTATGCTAAATCTCATGATTTTTCCTCAGTTGGTTACTGAGATATGGAATTTTATATTGGGGCAGACAAAAGTAAACAGACTATAGGTGTAGAACTATTGCAGCATCAGCTGTAGTAGTGGTAGTAGTAACCGCAGCAGTAGTAGTAGTAACAGTATTGGTGGTGGTAGTGGTAGTAGTAGTACTAGTAGTAGTAGTAGTAGTAGTAGTAGTAGTAGTAGTAGTAGTAGTAGTAGTAGTAGTAGTAGTAGTAGTAGTAGTAGTAGTAGTAGTAGTAGTAGTAGTAGTAGTAGTAGTAGTAGTAGTATAACAGTACAGCGAAGGGACGATGGACTATCAACAACTCAAAGACGGTTCCAGCTCCATGTTACTTTATTCAGAATCAAGCCAGATGTTGCTCAGTTAAATCATACGTCCATCTCTTCTCTAGTCCCCGATGTTAACTGATCCGTAACAACAAACTACGTCACGGCTTGAGCATCTTTCTTCCCATTCTACCCTGATGCTCAAGCGTGCTGTAGTTTTGCCCACCCCACATACACTTACTGCTACAGTAGTAGTAGTAGTAGTAGTAGTAGTAGTAGTAGTAGTAGTAGTAGTAGTAGTAGTAGTAGTAGTAGTAGTAGTGGTAGTAGTAGTAGCAGCAGCAGCAGCAGCAGCGATAATGGTAGTAGTAGTAGTAGCGGTAGAAGCAGTGGTAGTAGTGGTAGCAGCAGCAGCAGCAGCAGTAGTAGTAGTAGTAGTAGTAGTAGTAGTAGTAGTAATAGTAGTAGTAGTAGTAGTAGTAGTAGTAGTAGTAGTAGTAGTAGTAGTAGTAGTAGTAGTAGTAGTAGTAGTAGTTGATGTTGTTGTAATAGCAGCAGCAGTAGTAATAGCAGTAGTAATATAGTAGTATTATAGTAGTAGTAGCAGCAGCAGTAGTAGTAGTAGTAGCAGCAGCAGCAGCAGCAGCAACGAAAGTAAAAGATGCAATTGCAGTAATGATAGTGGTAATAGTTGCCGTTGCAAAAGCAGATAAAGTATTCTTCCTCTGCTACTGTTCATTATCCCCCATTGGAGAATGGGCTCTCAACTAAATCACGCCAATCTTATCTGTTGCTATCCCTGCGGCTGGCATCATGTCGTCTCCATATTATCCATCTCTGCCTTTAATTCTCCCTGAGTGAAAAATCGGCGATCCGGACTCCATGGGGTTTTCTCCCCTTCGCGTCACACCTCTCAATATAGTAGACACAACACAAAGCAGTAGCTTTACGTACACTTTATTTACCGATGCACACAATACCGCACCACAGCAGCTAGCTGAGTCACTATCACAACTATGTGCAGACGCTCATCCACTGTCCACTTCATACCGTACGTTTAGTGGCCACCTTTCCTTTGTACACATACTTTCACGCGGTGATGTCGTCAACTAACACAGTTGCAGTCTCCGCTCGTCGCAAATCTATGCTATGCCAATTGTGAGTCAGGATTGTCCTTTGAAATAGTCTAAGGCCAACCTTTTCAGCAGGCGGGCCAAATTTCAGAAATAATTTCCTGCCGGGCCACGTACCTATGTTTTTTGTTTTTTTTTTGTTATTAAAGTAAGCAAGCAAGCATGCTACAGCTTCGACCACATCGTAGCTTCCCAGTAGGTGAGATAGTAATAAAATGCTTGCCTGGTTTAAGGTTTAAAAAAATATAGATCTTATTAATTAATTGATCCTTCCCATGTGGACGAGTATTAACGTCATTTAGATGGCTTGTTATATCGACCAGAAATGCAAAGTCGCAAACCCACGCGTTGTCTTCAAACTCTGGGATAATTTTTGACTTGCTAGCAACGAATGATTGTATTTCTTGTTGCAAATCAAACACTCTTTACATTACAACATTTTGGCACGGGTCAGCCATCTTACTTCTGCATGAAATGTAACGTCATTATAATCTGGGTCCAAAGACTTTAGAAATTCTTGGAACTGACGGTGATTCAACCCGTTCGACTTAATGAAGATCACTATTTTGACGACCACTTTCATGACATGGTCCATTTTGAGGGCCTTCGAACATAAATTCTCCTGATGAATAATGTAATGAAAATTTACCACAGAAGTATTACCGACTTTGGAGGCCTCATTTTCAATCAATTTTACTAAACCTTCGTGTTTCCCAACCATTGCTGGAGCACCATCCGTTGTTAAGCCCGATAAGTTGTTAAGTTGTAACGAAAAGCGATTCAATGTCGATGTAACTGCTTCTAACAAATCTCGTGACTTAGTAGTGTCCTTAAGTGGATACAGTGCCGCTAATTCTTCTGTCTTTTTAAAATGGACATCAACACCCCTGATAAAAATTGCCAGTTGGGCAGTATCTGCCATATCTGTGCTTTCATCCACTGCTAGAGCATAAAATATAAACTTGGATGCTCGAATTTTCAAATTATCTTCTATATGTTTTCCAATGTCGTCCACACGCCTAGTAATAGTCTGACGAGACAGACTTATTTTTGAGAAATCCTTCTTCTTTTCTGGACACAGAATTTCAACGACGCTCTCCAAACATTCCTTAACCATTTCACCATCTGAATATGGCTTCGATTTTTTTGCTAGTATCCTGGCTACTGCATAACTAGCTTTTACATAGCATGTTGACTCTGAACCCGCTCTAGTAAATATCCTTTGTTGTGCAGAAATTTTTTAAAAGTCATTTACTTGGTCTTGTCGAAATTGCCCTTTGTACTTATAAAACTTATTTGCATGTTTAGTCTCGTAGTGCCGTTTGATGTTATACTATTTCAAGACAGAAACAGATTCGTTGCATATCAAGCATATGGGCTTTGTTTTAATTTCCACGAAAAAAAATAGTTTATAGTCCACCTGTCTTGAAAACTTCTTAATTCTTCTGTGATTCTTCTCTTATTTGGTCCAACGTCTTTACTAGTTGACGCCATGGTTACGTAATACCTCAAATACACATAATGAATATTCACATAATAAAAACCCACATCAAAATAATATTAATAATCTATATTAATCATACCTTTCTCACTGATGTTCTCAGCCAGTATCCAACCAATATTATCTCTTCCTTCAACAACATCCACTCAGAGAAATATCAGGAACACAGAGTTCATACCTAATACCATAAAGTCTTTTCACAAACTAAAACACTATGGTTCCTAAGTCTGTGGTCCATAATATTCCCTCTACGAATGTTCACGTTCAAGTCACTGCAGTAGAACTAGCCAGGTTAATAAGTTCCCAAGGTGTACATATTCATTCGGCTAAACGTTCCGGAATTGGGAGTATCCAGTGCAACATTTCTCAAGCGGTGAAATATCCCTGATAATAAATTACCCCAGAAGTTATAAATATCCATAGGGCAGATAAATTTCAGGAGTTATAAATGTTCATCATTCAGATACAGTTCAGGCGTTATAAATATCCACTGGTAAACTTCAAAAGTTATAAATTATACATATCCATAAGGCAGATAAACTTCAAGAGTTCTAAATATCCATAATGATACTAGTCAAGGATGAAAATTATCCATAAATGATAAACGACGGGCAGGTATCTATGGTAATATGTTTTCAGGCGGTGAAAAATATCCACGATGATACCGTTCAGGTTTTAAAAATGTCCTCATGGATAAAGTTCAAGTTTTAAAAATGTCCAGGTGGAAACAATCCAAGTTTTGTAAATGTCCATCTGGATAACTGCCAGGTTTTGACAATGTTCATAACCCTTCTCCTGATCTTAACAACTAGTCATGAAGGTAAGACTCAGCCAGTGCATTTACTTGAGTACTAGATACATTGGTGTTGACCAGGCCATCCTCTTATATACATTGATCAGTCACTCAATGGAGTTCTATAATGTTGAGGTTGCCTTAAACTTGGAGAGCAAATAATATTAAGGAAACTCGGCTCTTACATCAATATGAATCCTTTTCATCCTGTGCCGATGAATCAGTCACTCCAAATGAGAACTAGAGCATTTGTACTATGCTTCTGGTTCGGTCAAGGTTCAGTCCACCATCCTGGAGTCGAAAGAATCTCACTGTATCCAATACGGAAAATACAGCTGGTCGCTAGAAAAGCAATTCTCAGACTTCTTAAAGTTCTCAATTTCACCTCTTAGAAACTTCTCAATTCAATCCACCCTCTCGATTTATTTTAATGTACCTATCCTAGACACACTTTTGGCACAGAAGGCGACACAGCTTGATCGGGATGGTGTCGCGGACACGACCTGGCTGGAGAGGGGGGCAGTAGTATTGCCATCTCCCGCCTTCTTGTCACCCACCAGACGGTCGCACGTGTTCATATGTCGTGTGGACGCAGTTTCAAACTCCTGTCAACTTCAAACGCCCCGGCTGCTTAAGTGTTATGTTTAGAAAATTGGGCTTGGTCTCGAATTAACATTGTGACCTCTGAATACAGAGTTTAATAGGGAATCCAGGTGTTGTTGATAGGCATACAGTATTGGAAATATGTCACAACGACTCATGATGTAATGTTCTTTTGGTGATATGTACAATAAAGTTAACATTTCTGTTCATTTGACCTAGCTCCGCGGGCCGTAACATGACTCCCGGCGGGCCGCATGCAGCCCGCGGGCCTTGCGTTGGCCACCCCTGATCTAAGTAGAAGTTTACTGTGCCTCGTTGTAGTGCTACTAATCGCTGTGTGAAAATTGCTTCAATCTTGATGTTGTAAACTCTTGTGTGTATTGGGTATATGACTTGCGTAGAACAGTCGACTGGAGTTTGTGTATGAGTGGTCACTAAGCTTCCCGTACCCAAATGCCAAGTCCATTCCGTTTCCCGCTTCAAGTAGTTGCTTTTGACCCCCGCGATTCTCGTGAAAATCCGAGCTCACTGAGTATCACTAAGTGTTTTTTTTTTCCTAGCGTTTTCCCGGTTTCCCTTGATGTTCCTGTTTCTCGGGTTATAGTTGTGTCTGCTAACTCGTTCTGCGTTAACCCTTTCTATTCGTGACACTCTTTTCCTCTTGGTTCTTTTGTCATTATCATAGACTTGTTCATGGTTTGCTGGAATGTGGTGGTCAGTCCTCCACACAATCCTCATTTGTCGCCTCTTATGACATGCTTGTTAGGTTACAGTGTTACTGTTCTTAGCGTCCAATAAAGGCCCCGGAATGAACATGGGCGAGTAGACATAGTCATGTAGCTGTAATGGTACTCTTAGCAGAGGTAACAATAGTAGTTGCCACCGAAATAGTCACAACGGTGGTCATAGCAGGTGATTCAGTGCCATGACTGGTATAGAATTCGCGAGCACACGTCACTCCTCACCATATCTGTGACCTGCACACAAAACTATTCCCGGGAAGATAATAAGATGATTTCTGTAGAGACTGTACTTGTGTAATAGTAATAACGTAAAGTTCCCATTCCCAGGCCTTGTCTTGTATTGGTGCACGAACATACGAACACACAGGTTTGGAAATACATACTAACTACGACGACAACTCTCCCCTTTTGAATTTTATTTAATGTATATTGATCTTCTTCTTCTTCTTCTTCAGCATTCCCAGCCATTGGGGTTCTTTGCTGCAGATACAAGCCGTCTCCATTCGTCTCTCTGGTTGACCTTCTCTTACCAGTCGTTGATTCCAAGTGCTATGTATATTATATCTCCATCGTCTTCTTGGTCTACCTTGGGGTCTACGGTCATTTATTTCTTGAGTGTAAGCGAGTTTTGTTTCCCTTTTATCTTCCATTCTTTCTATATGCCCCAGCCATTGCAGTCTATTAGCCTTCATGATACTAGTGATTAGCGGGGACTTAAACATATCATAAATGTCTTTGTTGCTTCTTCTTTTCCACTCTCCACTTTGTGTATCTCTAATGGGGCAAAAGATGATTTTGTTCTCAAAGGTTTGTAATTTATATTGATACTTTAGATAATTTTTTAATTAGAAAATACATTATTACGCCAGCCAACTGTGCTGGCTAACCCACGGATATAATTATGGATGTTCATATATTAATAACTTTGTGTATAGAACTTGTTTCAGCTGTCAGTTTGTTGTCCTGGCAACTCTTTGGAAATAAAACTTACCCAGGGGTAGATAGAGCAGCGGACGGGATGTCACGAGATCGCCATGAGTTAACCAGATAATAATACCGACGTTTGCTTGGCGTATATTTTCTAGGCCACAACAGTCGTACTAACAGAGTAAACACAGCTGCACGGGTTACATCGGGGCAGCCCATATACACATTTGGTGGTGAGTGAGAAGGAATGGATACACCGCGTTGGCAGTTCATAAACAGTTAAAGTCACATAGCCTTGCCCGCTCAGGATATGGAATAGTTCCATCTGTCATCTATAGTTCCGGACATCAGGCGAAATGGCGGCTTGGAGTGTCACCACTGAACAGAAGATTGACAGTTTATCAACAGGTCGGAAGTGCCCGAATAGGGAGAAAACGGTCAGACTGTCGGTGGGTATTTCCCGACATAAAACGGAATGGCAGATTTGACTGTCACCACATGACAGAAAGTTAAGGGCTGGTTATTGGAAACAGGGAACACCTGCAGTATATCAACAACGTCACGTGCACAATGTAAGCTTGTTTGGAAAACCATGATTGGCAGCTTGGTATCGAAACTCTTTGTTGGAACTCGACAGTAACTATCTAGATTGTTTTGGATGTCAAAACCAGTGATGACAAATCTAACATTGAGGGAGCCAGGAGGGGGATGGATCCCTGACAGGGGATGATCTGCCAATGTGCCACCTGTGTGGGGGCATAAAGGATAACGTCACGTGGCCAACTTTGGTAGTTTGCCATATAAACCCGAGTTGGGGCCAACTAGGGGGACTTGGAAATGTGGCTCTAGTCGGAGTGCAATGGCACTGCAGTGCTTAGTGGAAATAATATCTACCGTGTGTTAATTAGTGACTTAATTTTACACGTGCCTATCATGGCAGATGTAGATATGATTGATAGGACTGCAGTAGTGCCATTTAAGGTATAACCTATTCTTATATTAGTTCTAATTAATATAGACTTTAGCCTTGTTAAAACTATAGTGTGATGATTAGCACTGTGAGTGGAAACTAGTTAAAAATAGATTAGTGAAGTGTTGATAAGCTTTACTAGTTGAGAATTGAGTAATGAGGGATAATTGGGATCTTCCCGTAGGTGTCCCTGGTGGGCGGGGTTCCGCATTCTGTTTGCTGATTTTTTTTGTCTTGGCCTGATGATAACCTATGTGGTCAGTTCATCTGTCCCTGATAGGTACATTATATTTTCTGAGCGAGGCCGATGGCCCACGATCATCTAATAGAGATCAGTGACGGGGAGGCTATCACCAGTTGTATGATTTATTTTACAGGTTCCTCTGGTTGGAATGAAGAACCCGGACCCAATGGAACATCCGATCCCGGATAAATTATGATGTAGAGAGATGGGCCAGCAACTTTCGCAACGGAAGAAGTTAATACACATTGCTCGGTGGAGTCTAATGGTATATGTTTCCTACATGAGTGAATACCAATCGTTAACACCCCTGAAGTGATGGAGGTTCATCCCATGTGGAACTAGATCAGTAGGGACTGATGTTCACAGTAGATGAAACCAAACATTGAAGTGTAGTTGTTCCACGTATCAAGGAAATCAGAACCTTCAGACTATATCTAGTGAATAAAGCAAGCCATTTTATTCTAGATACATTAACTGTTTAATAGTGAGAACTAGTGAACATTTATCAAGAGACAAAAAGACTTGTTAGTAGGACAGTGTTCCATGTTTGTTTTCACTGCGCCGGAATTATGAAGCCGGAGTTTCTATAAACTATTAGGAACAGTTGCGTTAGTAAATATACTAGTATTTTCCACGGATTATATTTACATGAGATTCAGATCTCATGGTCATCAGAGTTCCTGGAGGAGGACATGTCTGGAGAGAAGGATACGACTTCGGTGAGGTTTTTTCGTACTGACTCGAATGATGTCGTGTGATCCTTGCCATGATGTGTACACTATGATCCTGAACTTTGAAGGATGACATACACATTTATGTTATAATACACGACACACTTTTTCTTCGCATACACGTCTCATATACGTTACATTTTTCTTTTAATAAATTAATCTTTATTAATTTTTAGAAGCAAGAGTTGTTGAGTATGTTGCGTTGGGGAATTATGAGGGGGGCATAGTACGACAGTGAGAGAGTGATAGGAAAAGGTGTCCATAGGCTGATGGAGTGTGTTGGACGGAAGCTGGTGGATTCTCCAGGATATTGATAAGGGAGAAAAATATTATAATGTGGGTGTTGACTCTCCTCACTCCAGGGACGACACTTTAAAGGAGGACACGACACGGGACATGCTAGATTTTTTTTAAAAATTCGCATATCCTTTACAGGACATCGCTGTCAACA
Organism: Cepaea nemoralis; assembly: GCA_014155875.1. Lineage (NCBI taxonomy): Eukaryota > Metazoa > Mollusca > Gastropoda > Stylommatophora > Helicidae > Cepaea > Cepaea nemoralis. Next base: position 194,395 of record JACEFZ010028098.1, read on the forward strand.
GCAGCATCTTTCAGCTGTCTGTTGATTTCTTGGCAAGATTACGCTCAGTAGTTTGCCATTGCTTTCTGAGCGGCCGGTTCAGTTATCCCGCAAGTCACCAGCGGGGGTCGAACCGCCTCCAGCTCTCGCCCGCTACGAGACTCTGCGTGATAAACGGGATTACGGAGAAAGTGTTGTAACCCCTCGGCCAGAGAGACCGGCACATGCTAGATTAAGCAATCACATATATGTAAATGTCAAGACTGACAAATCAACCATGTGGACTCACGCACATCATATGCTCCCAGGCTGCCCAAAATATGACATATCTGTGCAAACCTTCAGGCCTAGAGAAACAACAGTTGAAGATAAACTCTATGAACCACTGAGTGAACTAACAAACCACGGAGTGAACTAACAAAGAAAGTAACAACACTGCAGATATGGACAAATTTCAAGCGAAAGGAGAAGAAGAGGAGAAGAAGAGGGCCACCTTGTTGAATGGAATCTGTTTAGTAGAAGCAAACCTTAGACAAATGCATGCCGAAGTCAGATACGCTTATCTTTACGGTACACATCCAGATGTGAAGTACATCCTTCAGAAGAGAAACCAAGATGGAGAAGACCCTGCCCACCCTTGTTGGAGTCACTTTTGCATATTCAAGATGATCATGTCATAGTCATGTGATAAGTACTAACCAATGAATAAAAGAGCACGTGCTTATCGTCCTATGATGCATAGATTCCGTTTCTGACCGCTGAGAAAATGACCGGGTTGATCCAGAATCAATCCAAAGAAGCTCAAGGAGCGGTGATTCAGTTTCTTTCATTTGAAGGATGTCGACCAGTGGACATTCATCGAAGAATGCAGGCAGCGTACAGTAACAAATGTGTGTCGAAGACAACAAGTGACAGACTGGGCACGAATGTTTCGGAAAGGACGTCAGTTCACGACAGATCTTCAAGCGCATATTGTTGCAACAGAAAAAAAAAACCCAGCCAAAATTGATGCAGCAGTACAGATGAACCATTGTCGAAGTGTACGTTCTCTAGCGAAATAATTTGATGTGTCAATTGGGACAATTCAAAAGGTCGTTCGTAAGAAACTGCAATATCGGAAGGTGTGTTCACAGTGGGTACCACGGATTTTGACCGATCACCAAAAAGAGGAACGCATCGGGTGGTGTTTTAACCACTTGCTGCATTACAGAGTGGAGGGTGGTGCATAGTGGCAGGCGATGAATCATGGTGTCACCACTTTGAGCCGAGCAGCAAAAGAGAGAGCATGGAATGGACGCATGCTGGATCACCAAAAGCCAAAAAAATTCAAGTTACAGGTTTCCGCTGGTAAGGTTATGCTTAGCCAGAGAGGTTTTTGCGGCGATTTTCGTCTTCTTGTTATTGTGTCCTCCATTTAAGGATATATAGAGTACTCGTGACGTTAAATTCCCCGATTATTTCAAGATCGCATTAAAACAAAAACCGATTACCAAGTATTGATGCTCCCTCCAATGTCTTCGAATGTTTACATCTTGGCTTCTCAAATTTTTCTTCTAAGGAAGATAAAGAGACTGTCTTTTTAAGACGTAAGTTGACTCGTAAATTTCAAATTATAAAAAGGTTGCGAATTGATTTTACGCGTACTGTGAAATTTTGAACTATTTAAGTCGGCGGGGAAATCCCAAACGGAAATCATTTAGATCGCATGCTATATTGCCGTAATGTGAAATTTCAATAGCGGGAATATAGCGGTGTTCCTTGTCATAATACAGCGATGGTCATTTAATATTCTTTTGGATTATTCAGAGCGACGAAATGATAATGAATGCATGTTTGCATTCAGCACCCATTCTAGTATTTATGTGTAAATTTCTAGCACTCTACTTTGCCGGGGTCGATTATTTTTGGATAACATTTTCTCACGACTTTACTCAGATCTACCATCGCCGGCAGACGGCAGACATGGCATGCAGACAGACGTCAACACAGCGCATGTATCATATATCTGTAGGTCTAAAAGTATATAATAGTATATATATATATATATATATATATATATATATATATATATATATATATATATATATATATATATATATATATATATATATATATATATGAATATGTGTGTGTTTGTATGGGTTTTATATTAAGTAGTTTGCCTTTGATTTCTGATTGACTGGCTCATACACCTTTCCGTAAGAAACCAACGCTACGCAATTCTCTGCCTAATCTCACGCAACTGTGTTTTGTACTTAGGTATGCGGGATTACGAACAGCATCCTTAACCTCTTCGTCAGGGAGACAGGCATATATATATATATATATATATATATATATATATATATATATATATATATATATATATATATATATATATATATATATATATATATATATATATATATCTTCTTCTTCTTCTTCAGCTTTCCGAGCCATTGAGGTTCATTGCTGCAAATACAATCCGTCTCCATTCGTCTCTCTGGTGGACCTTCTCTTGCCAGTCCTTGATTCCAAGTGCTTGTAGATCTCTATGTATATTATCTCTCCATCGTCTTCCTGGTCTACCTCGGGGTCTACGGTCATTTATTTCCTGAGTGTAAGCGAGTTTTGTTTCCCTATTATCTTCCATTCTTTCTATATGCCCCAGCCATTGTAGTCTATTAGCCTTCATGATACCAGTGATTAGCGGGGACTTAAACAGATCATAAATGTCTTTGTTACTTCTTCTTTTCCACTCTCCACTTTGTGTATCCCTAATGGGTCCAAAGATGCGTCTTAAAATTTTGTTCTCAAAGGTTTGTAACAAGGCTTCGTCTCCTTTCGTTGTACTCCAGGTTTCAGAGCCACACAGCACAACTGGTCTGATCAGTGTTTTGTATATTGTGATTTTGGTGATACGAGATAGCGCCTTTTAGTAGATGTTGTAGTGCATAGTATATCTTATTTCCAGAGTTGATTCTAGTTTGTATTTCTTCCCTTATGATGTTGGAGCAGTTGAAGATTGTACACAGGTATTTGTATGTTTCCGTTCTTTTAATGGTCATATTATCTATTTGTATGTGGCCAGAGTTTTTAGCCATTCCGTCTCTTGAAATTACCATATATTCTGTCTTATCTTGTTTGATAACCAGCCCCATCTGTTGGGCTTTTTCCTTTAAATGAGTCAATATTTCCAATGTCTTTTGTTCACTTTGCCCTATAATATCTATATCATCTGCATAACCAAGCAGCTTGGATGTTCCTCCAATATCACATTCCTCCTTTATCTTCCTTACAACTTTCTCTAGAGCCAGATTGAAGAGTAGCGGTGATAGTGCATCACCCTATTTCAAGCCAGATGTTATTTGGAAGGGGTCTGACTTCCTGCCTTTATATGTTACTATATTATAAGTATCTTCCATGCATAGTCTGGTCATGTTGATTAACTTCCTTGGTATTCCAAATTCCTGCATAGCATTCCATAGACTATTCCTATGGACACTATCATAAGCCTTTTTAAAATCCACAAAAATGTTATGGAGATCTCTTTTATATTCCAAATGTTTCTCGGCTATTTGTCGTAAGATAAATATCTGATCTATTGTTGATCTGTTTTGTCTAAAACCCGCCTGGTAGTCACCTAATATGTCTTCTGAATATGGTTTTAGTCTATTTAGTAATACTGCGGATAGTATCTTATAGCTTGTGGACAGTAGTGATATTCCTCTATAATTTCCACATTGGAACTTGTCTCCTTTCTTAAAGATAGGTATCAATAATGACTCTTTCCAGTCATGGGGTAATTCTTCTGTCCTCCAGAATTTTATTATTAGTTCGTATAGCTTTAGATGTAATGCATGGCCACCTGCCTTTATAAATTCAGCAGCAATTCCATCAGTCCCAGTTGCCTTATTGTTTTTAAGTCGTGTGATTACATATAGGATTTCTTCAAATGTAGGTTCTTCAATTTTTGTTTCGCATGTTAGAACCTCTTCCTGTGGGAAAATGTTACTTGGAGCTTCACAATTTAGTAATTCCATAAAATATTCCTTCCATGTGTTGCACATTTCCTCATTGGTATTTATCATAGTCCCATTTTTTTCTTTTAAACCATATGTGTTTTGTTGGTGCCCTCGTTTCATTGACTTCAGTTCTTTAAAAAATTTTCTGGATTCATTTTTCTGGTGATTAGTTTCCATATCTTTGATTATATTACTCATATATTCTCGCTTCTGCTGTCTGACTATTTTTGTAGCCTCTTTACATTCATTTCTATTGTCACGAGCGCCCTGAGTTAACCCAGATAATAATACCGACGTTTGCGTGGCGTATATTTTCTGGTCCACAACAGTCGTACTAACAGAGTAAACACAGCTGTACAGGTTACATCGTGTCAGCCCATATACACATTTGGTGGTGAGTGAGTAGGAATGGATACACAGAGTTGGCAGTTCATTAACAAGTAGAATCACATATATTGTCAGCTTAGGATATGGAATGGTTCCGTTTGTCATCTATACGGCCGGACATCAGACGAAAATGGCTGCTGGGATTGTCACCACGGAACAGAAGAGTGACAAGTTTGTCAACATTTGAATGCAGATGGAAGCCGTGAGATCACAGGGGCAGATGTAAAACGGAAGTACCTAGTACGGAAAACAGTGCATCTGTCAATTCTTGGTTTCCGGAACATCAAGATGATTGGCAGCTTGGTATCGAAACTCTTTGTTGGGAGTTTACAGAAACTAGCTGGCTTGTTTTGAGAATCTAGGCAATTACTGACAACTTTGACAGGATTTAAGCCAGGAAAATAGTTCTTGACAGGGGATGATTTGCCACTGTGCCACCTGTGTGGGGGAGTAAAGGATAACGTCACGTGGACAACTTTGGTAGTTTGCCATATAAACTCGAGTTGAGATCAACTAGGGTGGACTTGAATAATGCTCTAGACAGAGTGCAGGGCACTGCAGTGCCAGTGGAAATAATATCTACCGTGTGTTAATTAGTGACTTAATTTTACACGTGCCTATATGGCAGATGTAGATATGATTTATAGGACTGCAGTAGTGCCATTTAAGGTATAACTTATTATAATATATTCGTTATAATTACTATAGACTGTGGCCTTGTTAAACTATAGTGTGATGATTAGCACTGTTAGTGGAAACTAGCTAGAGTAGTGAAGTGATACTTGGCTCTGTTAGCTAGAATAGATTAGTGAAGTGTTGATAAGCTTTACTAGTTGAGTAATGAGGGATAATTGGGATCTTCCCGTAGGTGTCCCTGGTGGGCGGGGTTCCGCATTCTGTTTGCTGATATTTTTTCTTTGTCATAGCCTGATTCGACTCTAGGTGGGTAGCTAATCTGCTCTATGACTAAGTCTAGTTAGCTAAAGATCATTAAGCAAGGTGATAGGCTTACACTCAGCCGAAGGGATCAGTGACTAGTACTATCACCAGATGTGTTGTTTCTATCCTAGGTTCCCTATCAGATCCAAGGAAACTCTACAAGTTTTGGGAAAGAATTAAAAAACCCATTCTGAAGAACACCAGTTCAAGAGTCAATAAAGTTGCATACAGAAACGTAACTTACGCTAGAAGGAAATTGATTCATCAAAGAGAGTGATGCATACTGATGCACCACACAGCATCAGACAGTAGTAACGAACCGAGAACAGGCTAAGAGTACCTAGTGTTAGTACAGTAACAATTAACATTAGTAATTAGCACTTATGGACTGAATGGTTCGATGTGCAACGAGGATGATCTGTCGACTAACTAACTAACTAACTAACTGCGTACACACTACAAAAGACTTGTGCAGTTTGTTTAGGAACATTAGGAACGGACATTGTGTAGAGTGCAACCGGTCCATGATTAACTGTTAATACCACCGGTGTCTATTTCGGATGTTCATGAAATTGGATTACCAGAGGTCTACAGAGGCAAAGCAGTATCCGGCAAGATGGTTTCGGCAACGGGTGAGACGTACATGTTCTGACGTACCGTGCTGTGGTCTATCTTTGCTGTGATCAGCTGACTGGGTTGATGTCTGAGAGTCAGAGTCTACACACTTTATAGAACACGTCACACATTTTCTTCACATACACGTCTCATATACGTTACACTTTTATTTTAATAAATTAATCTTTATTAATTTCTAGAAGCAAGAGTTGTTGAGTATGTTGCGTTGGGGAAGTATGAGAAGGGGGCATAGTACGACAGTGTGAGAGTGATAGGAAAAGGTGTCCATAGGCTGATGGAGTGTGTTGGACGGAAGCTGGTGGATTCTCCAGAATATTGAGAGGAAAAAAAAAATATTATAATGTGGGTGTCGACTCTCCTCACTCCAGGGACGACACTTTAAAGGAGGACACGACATTATTGGAGCTCGTCCGGGATCTTTGGACAGCGGGATCTCTCGTAAACGTGATATTTGGACAGCGGGATCTCTCGTAAACGGAATCCTTGGACAGCGGGATCTCTCGTAAACGGGATCTTTGGACAGCGGGATCTCCCGTAAACGGAATCCTTGGACAGCGAGATCTCCTGCAAGCAGGAACCTTTGACAGTGGGATCTTCTGACAACGGGGTCTTTTGACACGGGATCCTTAGTTATAAAAGGGAGATATCATTTTGGAGAATCCAGCTAGAGTGAATGTGGATAGGGGTTAGGATTTATATCTTACCTGTTCACACTTCACACGTCTGCATAGGTCTGTGGTCCTGATTCTACTCTTGTCACTGAGTGAATGTGCTGTGGGTGGTAATATCTAGATTTATAGTACTTGTTCATATATCTGTATAGTAATTTGCAGTTATATTGTACTAGACCTGCTAGCTTACCGCTCTGTAAAATGGCCACCCCTAAACTAACCACGTTAGAATTAAAGGCAAAGGGGGAAGAAATGGGATTGGGGGGTTCTGCTCTAACGGATTACATACAGGAAGTGGAGAGAGAGTATCGTCAAGCAGAAAGGGAGGATCGAAAGGCCGAGTTGGAATTGAGAAGGATGGAATTGGAAGCTGAGCAAGCAGCTAAGAAATTGGAAGCTGAGCAAGCCGCTAGGAAATTAGAAGCTGAACAGGAAGCACAGAAAAGGGAGCACGAGTACCGGATGAGGGAACTCGAGTTGAAGAGTCAATCTAATGGAGAAACTGAGGGAGCAGTTGGAGGTTCCTCCATCCCAGGATCAACACCAGTAGGTGGACATGGGTACCATGCTATGAAGTTTCCTTTAGCGGTCTACGAGGAGGACAAAGAGAAGATTGATCAATACCTTCAACGCTTCGAGGCTATGTCAGTTGCTATGGGTCTGGAGCGTAACAAATGGAATCTTAAGCTATCCCAGGGATTACGCGGGACGGGATACGAGGTTTATACTCGCCTGCCACCAGGACATGAGAACAATTATGATGAGTTAAAGACGGCTCTGCTGAAACGATTCGAGGTTACGTCACATACCTACCGGAAAAAATTTCGAGCAGCGAAACGAGAACCGGGAGAGTTGTTTGCCGCCTACAGTTTGCGTCTTAAATCTTATCTCCATAAGTGGATGGATTTGGCTGGGTTCGCACATGACTATGAGAGTCTGGAAGAGCTCATGGTGGTCGACCAGCTGAAGAAGCAAATGTCTAAACCTCTCAGGACGTTCCTGGGAGAACAAGGAGCGGAACGTATTGACCTCGTGAATAAATTAGCAGAACGGTTCGTCGAGGTACATGGGGAGGCAGGGGAAAACCTTTCCACCAACACCAAAAGTCAAGAGAAACATGACAAGAAGAAAGCCAAAAACTCAGGAACAAAAAAGTGGGAACCTGTGACATATATGTCATCATCTCGCAGTCTTTTCCAGCAGACGTTGCTAGGACACGCTATCTGAAGAGTAGAGGCTATTAAAAGCCCGACGGGAGAATTAACGAAACGAAATTTCGTTTCGTTTTTGGGGGAAAGAAAGGGGAGAAAGGGGGACTATTTTAAAGGGGGCCCGGGAACCCTTTGGGAGTTCACATTCCTCCTTTATCTTCCTTACAACTTTCTCTAGAGCCAGATTGAAGAGTAGCGGTGATAGTGCATCACCCTATTTCAAGCCAGATGTTATTTGGAAGGGGTCTGACTTCCTGCCTTTATATGTTACTATATTATAAGTATCTTCCATGCATAGTCTGGTCATGTTGATTAACTTCCTTGGTATTCCAAATTCCTGCATAGCATTCCATAGACTATTCCTATGGACACTATCATAAGCCTTTTTAAAATCCACAAAAATGTTATGGAGATCTCTTTTATATTCCAAATGTTTCTCGGCTATTTGTCGTAAGATAAATATCTGATCTATTGTTGATCTGTTTTGTCTAAAACCCGCCTGGTAGTCACCTAATATGTCTTCTGAATATGGTTTTAGTCTATTTAGTAATACTGCGGATAGTATCTTATAGCTTGTGGACAGTAGTGATATTCCTCTGTAATTTCCACATTGGAACTTGTTTCCTTTCTTAAAGATAGGTATCAACAATGACTCTTTCCAGTCATGGGGTAATTCTTCTGTCCTCCAGAATTTTATTATTAGTTCGTATAGCTTTAGATGTAATGCATGGCCACCTGCCTTTATAAATTCAGCAGCAATTCCATCAGTCCCAGTTGCCTTATTGTTTTTTAAGTCGTGTGATTACATATAGGATTTCTTCAAATGTAGGTTCTTCAATTTTTGTTTCGCATGTTAGAACCTCTTCCTGTGGGAAAATGTTACTTGGAGCTTCACAATTTAGTAATTCCATAAATATTCCTTCCATGTGTTGCACATTTCCTCATTGGTATTTATCATAGTCCCATTTTTTTCTTTTAAACCATATGTGTTTTGTTGGTGCCCTCGTTTCATTGACTTCAGTTCTTTAAAAAATTTTCTGGATTCATTTTTCTGGTGATTAGTTTCCATATCTTTGATTATATTACTCATATATTCTCGCTTCTGCTGTCTGACTATTTTTGTAGCCTCTTTACATTCATTTCTATTGTCACGAGCGCCCTGAGTTAACCCAGATAATAATACCGACGTTTGCGTGGCGTATATTTTCTGGTCCACAACAGTCGTACTAACAGAGTAAACACAGCTGTACAGGTTACATCGTGTCAGCCCATATACACATTTGGTGGTGAGTGAGTAGGAATGGATACACAGAGTTGGCAGTTCATTAACAAGTAGAATCACATATATTGTCAGCTTAGGATATGGAATGGTTCCGTTTGTCATCTATACGGCCGGACATCAGACGAAAATGGCTGCTGGGATTGTCACCACGGAACAGAAGAGTGACAAGTTTGTCAACATTTGAATGCAGATGGAAGCCGTGAGATCACAGGGGCAGATGTAAAACGGAAGTACCTAGTACGGAAAACAGTGCATCTGTCAATTCTTGGTTTCCGGAACATCAAGATGATTGGCAGCTTGGTATCGAAACTCTTTGTTGGGAGTTTACAGAAACTAGCTGGCTTGTTTTGAGAATCTAGGCAATTACTGACAACTTTGACAGGATTTAAGCCAGGAAAATAGTTCTTGACAGGGGATGATTTGCCACTGTGCCACCTGTGTGGGGGAGTAAAGGATAACGTCACGTGGACAACTTTGGTAGTTTGCCATATAAACTCGAGTTGAGATCAACTAGGGTGGACTTGAATAATGCTCTAGACAGAGTGCAGGGCACTGCAGTGCCAGTGGAAATAATATCTACCGTGTGTTAATTAGTGACTTAATTTTACACGTGCCTATATGGCAGATGTAGATATGATTTATAGGACTGCAGTAGTGCCATTTAAGGTATAACTTATTATAATATATTCGTTATAATTACTATAGACTGTGGCCTTGTTAAACTATAGTGTGATGATTAGCACTGTTAGTGGAAACTAGCTAGAGTAGTGAAGTGATACTTGGCTCTGTTAGCTAGAATAGATTAGTGAAGTGTTGATAAGCTTTACTAGTTGAGTAATGAGGGATAATTGGGATCCTCCCGTAGGTGTCCCTGGTGGGCGGGGTTCCGCATTCTGTTTGCTGATATTTTTTCTTTGTCATAGCCTGATTCGACTCTAGGTGGGTAGCTAATCTGCTCTATGACTAAGTCTAGTTAGCTAAAGATCATTAAGCAAGGTGATAGGCTTACACTCAGCCGAAGGGATCAGTGACTAGTACTATCACCAGATGTGTTGTTTCTATCCTAGGTTCCCTATCAGATCCAAGGAAACTCTACAAGTTTTGGGAAAGAATTAAAAAACCCATTCTGAAGAACACCAGTTCAAGAGTCAATAAAGTTGCATACAGAAACGTAACTTACGCTAGAAGGAAATTGATTCATCAAAGAGAGTGATGCATACTGATGCACCACACAGCCTCAGACAGTAGTAACGAACCGAGAACCGGCTAAGAGTACCTAGTGTTAGTACAGTAACAATTAACATTAGTAATTAGCACTTATGGACTGAATGGTTCGATGTGCAACGAGGATGATCTGTCGACTAACTAACTAACTAACTAACTGCGTACACACTACAAAAGACTTGTGCAGTTTGTTTAGGAACATTAGGAACGGACATTGTGTAGAGTGCAACCGGTCCATGATTAACTGTTAATACCACCGGTGTCTATTTCGGATGTTCATGAAATTGGATTACCAGAGGTCTACAGAGGCAAAGCAGTATCCGGCAAGATGGTTTCGGCAACGGGTGAGAAGTACATGTTCTGACGTACCGTGCTGTGGTCTATCTTTGCTGGGATCAGCTGACTGGGTTGCTGTCTGAGAGTCAGAGTCTACACACTTTATAGAACACGTCACACATTTTCTTCACATACACGTCTCATATACGTTACACTTTTATTTTAATAAATTAATCTTTATTAATTTCTAGAAGCAAGAGTTGTTGAGTATGTTGCGTTGGGGAAGTATGAGAAGGGGGCATAGTACGACAGTGTGAGAGTGATAGGAAAAGGTGTCCATAGGCTGATGGAGTGTGTTGGACGGAAGCTGGTGGATTCTCCAGAATATTGAGGGGAAAAAAAAATATTATAATGTGGGTGTCGGATCTCCTCACTCCAGGGACGACACTTTAAAGGAGGAGACGACATTATTGGGATCTCGTCCGGGATCTTTGGACAGCGGGATCTCTCGTAAACGTGATATTTGGACAGTGGGATCTCTCGTAAACGTGATCCTTGGACAGCGGGATCTCTCGTAAACGGGATCTTTGGACAGCGGGATCTCCCGTAAACGGAATCCTTGGACAGCGAGATCTCCTGCAAGCAGGAACCTTTGACAGTGGGATCTTCTGACAACGGGGTCTTTTGACACGGGATCCTTAGTTATAAAAGGGAGATATCATTTTGGAGAATCCAGCTAGAGTGAATGTGGATAGGGGTTAGGATTTATATCTTACCTGTTCACACTTCACACGTCTGCATAGGTCTGTGGTCCTGATTCTACTCTTGTCACTGAGTGAATGTGCTGTGGGTGGTAATATCTAGATTTATAGTACTTGTTCATATATCTGTATAGTAATTTGCAGTTATATTGTACTAGACCTGCTAGCTTACCGCTCTGTAAAATGGCCACCCCTAAACTAACCACGTTAGAATTAAAGGCAAAGGGGGAAGAAATGGGATTGGGGGGTTCTGCTCTAACGGATTACATACAGGAAGTGGAGAGAGAGTATCGTCAAGCAGAAAGGGAGGATCGAAAGGCCGAGTTGGAATTGAGAAGGATGGAATTGGAAGCTGAGCAAGCAGCTAAGAAATTGGAAGCTGAGCAAGCCGCTAGGAAATTAGAAGCTGAACAGGAAGCACAGAAAAGGGAGCACGAGTACCGGATGAGGGAACTCGAGTTGAAGAGTCAATCTAATGGAGAAACTGAGGGAGCAGTTGGAGGTTCCTCCATCCCAGGATCAACACCAGTAGGTGGACATGGGTACCATGCTATGAAGTTTCCTTTAGCGGTCTACGAGGAGGACAAAGAGAAGATTGATCAATACCTTCAACGCTTCGAGGCTATGTCAGTTGCTATGGGTCTGGAGCGTAACAAATGGAATCTTAAGCTATCCCAGGGATTACGCGGGACGGGATACGAGGTTTATACTCGCCTGCCACCAGGACATGAGAACAATTATGATGAGTTAAAGACGGCTCTGCTGAAACGATTCGAGGTTACGTCACATACCTACCGGAAAAAATTTCGAGCAGCGAAACGAGAACCGGGAGAGTTGTTTGCCGCCTACAGTTTGCGTCTTAAATCTTATCTCCATAAGTGGATGGATTTGGCTGGGTTCGCACATGACTATGAGAGTCTGGAAGAGCTCATGGTGGTCGACCAGCTGAAGAAGCAAATGTCTAAACCTCTCAGGACGTTCCTGGGAGAACAAGGAGCGGAACGTATTGACCTCGTGAATAAATTAGCAGAACGGTTCGTCGAGGTACATGGGGAGGCAGGGGAAAACCTTTCCACCAACACCAAAAGTCAAGAGAAACATGACAAGAAGAAAGCCAAAAACTCAGGAACAAAAAAGTGGGAACCTGTGACATATATGTCATCATCTCGCAGTCTTTTCCAGCAGACGTTGCTAGGACACGCTATCTGAAGAGTAGAGGCTATTAAAAAGCCCGACGGGAGAATTAACGAAACGAAATTTCGTTTCGTTTTAAGACAATTGATTGGCCGCGCCCCGGAAACACAGGCTTAATCTAGACAAAGGCTTGGTAGACAAAGCGGTCTGGTCAATCGTCATGTTTCTCCAATGTTAGCGGGTGACCCATTGTTAATGGGTTAATTTAAAGCCCACTTATTCTCTGCGTTTTAGGTGAGCATTATATTATATACAACATATCATGTTATGTATTAGGATAAATGCTTTGTGGCAACTAATATCATGATTGAAGTTGTGTGTGTGAAAATTAGGAGAATCGCTTTCATTGAAATGTTGGTTTACGTCACACAGCCTGGACATCGCCATGTTGTCCAGTCAGCCTTCATAAAGCTTACAATATAATCTTGCTATGAGTCATTCTTCTGAGATGATTTTGTGAACTTACTTTATTCCTAAATGCTTATTTTTCACAACTGGTCTCTGTGTTATAAAGTGTTTTTTTTTCCTGAGTGCATATTTTGTATTTCTGCTCTTATGATGGAGAAATATTACTATCTCACATTTGTGTACAACTTTAATATAGGTTGTTAGATAGAGAGAGAGATATATATTCTCGCTTGACTTTTTCATGCACTTAGGAGTTAATCTTTTGTTTACCTGGTTGTAAATACACAGAGATTGTCTTGTAGTCTTTTATTTTCATAAATGATGTTATGGGATTTTCATGTGGTATGATATACATAATCTCAAGTGTATGGGAAAAGATTCCCATGATTTCTCTTTTATGAGTATTTTACCTTTTATGCTCATGATTGTTACTGCTTGATGCTGTAATAAATGCTGTTATAAGAATGTATATTCTATTCATGATGTTACTGTTGGAGTAGATCTTTTAACTCCCCCCCCCCAATGGGGACAAACACATGATGATGATGATGATGATGATGATGATGATGATGATGATGATGATGATGATGATGATGATGATGATGATGATGATGATGATGATGATGATGATGATGATGATGATGATGATGATGATGATGCAAAAGGAGATGACTGAACTGGTAGCTAAACTTCTGCCATTTATCAGTGGTACTTACATAATGCTGTTTGTAACTATGGAAAGGAGATTTATGAATTGTTTACATGAGGACAGTGTCTCATGAACTTTTTCCATGGTGTGACAGCGGTACTATCAAAATGTTTGGATGGATTAGGTGGTGCGTAACCCCTCAGGAAGCTCCAGTATCAGTCCAGAAGAAATGTACCTATTGAGTAGATATCTTACTCACTTTTGGAGTGAGACAAAACTCTACAGTAGGCGACAAGTGCTAGGCAACTATTGTCACCTTTCTTTCTTCTCCCCTTTTGTTCCCTCTAATTTTAATTATGATACATTGGTATCAGAATGTATGGTTTATTATGATCCATTGTTATCAGAATGTATGTTTTATTATGATACATTGTTATAAGAATGTAGATTTTATTATGATACAATTATCAATGTTTGGGTTGTATTACTAATCTATATCGACCCTGTTCTTCTTCACTCTACATAGGCGCTAGAGATGGCGGTGGAGTATTGGCACTAGTCACCATGCTTGGCACTGGATTTATAGTCAACTTGTTTGGATTTAGAGGCAGGAAACTGGGATATCAGCCTCCTCTAATATTCTACAAAGAGTGCTGGTTACTGCTACTCACCCTGAACCTGAATGTCAATGCCTGGATACGTAACGGATTTTGAATATGCTGAAGTGGATTCCCTACCTCTGGGAACTTACAGACGGTGTTAAACGTTGCAATGTCTGCAAAGACATGAGGCATGCCTGGCCTAGATGGATACAGAGTATAACCTCTTCTAAAAGTCACCGCCTGAATTCCACGTTCAACTGTCATATTCCAGAGGCTCATGGATAGTCTGGAATTCACCATCATTTACCAGTATGGATTTACCAACTGATTGTGTGAACTCCCAGCTTCCTTTGAATCTTCTCATCCATCATATCCCAGACATGGATAATCAAGCACATTACCAACTCCCGTCAATCAAGTCGTATATTCAGCTGAAGAAAGAATAACCTACATCTTAACCCAGAGAAAGGGGCTGGAATATTCATGCCCAATTCAAGTTAGTTCTGTCAGGAAATTCTAATGGATTATGTGATGTCACTCCTCATCCAAAGAGATACTGAAAGTGTTTGTGCCTGATCCTGATCGAATCAATCACATGGACTCCTGTGTGTCACGCCACGCCAGAATGCTTCAGACTTATTTATACCTGTCTGTTATATCACCCTGGAACGCTCCTAGCCCAGTGACTTAGCAACTGTGACTTGAGAGATTACAGTATATCCACATTGGATTCATATGGATTACTCCTACATGTTTTTCGCGATGGATATATGATCCAGAAGTGAAAGTTCTGTGTGTGTGTGTGTGTGCAATCCCCAATTTTCTAAATAGGTGGATATATGCAAAGCAGCTGTTTTCCTGGATTATAGAGAGTGTGATTATGGCCAGACTTTTTCTAGTGGATATTGAAGGAGAGGGAGTCATCATCAGACCCCTAGGATATTTCTAGAGACAGATTAGATAGATTTTCTTTATCTATTTCTTTGTATGGATTATTTACTTTGTTTTGTGTTTGACACATGTATTTGATGTGAACCTTTTTTGGGGAAATATTTTTGGGGACTTCTGTTTGGTTGTATACTTTGTGTGCATTGCCTGAAATATGATAATTTTTCATGTCCATGTCACCATATTGTAGCCAACAGGGTTTTCCAGAACCCAAATGTTTCCACAATACAATTGTTTGTTTGTTTGGTTTAACAAAGCCTTGAAGTTACTTCATTGTTAACCTGGTGTTCCAAAATTGATGTTTATAGTCCAGTTATTGTTACTGTTATGTGATACAGTGAGTTATTGTTACTGTTATGTGATACAGTGAGTCATTGTACTGTTTTGTCTAACAGTGGCTGTTTTCCTCTGTCATGTAATCCAGTTGTTGCGTCTAACATTGGTTGTTGTCCCTCTGTTGTATAATACTGTGGATGTGCATGACAGTGGATACTTGTCATTGTTTATATATATATGTGGGAGATTAAATGTGGGGCGGGGCACTTACACATAGACACACCCTCTGGGTAGAGTGATTAGTACTCGGGTGTCTGTGGTAGAACTTCCCGGATCTCCCAGCCTTCTATGGGAAACATTTCTTCTATGTTAGTGTTGAACTTGCACCCTTTTCTGCCTTGTTCAATACTTGGGGGTTACGAGCCAATATATTAATTCCTATAGAGGGCGTGTTTGGGTTTTAGACCCCATTCATACTGAATACCCCTAGCGAAACTTGTCCTTATTCTAATTTATTATATTTACCACCCTACAAGTGGGGGCTCGTCGCGGAATTTTGAACCCTTACCCCATGCCATGAGTGTGGGCGTTGCCCAGAAAATTTGTACCCATGTCTACCTCTCAAGTTGAGACTTTACAACTAATTGGTGGCTGGTGTTCACAAGTATGGGCTTAGACACAAGTTTTATGAACCTATGGTGTCTTAATCACAAGTATTGTTTGTTGTGTTTCAACTAATGTTCACAGGTGATGTCTTTATTCTAGAAATTGAAACCTGTGTTATTGTTTGTATATGAGAATGGTTAACTCATGTATTTTGTATCCTTTTGGTGGGAGACCTGTTCCTTGTATATGACCTCATAAAATAAGGTCTCTGGGATGGTTAACCCATATAGGATTATTTCTGGTAGGATGTCAGGAATTCTTGATTGATTTTGTGTGATGTTGATGTTAGATGTTATTGTTACTCTGGGATGTTCTTGATTAGTATATTTTGGTAGTATGATAAATATATTACTGTACTAT
The DNA here is from genome assembly GCA_014155875.1 of Cepaea nemoralis. Lineage (NCBI taxonomy): Eukaryota > Metazoa > Mollusca > Gastropoda > Stylommatophora > Helicidae > Cepaea > Cepaea nemoralis. The sequence continues at coordinate 210,868 of JACEFZ010028098.1, forward strand.
ATGTCCTCATTTTTGCATAGACCCACATATGAATCCTGGGCTGTTTAACTATGTTGTCATATATTGCCATTTTATTTTGTGCATGCTCTGTTTGTTGGGGTCATGTACTATTGAAACTTACCCAAAGCAACAGAGAAATCCAAAAAAAATTTTTAATGGCTGAGACAGATAGGATATAGCACCCCAAAATTTTTTTTAAAGAATTCAGTAAAGATATCTTTATTTAAGTGGGACACTACATGCATAAATGAGATTTTAGAACATCAGGGGAAAATAACAATAACCAATTAAGTTGACTTAATGTTAGGGCCAATACTCCACCTGCAATTTTATCCGACATGTATAATGGAAGGAGTATGAATATTGTTTAAATTGCAGTATTCGTAGCCGCCAAGCGGGAAACAGTGGATTTTTATATTCCACCCCATATGCATAACATGTTCGGAAATACTGAAAGTAGATAGATTGACACTAATGATTCATATAAGGACATAAAGACGCCTATTCAACGCTTTCAGTTTAAGGGTCTGGTATTCGTAACAGATCTGTTATTGTCCATGTGTCAGAAATGGCACTGGTCAATTTTATTATTCGGTTGGTGTAACTCTGTAGTGAACAAGGATCCATTTACTATGTGAGTGAAAGCAATTGAATTACAGGGCCCCTTTTACAAGCTAGTCCCTCTGGCATTACCAGTGACAGAGAAGCATACGTCGTTGTGTGACTGGAGAACGAAGGATATGGTTTCGACCGTAAATTTACCCTGTTATTTTTTATTGGGATGTCATAGGAAGTTAAGAGCTACCGGAAGAAACCTGTAAGTATCTCAAATTTTTGATGTCAGAAAACAGGAATTGGTCCTCATCTGCGACATTCCCAATTTTATTCTCATCAGAGAATTAGTAACAGGCTCGGGCAGCCTTAGCTCCCATTTTGCATGTTGCTTGTACTGACTTGAAAGACTAGGGACAGCTTGCTAGTTGTCACATTATGTTCTTAAAGTCAGGATTTTTCTCCAAAACATCAAACTATTTTGGTGCTCTAGGAGATAGCCCTATTTATACAACTATTAAATTATGGTTGTTGTTGACGTACCTCTCGACAGATGAAGAGTAGGACGCCTTATTCTTATTTTATTCATAGACCATGCTAGATTGGGCTATAGCAAGGACTATACTTTTCAAGCACTTGGAAGCCATTGGCTGAGAGTTGCTTGACTTTTTACTAGTTTAGTATTTCTTCTAGGGAGTCTAACTAGTAATATATTTCAGTTCAGAAGGAAAAGCTTTCAAACTCTTCCAGTTTCAACAGATTCATTGTTCTCCGTATTGATCGGTTACGAACAGACCTGGAGAGAAACTTAAAGGTGCCCTGATTTTTTTATCTTGAGGAAGTTAACTCAGGAAACACCAGAAAAGAGGGATATATTTATACCTGTGGCTTTCATTGCTTACAAGTAAGGTAACCCATCAGTAAACTGGGAGTGTACCGACAACTCGGTTGTTCGGATGACTATTACAGGGACCACCTACGGCTTTAAATTTATCTATGAACTGAATATAATGTGGATGGTGATACAGCTATGTGCAATGTTATTACATCTACTTAACGGTGCTTGGGTGGAAATTGTCTACAACATATTTGGAGGCAGATGACGATCAATCTACGACAATCGACGCAGAATTGCTCGCTATTTTCACCAGGAAAGCAACGTATACGTGTTGGAGGGGAGAGAATAAATGCCGGTAACTCATTCTAGTCAGTATAAAGTGCGGATGGACTTATAAACGAGCCAGGACTTTTCGTAGATTTGGCCTCAAAGCAAATGAACCTACACCTGTGCTAGTTATACTTACCCAGTTCAGTATGCCACTATGACTGATTTGAAGGAGGAGATCCTGCTGTTAGCATATTTTAAGGATGATATTCTTATTGCTAATGAAACGGTTGTCGAAGCTTTATATCTTCGTTCAAACGTTGAGAAATTGGTTCGATTGCAGTGGAACCAATACCTCATATAGAGATCTCAACGTCCACTCATATTTCAATGGAATGCTGACAACAGTGGAGAGAGTTACACTTCTTCAAGCGAAGCTAGATGAATCTTCAATGTTATGTCCAGTTGTCTTGGCAAGTAGAAACATGAATGTGGCACGGAGAGATTATTCTACAATAGTGATTAAATGTAAAGCATAATTGGAGGACCTGGAAGACCAAATGCATCAGATTAAGAAGGTGGAAGACTGTGGATGAATGTAGCAGCTCTTCCTATGGGATAGACCTGTCTAGGTGGGAGACTTGTGACATATATGTCATCATCTCGCAGTCTTTTCCAGCAGACGTTGCTAGGACACGCTATCTGAAGAGTAGAGGCTATTAAAAAGCCCGACGGGAGAATTAACGAAACGAAATTTCGTTTCGTTTTAAGACAATTGATTGGCCGCGCCCCGGAAACACAGGCTTAATCTAGACAAAGGCTTGGTAGACAAAGCGGTCTGGTCAATCGCCATGTTTCTCCAATGTTAGCGGGTGACCCATTGTTAATGGGTTAATTTAAAGCCCACTTATTCTCTGCGTTTTAGGTGAGCATTATATTATATACAACATATCATGTTATGTATTAGGATAAATGCTTTGTGGCAACTAATATCATGATTGAAGTTGTGTGTGTGAAAATTAGGAGAATCGCTTTCATTGAAATGTTGGTTTACGTCACACAGCCTGGACATCGCCATGTTGTCCAGTCAGCCTTCATAAAGCTTACAATATAATCTTGCTATGAGTCATTCTTCTGAGATGATTTTGTGAACTTACTTTATTCCTAAATGCTTATTTTTCACAACTGGTCTCTGTGTTATAAAGTGTTTTTTTTCCTGAGTGCATATTTTGTATTTCTGCTCTTATGATGGAGAAATATTACTATCTCACATTTGTGTACAACTTTAATATAGGTTGTTAGATAGAGAGAGAGATATATATATTCTCGCTTGACTTTTTCATGCACTTAGGAGTTAATCTTTTGTTTACCTGGTTGTAAATACACAGAGATTGTCTTGTAGTCTTTTATTTTCATAAATGATGTTATGGGATTTTCATGTGGTATGATATACATAATCTCAAGTGTATGGGAAAAGATTCCCATGATTTCTCTTTTATGAGTATTTTACCTTTTATGCTCATGATTGTTACTGCTTGATGCTGTAATAAATGCTGTTATAAGAATGTATATTCTATTCATGATGTTACTGTTGGAGTAGATCTTTTAACTCCCCCCCCCCCAATGGGGACAAACACATGATGATGATGATGATGATGATGATGATGATGATGATGATGATGATGATGATGATGATGATGATGATGATGATGATGATGATGATGATGATGATGATGCAAAGGGAGATGACTGAACTGGTAGCTAAACTTCTGCCATTTATCAGTGGTACTTACATAATGCTGTTTGTAACTATGGAAAGGAGATTTATGAATTGTTTACATGAGGACAGTGTCTCATGAACTTTTTCCATGGTGTGACAGCGGTACTATCAAAATGTTTGGATGGATTAGGTGGTGCGTAACCCCTCAGGAAGCTCCAGTATCAGTCCAGAAGAAATGTACCTATTGAGTAGATATCTTACTCACTTTTGGAGTGAGACAAAACTCTACAGTAGGCGACAAGTGCTAGGCAACTATTGTCACCTTTCTTTCTTCTCCCCTTTTGTTCCCTCTAATTTTAATTATGATACATTGGTATCAGAATGTATGGTTTATTATGATCCATTGTTATCAGAATGTATGTTTTATTATGATACATTGTTATAAGAATGTAGATTTTATTATGATACAATTATCAATGTTTGGGTTGTATTACTAATCTATATCGACCCTGTTCTTCTTCACTCTACATAGGCGCTAGAGATGGCGGTGGAGTATTGGCACTAGTCACCATGCTTGGCACTGGATTTATAGTCAACTTGTTTGGATTTAGAGGCAGGAAACTGGGATATCAGCCTCCTCTAATATTCTACAAAGAGTGCTGGTTACTGCTACTCACCCTGAACCTGAATGTCAATGCCTGGATACTTAACGGATTTTGAAATATGCTGAAGTGGATTCCCTACCTCTGGGAACTTACAGACGGTGTTAAGCTTTTCAATGTCTGCAAAGACATGAGGCATGCCTGGCCTAGATGGATACAGAGTATAACCTCTTCTAAAAGTCACCGCCTAATTCCACGTTCAACTGTCATATTCCAGAGGCTCATGGATAGTCTGGAATTCACCATCATTTACCAGTATGGATTTACCAACTGATTGTGTGAACTCCCAGCTTCCTTTGAATCTTCTCATCCATCATATCCCAGACATGGATAATCAAGCACATTACCAACTCCCGTCAATCAAGTCGTATATTCAGCTGAAGAAAGAATAACCTACATCTTAACCCAGAGAAAGGGGCTGGAATATTCATGCCCCATTCAAGTTAGTTCTGTCAGGAAATTCTAATGGATTATGTGATGTCACTCCTCATCCAAAGAGATACTGAAAGTGTTTGTGCCTGATCCTGATCGAATCAATCACATGGACTCCTGTGTGTCACGCCACGCCAGAATGCTTCAGACTTATTTATACCTGTCTGTTATATCACCCTGGAACGCTCCTAGCCCAGTGACTTAGCAACTGTGACTTGAGAGATTACAGTATATCCACATTGGATTCATATGGATTACTCCTACATGTTTTTCGCGATGGATATATGATCCAGAAGTGAAAGTTCTGTGTGTGTGTGTGTGCAATCCCCAATTTTCTAAATAGGTGGATATATGCAAAGCAGCTGTTTTCCTGGATTATAGAGAGTGTGATTATGGCCAGACTTTTTCTAGTGGATATTGAAGGAGAGGGAGTCATCATCAGACCCCTAGGATATTTCTAGAGACAGATTAGATAGATTTTCTTTATCTATTTCTTTGTATGGATTATTTACTTTGTTTTGTGTTTGACACATGTATTTGATGTGAACCTTTTTTGGGGAAATATTTTTGGGGACTTCTGTTTGGTTGTATACTTTGTGTGCATTGCCTGAAATATGATAATTTTTCATGTCCATGTCACCATATTGTAGCCAACAGGGTTTTCCAGAACCCAAATGTTTCCACAATACAATTGTTTGTTTGTTTGGTTTAACAAAGCCTTGCAGTTACTTCATTGTTAACCTGTTGTTCCAAAATTGATGTTTATAGTCCAGTTATTGTTACTGTTATGTGATACAGTGAGTTATTGTTACTGTTATGTGATACAGTGAGTCATTGTACTGTTTTGTCTAACAGTGGCTGTTTTCCTCTGTCATGTAATCCAGTTGTTGCGTCTAACATTGGTTGTTGTCCCTCTGTTGTATAATACTGTGGATGTGCATGACAGTGGATACTTGTCATTGTTTATATATATGTGGGAGATTAAATGTGGGGCGGGGCACTTACACATAGACACACCCTCTGGGTAGAGTGATTAGTACTCGGGTGTCTGTGGTAGAACTTCCCGGATCTCCCAGCCTTCTATGGGAAACATTTCTTCTATGTTAGTGTTGAACTTGCACCCTTTTCTGCCTTGTTCAATACTTGGGGGTTACGAGCCAATATATTAATTCCTATAGAGGGCGGGTTTGGGTTTTAGACCCCATTCATACTGAATACCCCTAGCGAAACTTGTCCTTATTCTAATTTATTATATTTACCACCCTACAGAACCTTATGTGAAAAAATCAGAGGATAGTTCAGAGATGAAGAAGGAGGGAAGCAAGAGCACTTCAAGCTCTACACCTAAACGACCGTGGTCGGAGAAGTGGTGTTCAATTTGTAAGTCACCCTCTCACAATACGAGGGACTGCAAATCGAAGGCTAAGAACCCTCACTTTGCAGCATATCAAGTGACTTCCAAGGAGGTTGTCACGGAAAATGCCAAGGTCAACAAGGAAGCTCGCCACCAGGAGAGCTCATTCAAGTCCGACAATAGAAAATCTAGGACAGGGAAATGGTGCAACCAATGTCAGTCAAACACGCACAATGCTATTGACTGCAGGGGAAAGTCAGGAGACACTCAATTCGTCGTGTGCTCAGGGAAACCTAAGGTGGAGCCCACCGAACAGGTCGAGGCCGAGGAAGAGACTCCAGACCAGGAAAAACCACCTGTAGTGGAATTGGTAGAGGTTAACGGTCGTCAAGTGGAGTGATTATACGACACAGGACTGGACGGGGAGGCCGTGATTTCTGCGGATCTGGTACATCCAGAACAATTCACAGGTGAAACCTTGGATATACAGCCTGCACAGAAGAGTGCTGTAGTCATGAAGTTGCCCATTGCTAATGTGGAGATTCGGTCAAGGTACGTCACCGGCACCATCAAGACCGCTGTATTGACCGATCCCATTTTTCCAGTCATCCTAGGTTGCCGGTATGTCTTTCTGGGAATGCCTAGGGAGCCAATCCATATGGGAGCAATGCAGACTCGCTCTCAGACGAAAACTGAAGAGGCAGACGCAATTGTGACTAACCCAATGCCGGGGGAGCTACGAACTGCCCAGAGTGAGGATGATATTTTACGTCCTTGCTACAAAAAGCTGCAGAAAAGTGCTGATCCACCAGGACGGGGGCAGTACTACATGAAGAATGGGATACTCTACAGGAGAGCAGGAAGGGGAGACAACCTATACGGTCAGTTGGTCGTCCCGAAAGCTCATCGGTCCCAGATTCTTCATATGGGGCATACCATCTCCTTTAGTGGACACATGGGTATTGCCGCCACCATGCAGCGGATTTCCTGCCACTACTATTGGCCGGGAATGACAGATGATGTGCGTCGGTATGTGAAGTCATGCCCTGAGTGCCAGAGGGTGGCACCGAAACACTGGACAGCACCGGTGATGTTGGGTGAGATGCCCATCATGAACTCTCCTTTCGAGAGGGTAGCCATCGATATCGTGGGTCCACTTCCCAGGACTAGGAAGAGGAACATGTATATACTCACAATGGTGGATTGCTGTACAATGTGGGGTGAGGCGATACCGTTGACCACGATTGACTCGAAAAGAGTGGCGGACGCACTGATGGAGGCCTTTACCAGATTAGGCTTTCCGGATCAAATTCTGACGGATAATGGATCTCAGTTTTGTGGAAAACTCATGGAGGAGGTATTTAGGGTGTTTCACTCTAACCACATACATACCAGCCCTTACCACCCTCAAGCCAATGGACAAGTAGAGCGTTTCAACGGCACGTTGATGACAATGCTCAGGAAACTAGCGCAGGAAAAACCTGATAGGTGGGATGAATATATCCCAGCAGCACTCTTTGCCTATCGGGAAGTTCCTCATGGCTCAACAGGACTACCACCCGCTACGTTGCTGTTTGGTCGTCCAATCAAAGGACCGTTGGAAGCCATGTTGAGGAGTTGGACTGAAGAGGGGACGTCAGAAGAAGTGATCTCATCCTATCAGTACGTGGAGGAACTGAAAGAAAAACTCCACAAGGGATGGACTCTGGCAAATCAAAACTTGAAAAAGGCCAGGAAAAGACATGCGGCTTACTACAACCGTAGGTCTAAAGAAAGATCTCTAGAGGTAGGAGATAAAGTCTTGTTGTTACTCCCAACGGGAAACAACAAACTGGAGATAGGTTGGCAAGGACCATTTCCCGTGGAAAGGGTGATATCCAGAACCAACTATCAGATCCGGATCCGGGGAAAGTCGAAGATTTTCCATATCAATCTCTTGCGGAAATACGAAGAGAGACCCGGAGACAAGGCAGCTCACCTCATGGCAATGGCAGTTGCAGTGGAGATAGAAGTGGGAACCAGCGAGGGCAGGGAATATCCCTTAGTACACCAGGAAACTTATAGGGATGTGCAAGTGAACCCTGATCTGACCTCCCAGGAGAGGGAAAGGATAACCCAGGTTCTCAAGTCTCATAAGGAGATACTGACTGATAAACCTGGACGAACGAGGTTGGTTGAGTTCGAGATGACTTTGACCACCCAGGAGCCTGTTCGCCAAAAGGTTTACCCAGTGCCATTCTCTAAAGAAAAGGCCCTGGAGGAGGAAATAAAAAAAACTGCTGGAGGATGACGTGATTGCACCATCCACATCCCCATACAATGCGGGGGTAGTTTTGTTACGCAAACCAAGTGGAGAACACAGGTTGTGTATAGATTACCGACTGCTGAACAGTCATACACAGTTTCAGGTGGAACCTTTGCCGAATCCAACTCAGTTATTCGCTAGGCCCCCATAAGGCTCGGTACTTTTCAAAGGTGGATCTGAGTCGGGGGTACTATCAGATACCAGTCAAACCGGAGATTCGACCACTGTTAGCTTTCAGTACACCCAGTGGACACTACGAATTCAAGGTCATGCCCTTTGGACTCAGCAATGCACCTAGTGTGTTTACACGCATGATGAGGACTTTACTAGATCCGTTACAGGATCCGTCCATCATCTCATTCATGGATGATATTCTGATTTCCAGTGACAGCTTGGATGACCACTTACAATCATTGGAGAGAGTGTTTAATAGACTCAAGGAAGCAGGGCTTACTGCTCGTCCAACCAAGTGCATGATTGGTTACCAGACTCTGGAATTTCTAGGCCACACCATCACGCCAGGACCCATTGTTCCAGAAGAGAAGAACCTGGAGAAAATCAGAAATGCACCAAGGCCAAAAACGAAGAAGGATGTGCGATCTTTTCTCTCGTTGTGTGGGTTCTACCACAAATTTATCCCACATTTCACGGAACTGGGAGCTCCGTTGACGGAAACCTTGAAAAAGGGATTACCGGATCAAATCATTTGGACACCAGAATGTGAGAATGCCTATAGTCAGTTAAAGGAGGCCTTGGTCAGCAAACCTGTATTACAGCTCCCTGACCTTTCCAAACCATTTGTGTTGAGAACGGATGCAAGTGCGATTGGAATTGGAGCCGCTTTGTTACAGGAAGGAAAAGACGATGCTTCGGTTTTGAAACCTGTGGCATACGCAAGTAAGAAACTTCTACAGGCGGAGAGGAATTATTCAACCGTCGAGAGAGAATGCTTGTCCCTCGTATGGGCAGTGCAAAAATTTCAGCCATATTTGTATGGAGTTAAGTTTCGGGTCCAGTCAGATCATCAGCCCCTGATGTTCCTGGCTACTTCTCAGAAGCTCAACGCACGTTTGATGCGGTGGTCGTTGTTACTTCAACCGTATAATTTCACAGTAGAGTACATTCCTGGGAAGGAGAATGTTGGAGCGGATTTCTTGTCAAGACACCCAGCTCCTGAAGAAGAGGAATGAATCATCTGGATTTAACTCATGGTGGAGAAGAGTGAGATGGACTACTCTCTTAAGAGGGGGCCTATGTCACGAGCGCCCTGAGTTAACCCAGATAATAATACCGACGTTTGCGTGGCGTATATTTTCTGGGCCACAACAGTCGTACTAACAGAGTAAACACAGCTGTACAGGTTACATCGTGTCAGCCCATATACACATTTGGTGGTGAGTGAGTAGGAATGGATACACAGAGTTGGCAGTTCATTAACAAGTAGAATCACATATATTGTCAGCTTAGGATATGGAATGGTTCCGTTTGTCATCTATACGGCCGGACATCAGACGAAAATGGCTGCTGGGATTGTCACCACGGAACAGAAGAGTGACAAGTTTGTCAACATTTGAATGCAGATGGAAGCCGTGAGATCACAGGGGCAGATGTAAAACGGAAGTACCTAGTACGGAAAACAGTGCATCTGTCAATTCTTGGTTTCCGGAACATCAAGATGATTGGCAGCTTGGTATCGAAACTCTTTGTTGGGAGTTTACAGAAACTAGCTGGCTTGTTTTGAGAATCTAGGCAATTACTGACAACTTTGACAGGATTTAAGCCAGGAAAATAGTTCTTGACAGGGGATGATTTGCCACTGTGCCACCTGTGTGGGGGAGTAAAGGATAACGTCACGTGGACAACTTTGGTAGTTTGCCATATAAACTCGAGTTGAGATCAACTAGGGTGGACTTGAATAATGCTCTAGACAGAGTGCAGGGCACTGCAGTGCCAGTGGAAATAATATCTACCGTGTGTTAATTAGTGACTTAATTTTACACGTGCCTATATGGCAGATGTAGATATGATTTATAGGACTGCAGTAGTGCCATTTAAGGTATAACTTATTATAATATATTCGTTATAATTACTATAGACTGTGGCCTTGTTAAACTATAGTGTGATGATTAGCACTGTTAGTGGAAACTAGCTAGAGTAGTGAAGTGATACTTGGCTCTGTTAGCTAGAATAGATTAGTGAAGTGTTGATAAGCTTTACTAGCTGAGTAATGAGGGATAATTGGGATCCTCCCGTAGGTGTCCCTGGTGGGCGGGGTTCCGCATTCTGTTTGCTGATATTTTTTCTTTGTCATAGCCTGATTCGACTCTAGGTGGGTAGCTAATCTGCTCTATGACTAAGTCTAGTTAGCTAAAGATCATTAAGCAAGGTGATAGGCTTACACTCAGCCGAAGGGATCAGTGACTAGTACTATCACCAGATGTGTTGTTTCTATCCTAGGTTCTCTACCAGATCCAAGGAAACTCTACAAGTTTTGGGAAAGAATTAAAAACCCATTCTGAAGAACACCAGTTCAAGAGTCAATAAAGTTGCATACAGAAACGTAACTTACGCTAGAAGGAAATTGATTCATCAAAGAGAGTGATGCATACTGATGCACCACACAGCCTCAGACAGTAGTAACGAACCGAGAACCGGCTAAGAGTACCTAGTGTTAGTACAGTAACAATTAACATTAGTAATTAGCACTTATGGACTGAATGGTTCGATGTGCAACGAGGATGATCTGTCGACTAACTAACTAACTAACTAACTGCGTACACACTACAAAAGACTTGTGCAGTTTGTTTAGGAACATTAGGAACGGACATTGTGTAGAGTGCAACCGGTCCATGATTAACTGTTAATACCACCGGTGTCTATTTCGGATGTTCATGAAATTGGATTACCAGAGGTCTACAGAGGCAAAGCAGTATCCGGCAAGATGGTTTCGGCAACGGGTGAGAAGTACATGTTCTGACGTACCGTGCTGTGGTCTATCTTTGCTGGGATCAGCTGACTGGGTTGCTGTCTGAGAGTCAGAGTCTACACACTTTATAGAACACGTCACACATTTTCTTCACATACACGTCTCATATACGCTACACTTTTATTTTAATAAATTAATCTTTATTAATTTCTAGAAGCAAGAGTTGTTGAGTATGTTGCGTTGGGGAAGTATGAGAAGGGGGCATAGTACGACAGTGTGAGAGTGATAGGAAAAGGTGTCCATAGGCTGATGGAGTGTGTTGGACGGAAGCTGGTGGATTCTCCAGAATATTGAGGGGGAAAAAAAAATATTATAATGTGGGTGTCGGATCTCCTCACTCCAGGGACGACACTTTAAAGGAGGAGACGACATCTATAATGCTCTTCCTTTTGGATGTTATTGATGTCATTTAACCATACATGTCTGTCATTCTTCTTCCTAATGACTGCTTCTTCACTTTTTTGATTGAACCATCTGTTCTTTCTATGCGTGGTTAACACACCGAGACATTCTTCTGCGGTAGATTGAATTGTATTCTTGATGTTCAACCAAGTTTGGTCAACGCTTTCCTCCAAAGGGTTTTGCAGAGTTTCAAGTTTAAATTTTATTTCATCTGTAAATTTCTCTTTGACTATAATGTCTTGTAGTTTTTCTCTGTTATATGTTGTGTGTAATCTTTGTACTTTAGTATAGAAAGCTCTCTTAAGTTTTATTTTAAATTTTGCTCCAACGAGGAAGTGGTCACTGTGGCACTCAGCTAATCTATAACTTCTGACTTGCTGTATGTTTGATGCATTTCTGTTGTTAATTAAAATGTGATCTATTTGATTATAGGTTCTCTTGTCACATGATTTCCAAGTTTGTTTGTGTATATCCTTTCTTTGTAGTCTGGTACTGCTAATCTGCAGTCCTTTGGCTTCTGCCAGGTTGATGACTCTCCATCCATTATCATTTGAAGTTGTATGTAGGCTTTCCATACCGGCCACTTTTTTATTAGTTTGCTCTCTACCTATTTTTGCATTGAAGTCTCCCAGCACAATCAGGATGTCCTGTTTGGGGGTTTCTTCTATGACATCTTCCAGGTCATTATAAAAGTCTTCTTTAATATCATCTTCTTTCTCTTCAGTAGGTGCATGTACATTAATCATCGTTATATTTTCCATTTACCTTTTATTCGTAATTTACTAATCCTGTCATTAAAGCTTTAAAGTTTAAAACGTTCCCCCATAACTCTTTTTTGATGACAAATCCTGTTCCTACTTCATGTTTATTTTGGGTGTTTCCTCCATATATTATAATCATTCCATTTTGCTCTAATGTACCCTCTCCTGGCCACCTTATTTCTTGAATTGCTGTTATATCCATTTGATATTCAACCAGCTCCCGGGTTAGTTCTTCGGCCACTCCAGCTCGATATAGTGTCCTTACATTCCATGTTCCAAATCTCAAAAGTCCTTTAACGTTCCAAGGTCGTTGTCCAGATAAGTCAGTCCGATATCGAGGCTCATGTATTTGTTTCGTAACAAAGAAAGGTTTTTACAAAGGTGGGGATGTTAACCCCACGCTTCAACCCCCGACCTGGAGGACCAGGGTGTTTCTCTTTGTCTTTTCTCTACCCTTTGACCTGTCCGGCTTGGGAGGCCCTGCTGGTATAGCTCTCAGGGTCATTGAGAAACTCAAGCTCCCCCACAAAACAAGGTGGAAACACCATCGGGGGAGACATATATATATATATATATATATATATATATATATATATATAATATATATATATATATATATATATATATATATATATATATACACACACACACACACACACACACACACACTCGAGGACTTCGCCCAGCTCCTGACGGAGATCGATCTATCTATCTATCTATCTATCTATCTATCTATCTATCTATCTATCTATCTTTCTATCTATCTATCTATCTATCTATCTATCTATCTATCTATCTATCTATCTATCTATCTATCTATCTGTCTGTCTGTCTGTCTGTCTGTCTGTTTTTTTGTTAAACAAAAACAAAATCACGCATATACACATGTGAATTGTGTACTGACCTTCTCTCGGCCAAGCGAACGGAAAAACAAATGCATCGATTAATTCAAAAGTTCCACTCCCATAAAAGTACAGAAATAAAATTCTAACGTATCGAAAATAAATCCATTATTTTTAATGAGAACTGTTTTTAATAACCTACATGACTGTAGATAACTTCTTTAAACATAAAAAAGATGCGTTAGAAAATTTTCACTATTTAAATAGATGCATTATTTTTATGAAAACTTTGAAAATGCCTTAAAGATTATATCATTATTTATTATAAATCATATGCCTGTAAATAACTGTAGACAAAGAGTTTATAAATCTTTGAAACCAATGCAACAATAGATATATAAAATATATACCAATGATATTAAAAGTTATGCCCCTTGAAATAACTATTCTTAAGTTAAGTCCCCTCGCTATGTATAAATGATAATGTAAATTTAAATATTAAATTTTAGTAAGTAAATAGCTGATTGTACACTAACAAACTCTCTCTCTAGAGAGACAGAGAGAGACAGAGAGAGGAAAAGTGCCTGCGACCTACCCCTTCCTCTCCCCCTCTCTCTCTCTCCCTCTCTCTCTCACCTCTCTCTCTATATCTCTCTCCCTCTCTCTTCCTCTCTTCTCTCTCCCCCTTTCTCCCTCCCTTTCGCTCTCTATCTCACTTTCTCTCCCTCTCTCTCTCCCCTTACATCTGGCTTCTCTGTGCATACCTTCTTCGCGTGGGTAGAATGATTAGTACTCGGGTGTCTGTGGTAGAACTTCCCGGATCTCCCAGCCTTCTATGGGAAACATTTCTTCTATGTTAGTGTTGAACTTGCACCCTTTTCTGCCTTGTTCAATACTTGGGGGTTACGAGCCAATATATTAATTCCTATAGAGGGCGGGTTTGGGTTTTAGACCCCATTCATACTGAATACCCCTAGCGAAACTTGTCCTTATTCTAATTTATTATATTTACCACCCTACAGAACCTTATGTGAAAAAATCAGAGGATAGTTCAGAGATGAAGAAGGAGGGAAGCAAGAGCACTTCAAGCTCTACACCTAAACGACCGTGGTCGGAGAAGTGGTGTTCAATTTGTAAGTCACCCTCTCACAATACGAGGGACTGCAAATCGAAGGCTAAGAACCCTCACTTTGCAGCATATCAAGTGACTTCCAAGGAGGTTGTCACGGAAAATGCCAAGGTCAACAAGGAAGCTCGCCACCAGGAGAGCTCATTCAAGTCCGACAATAGAAAATCTAGGACAGGGAAATGGTGCAACCAATGTCAAGTCAAACACGCACAATGCTATTGACTGCAGGGGAAAGTCAGGAGACACTCAATTCGTCGTGTGCTCAGGGAAACCTAAGGTGGAGCCCACCGAACAGGTCGAGGCCGAGGAAGAGACTCCAGACCAGGAAAAACCACCTGTAGTGGAATTGGTAGAGGTTAACGGTCGTCAAGTGGAGTGATTATACGACACAGGACTGGACGGGGAGGCCGTGATTTCTGCGGATCTGGTACATCCAGAACAATTCACAGGTGAAACCTTGGATATACAGCCTGCACAGAAGAGTGCTGTAGTCATGAAGTTGCCCATTGCTAATGTGGAGATTCGGTCAAGGTACGTCACCGGCACCATCAAGACCGCTGTATTGACCGATCCCATTTTTCCAGTCATCCTAGGTTGCCGGTATGTCTTTCTGGGAATGCCTAGGGAGCCAATCCATATGGGAGCAATGCAGACTCGCTCTCAGACGAAAACTGAAGAGGCAGACGCAATTGTGACTAACCCAATGCCGGGGGAGCTACGAACTGCCCAGAGTGAGGATGATATTTTACGTCCTTGCTACAAAAAGCTGCAGAAAAGTGCTGATCCACCAGGACGGGGGCAGTACTACATGAAGAATGGGATACTCTACAGGAGAGCAGGAAGGGGAGACAACCTATACGGTCAGTTGGTCGTCCCGAAAGCTCATCGGTCCCAGATTCTTCATATGGGGCATACCATCTCCTTTAGTGGACACATGGGTATTGCCGCCACCATGCAGCGGATTTCCTGCCACTACTATTGGCCGGGAATGACAGATGATGTGCGTCGGTATGTGAAGTCATGCCCTGAGTGCCAGAGGGTGGCACCGAAACACTGGACAGCACCGGTGATGTTGGGTGAGATGCCCATCATGAACTCTCCTTTCGAGAGGGTAGCCATCGATATCGTGGGTCCACTTCCCAGGACTAGGAAGAGGAACATGTATATACTCACAATGGTGGATTGCTGTACAATGTGGGGTGAGGCGATACCGTTGACCACGATTGACTCGAAAAGAGTTGCGGACGCACTGATGGAGGCCTTTACCAGATTAGGCTTTCCGGATCAAATTCTGACGGATAATGGATCTCAGTTTTGTGGAAAACTCATGGAGGAGGTATTTAGGGTGTTTCACTCTAACCACATACATACCAGCCCTTACCACCCTCAAGCCAATGGACAAGTAGAGCGTTTCAACGGCACGTTGATGACAATGCTCAGGAAACTAGCGCAGGAAAAACCTGATAGGTGGGATGAATATATCCCAGCAGCACTCTTTGCCTATCGGGAAGTTCCTCATGGCTCAACAGGACTACCACCCGCTACGTTGCTGTTTGGTCGTCCAATCAAAGGACCGTTGGAAGCCATGTTGAGGAGTTGGACTGAAGAGGGGACGTCAGAAGAAGTGATCTCATCCTATCAGTACGTGGAGGAACTGAAAGAAAAACTCCACAAGGGATGGACTCTGGCAAATCAAAACTTGAAAAAGGCCAGGAAAAGACATGCGGCTTACTACAACCGTAGGTCTAAAGAAAGATCTCTAGAGGTAGGAGATAAAGTCTTGTTGTTACTCCCAACGGGAAACAACAAACTGGAGATAGGTTGGCAAGGACCATTTCCCGTGGAAAGGGTGATATCCAGAACCAACTATCAGATCCGGATCCGGGGAAAGTCGAAGATTTTCCATATCAATCTCTTGCGGAAATACGAAGAGAGACCCGGAGACAAGGCAGCTCACCTCATGGCAATGGCAGTTGCAGTGGAGATAGAAGTGGGAACCAGCGAGGGCAGGGAATATCCCTTAGTACACCAGGAAACTTATAGGGATGTGCAAGTGAACCCTGATCTGACCTCCCAGGAGAGGGAAAGGATAACCCAGGTTCTCAAGTCTCATAAGGAGATACTGACTGGATAAACCTGGACGAACGAGGTTGGTTGAGTTCGAGATGACTTTGACCACCCAGGAGCCTGTTCGCCAAAAGGTTTACCCAGTGCCATTCTCTAAAGAAAAGGCCCTGGAGGAGGAAATAAAAAAAACTGCTGGAGGATGACGTGATTGCACCATCCACATCCCCATACAATGCGGGGGTAGTTTTGTTACGCAAACCAAGTGGAGAACACAGGTTGTGTATAGATTACCGACTGCTGAACAGTCATACACAGTTTTCAGGTGGAACCTTTGCCGAATCCAACTCAGTTATTCGCTAGGCCCCCATAAGGCTCGGTACTTTTCAAAGGTGGATCTGAGTCGGGGGTACTATCAGATACCAGTCAAACCGGAGATTCGACCACTGTTAGCTTTCAGTACACCCAGTGGACACTACGAATTCAAGGTCATGCCCTTTGGACTCAGCAATGCACCTAGTGTGTTTACACGCATGATGAGGACTTTACTAGATCCGTTACAGGATCCGTCCATCATCTCATTCATGGATGATATTCTGATTTCCAGTGACAGCTTGGATGACCACTTACAATCATTGGAGAGAGTGTTTAATAGACTCAAGGAAGCAGGGCTTACTGCTCGTCCAACCAAGTGCATGATTGGTTACCAGACTCTGGAATTTCTAGGTCACACCATCACTCCAGGACACATTGTTCCAGAAGAGAAGAACCTGGAGAAAATCAGAAATGCACCAAGGCCAAAAACGAAGAAGGATGTGCGATCTTTTCTCTCGTTGTGTGGGTTCTACCACAAATTTATCCCACATTTCACGGAACTGGGAGCTCCGTTGACGGAAACCTTGAAAAAGGGATTACCGGATCAAATCATTTGGACACCAGAATGTGAGAATGCCTATAGTCAGTTAAAGGAGGCCTTGGTCAGCAAACCTGTATTACAGCTCCCTGACCTTTCCAAACCATTTGTGTTGAGAACGGATGCAAGTGCGATTGGAATTGGAGCCGCTTTGTTACAGGAAGGAAAAGACGATGCTTCGGTTTTGAAACCTGTGGCATACGCAAGTAAGAAACTTCTACAGGCGGAGAGGAATTATTCAACCGTCGAGAGAGAATGCTTGTCCCTCGTATGGGCAGTGCAAAAATTTCAGCCATATTTGTATGGAGTTAAGTTTCGGGTCCAGTCAGATCATCAGCCCCTGATGTTCCTGGCTACTTCTCAGAAGCTCAACGCACGTTTGATGCGGTGGTCGTTGTTACTTCAACCGTATAATTTCACAGTAGAGTACATTCCTGGGAAGGAGAATGTTGGAGCGGATTTCTTGTCAAGACACCCAGCTCCTGAAGAAGAGGAATGAATCATCTGGATTTAACTCATGGTGGAGAAGAGTGAGATGGACTACTCTCTTAAGAGGGGGCCTATGTCACGAGCGCCCTGAGTTAACCCAGATAATAATACCGACGTTTGCGTGGCGTATATTTTCTGGGCCACAACAGTCGTACTAACAGAGTAAACACAGCTGTACAGGTTACATCGTGTCAGCCCATATACACATTTGGTGGTGAGTGAGTAGGAATGGATACACAGAGTTGGCAGTTCATTAACAAGTAGAATCACATATATTGTCAGCTTAGGATATGGAATGGTTCCGTTTGTCATCTATACGGCCGGACATCAGACGAAAATGGCTGCTGGGATTGTCACCACGGAACAGAAGAGTGACAAGTTTGTCAACATTTGAATGCAGATGGAAGCCGTGAGATCACAGGGGCAGATGTAAAACGGAAGTACCTAGTACGGAAAACAGTGCATCTGTCAATTCTTGGTTTCCGGAACATCAAGATGATTGGCAGCTTGGTATCGAAACTCTTTGTTGGGAGTTTACAGAAACTAGCTGGCTTGTTTGAGAATCTAGGCAATTACTGACAACTTTGACAGGATTTAAGCCAGGAAAATAGTTCTTGACAGGGGATGATTTGCCACTGTGCCACCTGTGTGGGGGAGTAAAGGATAACGTCACGTGGACAACTTTGGTAGTTTGCCATATAAACTCGAGTTGAGATCAACTAGGGTGGACTTGAATAATGCTCTAGACAGAGTGCAGGGCACTGCAGTGCCAGTGGAAATAATATCTACCGTGTGTTAATTAGTGACTTAATTTTACACGTGCCTATATGGCAGATGTAGATATGATTTATAGGACTGCAGTAGTGCCATTTAAGGTATAACTTATTATAATATATTCGTTATAATTACTATAGACTGTGGCCTTGTTAAACTATAGTGTGATGATTAGCACTGTTAGTGGAAACTAGCTAGAGTAGTGAAGTGATACTTGGCTCTGTTAGCTAGAATAGATTAGTGAAGTGTTGATAAGCTTTACTAGCTGAGTAATGAGGGATAATTGGGATCCTCCCGTAGGTGTCCCTGGTGGGCGGGGTTCCGCATTCTGTTTGCTGATATTTTTTCTTTGTCATAGCCTGATTCGACTCTAGGTGGGTAGCTAATCTGCTCTATGACTAAGTCTAGTTAGCTAAAGATCATTAAGCAAGGTGATAGGCTTACACTCAGCCGAAGGGATCAGTGACTAGTACTATCACCAGATGTGTTGTTTCTATCCTAGGTTCTCTACCAGATCCAAGGAAACTCTACAAGTTTTGGGAAAGAATTAAAAAACCCATTCTGAAGAACACCAGTTCAAGAGTCAATAAAGTTGCATACAGAAACGTAACTTACGCTAGAAGGAAATTGATTCATCAAAGAG